>BMAC01001228.1:116632-156443 GCA_014905375.1 Phtheirospermum japonicum
TTAAATTGAAAAAGAAGTCAAATTTACCAAATGCTTTTGACCAATTTCAATTTGAAAAGCTTGATTTTCCCTCCATGACTTCTCTTTTAATTGTAAGATTTATTTGATGCAATTAGTTTAGAAATTAGGGTTTAGGGTTTAGGTTCGTTTAGAACCATTAATCGGATTTTGTTGAGGCTCAGGATTGACGACCCCAACTCTTGGTTCATAATTTGGGATTGACAACCTCGAATTGTGGATTAAGTGCTCGGCGAAAACTGATTAATCGTGGAGACGAATCGAACACCCTAAACCATCATTTTCATTATTTTCATTAAAGTGTTCTTTTAAATTCAAAACTCAAACCCAAATCAATGACTATTGCTTTCTTAGGAGTAGATTAGTTTAACTTAGCTAAACAAGAGAATAACTAAAACCATCGACCGCCGATTATATCTATCCTCGAGAGACACGACTCGGGAAAGCTTACCGCTCTACAATCGACTCCGTACTATTGCGTAGAAGATTTCTTAGAGGGCTAAGAATTCTTCGATCAAATTTTCTCCGTTGGTCACGCAACTTCGAAGAGCTTGTTAATCTCGATCAATGGCTCCAAGTAGTTTTTCGTGTTCTTACTTGCTTCCTTGAATTTCCCGTACGTAAAAAATGTCAATCCAAACTTTAGGAATCCTTGTCTTAAATAGACAAACATAAATTTCTAAACTTGGTAAATTTCTAAAACACATCCTAAACACAATCTAAGAAACTAATAAAATTTTAAACATAAATTAGGAAATACAATATATTTCTAAATCTAGTTTCCTAACTTATTTTGTGTTCAAGAAAGGCAAATAACAAAATAGAAATTATTACCAAAAATTAATTACTCAACAGTTCTAATTTGACATGATGGTTCATTTTTAGATATTATTTCAGCCCATGCGTGGACCTAAATTTGGCACGAGTCCACCATTTATCTACATGGTCTTCAAGGTACGATTGACTATCAAACAAGATACTCGTAACTTAATAATTTTATAACAGCTCGACCACTCATTTACATCAATTTGTTTTTCTTTCTCCCAATATCTAAATAATAAATTAAATGTATAAAACATTATCTCTTTCGCTTGAGGTAACTTGCAACTATGATTGATTGGATTAGTATCCTAAACCAAGATGATGGTGATCTCCGATGGACTAGCTCAGCAGGTCACCTCTTCCTGTCTGCACACGTGGAACTCATGACTTTTCCTGGGTTGGTTCAAGATCATCCATCTATGAATGAGATTTGGCTCGGAACTATGTGACTTTGGTTGTTTTGATTTCCTAAAACTCTTATTTATGGATAATCACATAAAAGATACTCCGACCACATGTCGGCCATATACAGAAATTCAAGTAACTGAGCCTATGTTATAAGTTTTTTTCCACGTGAATCATTCGTTAATAATTTATGTTGGTGCTCATTATGTGAACAAATAAATTGCTCAATGCATTCTCATCATAATTTAATTTACACAAATATTAACATATGGGAGGTCCATGACTTTAATAAGTTCTAAGATGAGATCACGTACTCATACATAACAAGTTTGTGCTAAAGATATATTCCCATTGCTCAGCATAAGACTCGCGATGTATAATCAATGAGACTAATGTGCAATTTAGTCACCAACTTATAAGTTCATGTATAAATCATCTATCATCGTAGTCATGTATATCAACTATTATCTATCATAAATCATGTATGTATGAATAATATATGTATTAACACATAATTAGGAAAAACTTATCTGGCGACATGAATATTCATTCATGATTTTTAGTAGGCGATCATCTTTTCAAGTCAGTTTCAAGCCATTCGGGCCCTATCTATGCTCTCATTAAATCATGGAATGATATGAATATCAAACCAGTTTAATGAGTTTCTATTCATGCTCTCATTCATAGTTGCCTTTTGAGTGTTTTGTTAGTCCTCTCTGCTCTCATCACAAGATTTATTTAAAGGAGGAACTATATTCTAACACACGTACCATGAGTATATATTTACGAATAGAACAACAATCTTAATTGAATATAGTGAACTATAAATAAGCAGGAAGGACAAATAACTTGTCCCCGGTTTGAAGCTATCAACTTCATATCTCGTTTCTTATTAGGATCAAATTGGTAAAGTAAGTGTTGGAAGAAAGAAAGAAATAATCAATTAAGATAAAATCAAGGGTATCAAACAGACAAGAACCAGTCAAGATCCTTATAATAGTTTACTAATTATTCTATTTCATTGTACGAATCCCTTTTGATCCTATATAAAAGAGTCTGTAATTATTTGTAAAGACACACAAAAATGAATACAATTTACTATTACAATGATATACCATGTTTTAACAAGGTATCAGAGCAGGTGATGATTCTAGGAACTCAGAACTAGATCATCATCGTTCCAATACCTTCTCAACCTATTTTTCGTTCTGTTCCAATACCTTCTCGACCTTTTTCCGGTTCTGATCAAGGCAGTAGCCTCTTTCTTTTTTTCCCTGAAAAAGCACAAATCCAAAATGTAAAACGATCTACAGACAACCCACACAACCAATACAACTAACACAACACATAATGAATTAACCCTCCAAATTGCGAATCTAGTGCGAAATTCCGACAATGTTACACTTGGATTCAAACTGGATGGGAACAACTACCCACTGTGGGTTCGCCTCATGAGATTTGCCATAGGAAGCAGAGGAAAATCCAGCCATATTATTGGACAACCACCACCACCAAACGAAACAGACCCAATCTATTATCAATGGGAGGAAACAGATTTTGTCTGTTTTCTCATGGCTCATGCAGAACATGGAAGGGAGATTAGTAACCAAATTTGCTCAACATTAGACCGCCAAGGCCGTGTGGGATAGCCTGGCAATCATGTACGAGAGTGGAACAGATCCGTTCCAAACCTACGATTTGGAGGTAAAAGCCAACAAAGTCAATCAAGGGCAACTTACACTGGATGGTTACTGGAACCAATTACAGACCATATGGCTCACCATCGACCGAAGAGAACCAAACCCTCTCGGTTGCTGTGACGAAGGAATCAATAAATACAGAAAATTAATCACAAACCGCCGATTATACCAATTTCTCTCCAAATTAGATACCAAGTATGATGGTATCCGACGAGATATCCTCAAAGAGATACCGATTCCCTCAGCCGAATCGGCATTCTCAAAAGTGAGAAGGGAGGCTTCCTGGCTTTAGGTTTTGCAACTGGCAACCAACCCCATCGATTCGGGCACATCATCGGGAGTAGGAGTCGTATTCGGAGCTTGCAACACCGCACCACGGCCAGAGGGACACCGACAGCCAATCAGAGGACCTCAAACTCGCTCCGGAAACCCATCATCGCGAGGAAAAGTGGACAAATTGAAGCTTCATTGCACCCACTGTGGAATGCAAAAACATACCAGAGAGACGTGTTTCCAACTTGTAGGATATCCCGGCTGGTGGGAAGATAACCACAAAATCCCACAGACGAAGGGGAAATCGGCGATTGGAGTGGATAGCCATGAGGTAGCCGACGCGACCGTGGAGGTGAGCAGCCCGATGGCAGACAGAAGGGGGCGTGCTGCGAATTATAACGAGGGGAGGATAGAATTAGGGTTTGAGCAAAAAGGGAGTGCGGCCGATTATGACGAGGGAGAGACAGGTATAGAGTTTGGTGATTTGCCACTAAACCCCTTACTTTCCTCAAAATTACAATTTTAACCCCTCTTCTCCTATTAAAATGCTGAACCAACCCCATGTTTTGCAAAACAAACCTGATTTTTTTGCATAATAATAAAACTAACCCTATATTATGTAAAGATACTCCTTTAAATATCTCCATTGCATACCAAGTCAAAAAATTGTGTGATAAAAAAGATAGGGGATGGATTTTTCATTGTGGAGCCACAGATACAATGACTTTTGACAAAACTGATATTCTTGAGTCATCAAAACCATTCCGAACACATGTTCAAACTACAAGTGGTGACTTAACTCGAGTGGAAGGGGCCAGAACTATAGAAATTTCTCCCACTTTACAACTATCAAATTATCTATATGTTCCGTCACTCTCTCATAAGCTAATGTCAATTAGCCATGTCACAAAAGAACTTAACTGTACAATGCTGATGCATCCTCACTTCTGCTTTCTACAGGATATTAGGACGGGGGAGATTATTGGACGTGGCACTGAGCGAAAAGGGTTGTACTATGTGGATGAGATAGCTCAACAAGGCAAAGTGATGCTCGCTCATAGAACTACAGACTGAGAAACCTATCTTTGGCATCGACGGTTGGGGCATCCCTCCACGGGTTATCTCAAGCTTTTATTCCCTAAATTAGTGCAAAATAAGACTTTATCATGTGAAACTTGTGTTTAAGCTAAGAGCCACAGACAATCCTTTAAACCCAATAATACACAAGTTAACTCTATATTTTCTTTGGTACACTCTGATGTTTGGGGTCCCTCACCTGTTGTGGGTGGACAAGGTCTTAAATATTTTTTGCTTTTTATTGATGATTGCACTAGGATGACATGTGTATATTTTTTAAAAAATAAATCTCAAGTGTTTGAAAAGCTCACACATTTCTGTACAATGGTACAAACTCAATTTCAAAAAAATATTCAAACACTTAGATCCTATATTGGGGGGTGGGGGTGGGGAATTTATCAATAATTCCATGAAATCCTTGTGCCAGCAAAAAAGGATAGTCCACCAAACCACTTGTCCCCATACTCCAGAACAAAATGGTGTTGCCGAACGAAGGAATCGAGTCCTTCTTGAAATGACCCGTGCCATGATGATTGAGTCTCATGTACCCACACATTTCTGGCCTGAAGCAGTTGCCACCTCTGTCTACCTACTAAATCGCCCTCCTACCAAGACATTCCAACTTAAAATCCCGTTACAAAAATTATCCACCCTCGCCAAAGTACCTCTCGCCCTTACACTTCAACCTCGAGTCTTTGGCTGTTCCGTATTTGTTCATATTCCCAAACACGAACGAACCAAACTCTCTCCTTGCACAATTAAGAGCGTGTTTTTTGGATATGACACTAACCAAAAAGGATATAGATGCTACAACCCCAAACCCGTCAAATCTTAACTTCCATACTCTGCAATTTTCTTGAAACAGAGTTCTTTTATGCTAACCAACTTAGCAGTCAAGGGGAGAGTGAGGAATAAAGTGAGGTTGACCTACTAAGTTGGTTTCCAATGCCAGATTCGGAAGTAGATCCAACAGAGAAAGTTAACCTTGCCACTGACCCAATCTCAAACATTGAAGCACAATCTACAGCTCCGCTACCAGAACCTATGTCTCTTCTGCCACTGATATCTGAGGTAAGGATTTCGGAACCTACCTCCATTTCTGAATCTTCTAACAATCTTTTTCCAGCGATTGAATAGGAAGAGAATACAATAGATGGTGATATTGGTCAATATGTGTTACCACACAGGAGTAATCGAGGTATTCCTCCCAAACGATATACCCCAGAGAAAGCCGCAAGGAGAACTCAGTACTCTGTTGAAAATTACGCCAAAGGAAATCTAACTAAAATCACTACACCCTACGAAGCATCTTTATATGAAGAAGAGATCCCACAAATAGTATAATGGGCCCGCAAGTTCGAACATTGGAAGACCGCTATGAAAAAGGAGATGGATGCGTTAGCCCGGAATCATACATGGGAGAAATGCCAGTTACCAGAAGGAAAAAAGTTGGTAGGATGCAGATGGGTGTTCACAATTAAACGAAAACCAGATGGATCTGTTGAACGATACAAAGCTCGGCTAGTTGCAAAAGGATACACACAAACATACGGGATAGATTATGCAGAAACCTTCTCACCGGTGGCAAAGATGAACACTGTTAGAGTTCTACTCTCCATTCCCGTCAACAAAGATTGGACACTCCATCAGTTTGATGTTATAAATATGTTTCTTCATGGGGAATTAAAAGGAGAGGTTTACATGGAGGCACCCCAGGGCTTCTCAGATGAGTTTGAAGATGGTGAGGTTTGCAAATTAAAGAAAACCTAATATGGACTTAAACAGTCCCCGAGGGCTTGGTTTGGGAGATTTTCCACAACTATGAAGAAGTATGGGTATCAACAGAGCAATTCGGATCACACCTTATTTCTAAAGAAATGAGGTAAACTGATTACCTGTTTGATTATTTATGTTGACGATATGATTATAACAGGTGACGACTCAGAAGAGATCTAGAAGGTGAAAGAGAACCTGTTTAAAGAGTTTGAGATGAAGGATTTGGGGAATTTAAAGTACTTCCTTGGGATCGAAGTGCTCAGATCAAAAGGGGGAATTCTCATCAACCAGAAGAAGTATACTCTAGACCTTCTAGTTGAGACAGGAATGCTAGATTGCAAACCTGCAGATACGCCCATCGTTGTGAATCATGGGCTACGAATTGTGGAGGGGACAAAACTAGCAGATTGAGGGAGATATCAGCGACTTGTAGGGAAACCGATTTATCTTTCTCATACCCGACCAAATATTGTCTACGTTGTTATTATTGTAAGTCAGTTTATGCACTGACCTCAAACTGATCACTTAGAAGCTGCGCTAAGAATTATAAGATATCTAAAAGGAACCTTTGGATATGGACTGCTGTTTAAGAAAACTGGACATATGAAGATACAAGCCTACACAGATGCAGACTGGGCTGGAAATCCAATAGACAAAAGATCTACAGCTTGATACTTTACCTTTGTTGGAGGCAACCTTGTCTCTTGGAGAAGCAAAAAACAAAAAGTAGTGGCCCTCTCAAATGCCGAAACAGAGTTTAGAGGAACTAAAAGTGGTTTAACTGAGGTTCTTTTGGTTAAGAAAACTATTGATGGATTAAATCTCCATTTAGCAAAAACATGCCAAATGTTTTGTGACAACAAAGCAGCCATCAGTATCTCACAAAATCCAGTGCAGCATGACAGAACGAAACACGTCGAGGTGGATAGACACTTTATCAAAGAAAATATCTAGGGTGGAATCATGTCGCTACCATTTGTGCGATCAGAAGATCAGCTCGCTAACATCTTGACTAAGACCATAAATTCCAAAGGTTTTGCAGAAGTTTTCGGCAAGTTAAGTATCCGTGATCCCGCCACTTAACTTGAGGGGGAGTGTTGGAAGAAAGAAAGAAAGAATCAATTAAGAAAGAAAGAAAGAATCAGTCAAGATCCTTAAAATAATTTATTAATTATTCTATTTCCTTGTACGTATCCCTTTTGATCCTATATAAAGGAGTTTATAATTATTTGTAAAGACACACAAAAATGAATACAATTTACTATTATAATGATATACCAATATTTTAACAATAAGATCGCCACTTCCGACCTGTACACATGAAATGCGTGGCTCTCCTAATAGTTTTGCTTGGAGTTTAGATCTCGGTCTCTTGAATCGTATGCATTGGCTAAAGCTCTCACCACAAAAGCATTATTAAATATAATTCTCAAACTCATATCATCAATCTATAAGTATTTTCAGAAACAGTTGATGCCTTTAATCATAATTGTACAAAAATATGCGACCAAACAAATCATATTTCATGCCCAGGTCTTCATAAAAATACAACTCATCTTTTATTTTTAGTGTACCATAATTGAAGGGCCTTTTGTTCTATGTCACCGATCTCAACTCAATGCAACAGCTCTGTCATCGATGTTTGTAATAAAAGCTAAGGCGTTTGAATAACTCCAAATATTTCGTGTAGCTATCTATCACAAAGAACTCATAAAGAAGTTATATCTTACCAAATAATTAATCATAATATATTGTCCATGTGTGTTATACTCGTGCGATCAATAATATATCAAGTTGATTCATTTCACTCTGTTCCATATTTAATAAAAAAGTTGCTAATTAATCAAGTAACCAGGTAAATAAAACCAAGACTCATGCGTGTACATATATCTCATCAAATTAAATTCATATCATGGACCCAAATTGATTATTAAATATAACCCAAAACATACTCAACCACGACTCATGCTTGTACATATATCGCATCAAATTGAACTCATATCATGCACCAAAACTGATTATTGAATATTACCCAAAAAATACTCAAACAAGTAGATCATGTAAAAATATCACACCTATTAGCTCATAAAATCAAAATGATTTATAATTATTAGGGCTGTCAGTCAATTAATTGAGTGCAGTAGGTCACGTATTTATTTGTAAGGCAACACTCTTGTTTGTTGGGCCGGACTAATGTATCATTCGTTAGGCTAAAATTTCATATCAATACATTATAGTGTAAAAATTAATACATTATATTATAAAACCAATACATCATAGTACAGATACATCACAAAACAAAAACTAATATATCATATCACGGGTCAAAGATCTATGAAGAACTAATATATTACAGTACAAAAATCAGTACATTACAGTACAAAAACTAATACATTATAGTATCAGGTCAGATGGCCTAACGAGTCATGACCCGTTAATCAGGCCTAATACAAGTGTTTGCCTTACTTATATCGTGAGATAAACATTAATACTTAATGTTTTGTATAGTTTTTAGTGGTGTTGAAAATAGGAAAAGTGGGTTTATAGCTTGGTATCGGAATTCGATTGATTATAGAGATCAACGTGTTTTTAACTTTGTGGAATTAAAGAAAAACGGAAATAAATAGAAATGTGCGAAAATAAACGATGAACTATGGAAATAAACTAAGACTGTGACTAAATATGGAAGTAAATGCAAGTATTTCGTATGCCTCGTGCGTATGCCCAATTGAAATCGCAATACAATAATGAAAATAAGCAATAAAAGCAAGGAAACAACAAGGTACAACTAAAGCAACCTAAGGTACAACTATGCTTGCATGGTTGTAGAATATAAAATAATGCAAATTAACAAAAATTGAAAGTATCAATAGAAAGATCAATAAAAGCTGACGTGAAAGTTAAAAACTTTACGAGAAATAACAAGAAACCAAGAGTAGATCTAGGATTCAACATAAAACCATGCATGGAAATAAAAACCAAAATAAAGCATATGAAATACTCAAAATAAAAACGATCAAGGACTCAATCTATTACCTTGGTGTGTCACTCACCTAGATTCCATAGCCAATTCACAAGATCTAACAATTAATCTAAGAGCTAAGACGAAATTCATAAAATGAAGAACAAGCATGTAAATAATGAAAAGCTTACTTGAATTAAAAAAGGAGCAACAAACTTGAATGAAATAGCAAAAATAAAATTCAAGTGATTACTTGAATTCTTCTTGAGCTTACAAACCCAAGAAAAATTTCAAATTAAATCTAAGAACTAGAGAGAGAAATCAATTCCAAACCCATGCAAGAGTTGGGAGGAGAGTGTATCATTTTTTAAAATGAGAGTTGAGTTCTATTTATACTAGGTTTAATTGGGATAAAATGGATCAAATTGGGTTTTAAGGCTTGGATTTCATGGGTTTGACCAAGTTTGACTCAAAATGGTCTTGTTAGCCACTTGGCTAGCCTTTTGGCTTGATTTGGCTGGAGGTGGCTCGGGGTTGGTGCAGTCTGAGCGAGTTTGGCTTGGAAGGTGGGCGCTGGCTCGGTAGGGTATGGCACGGAACTTGGCGTGGGGGCTGGCGTGGGCAGGCGCGCGTGCGGGCGTGAGTTTTGGCGTTGCCTAGCGCTGGGCTTGGCGTGGAGCGTGGCGTCGGTTGGCGTGGACATTGGCGTGAGGTGTGGCGTCGAGGTTGGCGTTGGATGTGGCGTGCGGGCGAGACGCTTGGCGCGCGGAGTGGTGGGAGATGTGGCGCTGGGCGCTGGCAGGCGCGAGCGTGAGGGAGCTGCGCGCGTGCGGGCGTGCTGGCTGCGTGCGGGTGGAGTTTGGCTCGAGTGTTGGCGTGCCCCAAGGCTTGACGTGAGTTTTGGACTGCCTTGGCAAAGCGTGGCTATCATTCCAAAATGTTTGGCCATTTAGGAGCTTGCTCTTGGCACCGACTTTGGACGTCTTGGCACGACTTGACTTGAATTTTGGTCCTCAATGCTTTTTACCTATGAAAAATAGGAATTTTGATCATAAAAACCCGAGAATTACACCAAACCTCAAATTAATTGAACCCATTTAACCAAATTAAGTATAAAATCAAAAAGAAACATGAAAAATAATCAAAACAAGAAAAACCACCTAATAACTTAACAAAACTCGAATCGAAACCACTAAAAATGACACTACACCCTATTTAAGAACACAATAGAAACACCACAATTATATGCAAAACAACCGCCTCACACTTATCGGTTTGTTCGTCCTCAAACAACGAAAATAACCGAGAATATACATGTAATGAACATTATGCAAAAAGAAAATATCTTGTGTTTATCCTAATTAATATGATGAAAATATCAACATAAACTCGTTATCGCCAAGCATTGCTCGTATTACTCTTTCTCAATTGAAAACCAAATCGATGACTTCTTCTCAAATGTTTTGAGGGTGTTCGCTCAATTCACTCAAGTGTTTTGTTATATGGGATGTGTATACGCTCGAATCAGAGAATGCATGCACCTTGTCAAGATTTCACAAATCAGAAACTCAAAACCACCCATTGTACATGACTAAACAAGAATCGAAAGAGGTCTTTATTTCGAGTTGTAATGTTGGCTCTTTGGTAAGGCGTGAAATATATGTATATAGTGGCTAACACATGATCAAACGTGATCAATAACACACGAAACCCTAATTTTTAAAGCTCGAAGCTATGATCGCTTCACCCTTCCCAATTCACCAAACTCTCGTTCGAAACCCTTTCGTTCGTACACACTCTTTCCCGACTCTTATTTCACAACACTTAGAGGCCTTTTGAATTCGCTTCTTTTTACTAAATTTAGCCTTTTTGAACATTAGACTTTTCACTTAAACGCAAGTTTTATCACTTTTCGTGATTTGTGTTGAATTTTTATTCTTTTTTTTCTTTTCTTTCCTTTTTCTCTTTTTATTTAAGAAAATCAAAACCCATAACCCACGATTGATTTCCCACACATTTCTAGTCAACTAACAACATACTCTCTCTCTCTCTCTCCTCACGAATTATGAAGATATAAGAGCTAAAATTGAGCTCGGCTAATAAGAAATGGGGCATAGGCTCAAGGGGGCTCATTTGGAATATTTAAGTAGCTTATATATTTGGATATGGTTGGAATAAGGATGATATATGTGCCTCGAGGTCATTTCCAAGTTCAATAATTTACGAGCAAAATCAAGCCACCTCAATGCAATTTTCATAAAAATGCAAGCAAAGCCAATAACTCACACAAGGCTACTCACTAGTTTGCACCGGTTTTTGGAAAACAAAATCAAAAGAGCTTTTAGAACTTTGCAATCTTTTCACGAGTAAATGTTGATTACATATATATATAGACGGGTTTTAGATGAAACACAAAAATTCAACTCCTTACACAAGAGGGCATAAACATGTAAAAACCTGACAAGTAAACTATTCAAACTTCCAATCATATGGTGATTGTTTAATAATGTAATGAAGACACAAAAGACACAAAAACGACTCAACCATATAAATGTGCAATTAGTAAGCGTCACTTCGCCAAGGCTCGAGTTAAGAAAGACAAATCATGCTTTGTGACACCCGAACTCTAACCACCTACCCACTCCACACTTAAACCATGCAGTGCCCTCATGGCATTTTAATGAAAATCAAGTAAAAGGAGGGTGAAATAGAGGCTTCCTTAACCGAGCGAGTTTAGGTCGATCTCGGTAGGGTCCACTTAAGTATCTAAGCAATCCAAGCAAAAAACGAGCATGGCTTGCTTCTCCCAACTCCATGAACGCTACTAACTTGTCAATTCGGCAAAAGTTGGAGTCGGAAAACAAAACACTATAAAGAAAATCACACAAAGTCAAAAACAAGAGAAAATATGCACATGAATCAAAACAAGACCAAGGGTTAAAAAGAACCAAAAGTCAACACAATAATTTTCTTCTTTCTTTTTTTCTTTTTTTTTTTAATTTTCGAATGTTTTTGGATTTTTATATAATTGAAAGTAAGAAAGAAAGAAAAATAAAAGAAATAAATGAAAAATACTTGGGTTGCCTCCCAAGAAGCGCTTGTTTAACGTCATTAGCTTGACGGACTCCCTTCTTGGTTATGTGGAGGTTGAGATGGGAGGATCCACCAAAGCAAAAACCACCTTGTCGGGTGGAACAAATCTTTCAAACGTTCCCGAGGCCTTGCCTAGCTCAAATAGCACTCGACGAGAAGCAACCATTCAAAAGGTCATCTTGGCTCGATCTTCGGGTGGAATTGGAATTTGATAGTAACCCGACAAGTCCGCTAAGCAACAATAGGAAAGATGGTAGTCCAACTTATCCAATATTTTCAATCTCTCGGCTTTCACTATCTCCTCAAGATTTTGACTCGAACACCTTTGGAGAACTTGATAGGGTTCGACATTATCCTTCAGAACAATTTCATGCTTGCAAGTTCAAGGGCTAATTCCCATAGTATCCTCAAGACTCAGACCAATGGCACCCTCACGAGTTTTAAGCACCTCAATCAACCCTTCCACTTCGTCATGGATTTGTTGTGTCCTTTCTTTGTGGATACGAGCATTTTCATATCGACCGTTCCGAAACTCGTCTAACTCGTCCACTCGCAACATTCTATCTAGCCCAAACTCTTTTAAATTCATATTCGCGACTTCTATCGTCCGAGAAACTTCATGCTCAAACTCAACCAATTTGCTCTTCTCTTCTTCCAAATAATCATTCTTGAGGTAAGATGGGAGAGGCTTGATCTCGGGCTTGTGCCTCCTCTCGACCTCATTGGGAATTAATTCGAGCAATTCAATGATCTCCTTAAGATAAACATCAAGTTTTTCAACGGGCTTCGATTCTAACCCTTCATCCACAATCTCCACCTCCCCCTTTAAAATGTCGTCGTTGCCCTCAACGACACATACACATTCCTTCCTACACAATCCTTTGGCACATTGAAGCACAATTGAATCATTACTATGAACAAGGGTCTCATTTCCCGCACAATGACCTTCAACATAAACTCTTGGGCCAAACTCCTCCTCATTCCTTCCTTTCTCCATATAAACTTGGTCATCCAATTCTTGAATCACATCGATATGTAAGAAATCCGCATAGAAGGCGCTTGATGGAATCAATGACAAGTTAGCCATAGAAAACGTTACCATTTCACCCGCTACGGACAAAGTAAGATCTTTCTTCCCAACATTTATCAAACATTGAGTTGTAGACATGAATGGGCAGCCTAGCAAGATAGTGTGTTCGGCGCCATCATCCTTCACCATGACAACACCAATACAATGAAGTCGACCGGAACCACGATCCCTCCAACTTGTCCAAGAACATCCTTGATCATCCCTTTTGGGTGTCTAATTGACCGACTAGCCAATTGCAAGCAAATGCGTATTTATTGTAAAAGAGGAAGCTCCAATTGTTCGTATATTGAAAACAACATCAAATTAATACCCGTCCAGGAATCAAGCATACCTGTAGTGACTTTACCATTCCCAAGTGTGATATTAATGCAAACTGAACCGGGATCCACCTTCTTAAGAGCCAAGAGAGAAGGGTCACAAACCACACTTGCCTCCTTGGATAGAAAAACACTCTCATTCGTAGTGCTCACAAGCGGTTTGGAGGAGAGATCCTTAAAGAATTTGGAATAAGTGGGCATATCCCGGATGGCATATAACAAGGGAAGCGTGATGTTTACATTGGACAATAGCTCATAGAGCCTTTGGAATCGTCCAACTTTCTTAGCACTTTGTAGCCGGAACGCATAGGGCATAGAGGACTTAGACGTTTGTGGCTTGTAGGCATTTGAAGACTTATGAAGGCCGTCGGGAAGTTCTTTTGTCAAAATGGGACCCACGGGTGTAGAATCGGGAGGTATAAGAACATTAGGAATGGAAATCACCTCCTCCTCGGACGGTGGGGCAACCTTATTATCAACCACTCTACCACTTCGAAGGGTCATGACCGCATGAGCTTGTGACGGTTGGCTTGGTAATTTGCCTTTCCCATTAGCTTGCTTCAACATATTCACATCACTTGCTAATTGGCCCACTTTAGTGTTTATACCATTCGTCGTGGCCTCAAGAGCAATGAACCAATCATCAAACGAAGCCGACAATGATTTCAATTGTTGCATAATAGCTAAGAGGGTCAGATCGGAAGGTAGAGTAGGAGCATTCACTAGAACTGGGGAACGAGATGGACCCATGTGAGGATTAACACCCGTATTTGGATTGGCATAACTAAAATTGGGATACATTCGGTTGCTTGGATGATAAGGGGTATTGTAGTTTGGCGGATGAGCGAAAGGCGGCTTACCAACACCGGATCCTGCTGATATCCTTGAACCCCACATACCTCCTCCGATTGAGGCATCGGCATATAGAAAGAGGGGTTCGACGGATGATAAGTGGTATCATGACCAATCATTCCACATGACGCGCACGGGGGGTCCGGACTTGGGCTAGACAACTTAGCAATTTGAGCTCGCATATCCACTAATTCCTTTTCCAATTCAAGCTCCTTAGGGGAAGAAGTTTCACTCACTTCATTGGCATTAGAATACAACGCTCGAGAAGACTTTTGTTGAGAATTTTCGGCAAGAGTGGTGAAAATCTTGAGAACCACTTGAGGAGGTTGTTCTTTCATAATACCCCCGGCCGATGTATCCACCATATATTGGAATTGTGGGTCCAACGCCTCATAAAAAGTTTGGATTAAAAGTTCCTTTGACATACGATGATCAGGACAACTCATGATAAGATCTTGGAAACGAGCCCAAGCGGAGTGAAACGACTCATTTTTCATTTATTTAAATGAAATAATCTTAATCTTCAGTTCGGCCATCTTTTCCGCGGAATAGTAATGATCCAAGAATGTTGCCGAGAGCTTGTTCTATGTATGAATAGAATTGGGAGGGATCCCCATAAACCACGACAATGATTTATCTTGGAGAGCATATGAAAAACAACGGAGTCGAAGATGCTCTAAACTCATCATATTCGGACGGTGAAAACTCGAGACTTGCCACATAAATTGCCGAAGGAATTGGAGATTATCTTCCTTAGCAAACCCGTGAAAAATTGGAAGCCGAGAAAAATAAAGAGAACGGATATCAATGGCCATAACCTCGGGGGTAAAGGATATGCAAGATGAAATAGTCGCTCCCACGAAGGTTTTGCTAACTTCTTTCAGAGCGAGGACGGGAGGGGCATATTGGGCATTAGAGCTCATTCCCCCAAACAAAGCATACGGATCCAGAGTGTCCTCATGAGCATTAGTATCGGTACCTCCATAACCGGGACCACCACCATTAGCATTCAAATTCACATTCGGAGCATGATTGAAGTTGTAAGTGGGAGGAACTCCATACGGGCCGGGAATCGGGCTTTGCATGTTCGGAAATTGTGTAGGAGCACCATAGCCCCCATATGGACCAGAATTTGGGGCTTGCACATTCGAAAAGGGAATGGGAGCACCATAACCTCCAAACGGACCATTCATACCCAAGAAGTCGTTATACCCAACATGGTTTGCACCATGCCCTCCCGCGTTGGGTTGACCATTGCCGTGAGCACCGGTGGCAACGTGGTTTGCACCATGCCCTCCCACATTTCCGAAACCATTATAAATCATCCAATTCCCAACATGGTTTGCACCATGACCTCCCATGTTGAGAATATAACCTCCATTGCCAAAAGAAATAGGAATTTGTGTGTTACCTAGGGGTAGGCCCATGGCGTGTCCATGAGTGGTAAAACCACTGAATTCCTATAGCATGATTAGGAGGGGTCGTGGGAATGGGAGTCAAAACCCCAGTCTTATCACATGGTGGGGATTGCTCGACATGAACAACAGGCTCGGGAGTACTAAAGCTTTGAGGATCAACCTGTGGAGATTTCCCATTGGGATTGGAAAATGGGCCAGTATTCGGAAGATTATTTGCCATGTTAAAATGAGTAGTAAGAGGACGTTGTAAATGCCTTAATTGCTTGGGATTCGAAATATAAGGAGCTAAATCGTACACAAGATTTTGACGACCTTGCATACACTCAATAAAAATGTCAAGTACAAGAGAAAGCTAGAAACACAAAGAAACTACAAGCAAATCGAAAACCTTAACCAAGCCGAGTTGCAACGATGCCAAAGAGTTGTTTTTTAGTGGGTTTGAAATAAGAAAAGTGGGTTCATGGCTTGGTATTATCGGAATTCAATTCGAATGTAAGAATCAAGGAGTTTTTAGCTTGATATATAAATGAAAATGACGAGAAACTATGAAAATAAACTAAGACTATGACTAACTATGAAAGTAAATGCAAGTATTTCGTATGCCTCGTGCATATGCCCAATTGAAATCGCAATACAATAATAAAAATAAGCAATAAAAGCAAGGAAACAACAAGGTACAACTAAAGCAAAGTAAGGTACAACTATGCTTGCATGGTTGTAAAATTTAAAATAATACAAATTAACAAAAATTGAAAGTATCAATAGAAAGATCAATAAAAGTTGACGTGAAAATTAAAAACTTTACGAGAAATAACAAGAAACGAAGAGTAGATCTAGGATTCAACATAAAACCATGCATGGAAATAAAAACCAAAATAAAGCATATGAAATACTCAAAATAAAAACGATCAAGGACTCGATCTATGACCTTGGTGTGTCACTCATCTAGATTCCATAGCCAATTCACAAGATCTAACAATTAATCTAAGATCTAAGGCGAAATTCATAAAATGAAGAACAAGCATGTAAATAATGAAAAACTTACTTGAATTAAGAAATAAGAAACAAAGTTGAATGAAATAGAAAAAAATAAAATTCAAGTGATTACTTGAATTCTTCTTGAGCTTACAAACCCAAGGAAAAGCTCAAATTAAATCTAAGAACTAGAGAGAGAAATTAATTCCAAACCCATGCAAGAGTTTGGAGGAGAGTGGATCCTTTTACAAAATGAGAGTTGGGTTTTATTTATACTAGGTTTAATTGGGGTTAAATGGGTCAAATTGGGCTTTAAGGCTTGGATTTCCCGGGTTTGACCAAGTTTGACCAAAATGGCCTTGCTAGCCACTTGGCTAGCCTTTTGGCTTGATTTGGCTCGAGGTGGCTCGGGGTTGGTGCAGTCTGGGCGAGTTTGGCTTGGCAGGTGGGCGCTGGCTCGGCAGGGATGGGCACTAGCTCGGCAGGGATGGGCGCTGCTTGGAAAGGTGTGGCACGGAACTTGCCATGGGGGCTGGTGTGGCAGGCGCGCAGGCGGCGTGGGTTTTGGCGTTGCCTGGCACCGGGCGCTGGGCTTGGCGTGGAGCGTGGCGTCAGTTGGCGTGGGCATTGGCGTGAGGTGTGGTATCGAGGTTGGTGTGAGATTTGGCGTGCGGGTGAGACGCTTGACGCGCGGAGTGGCGGGAGATGTGGCGCTGGGCACTAGCAAGCGGGAGCGTGCAAAACATGAGAAGTTATGATCATATATCCATGTTATCTACAGCGTTTGCTAGTGGGTGGGTGAGCTTCGGCATGATATCAAATACCATAAACATATAATATCACATGAAACATGATCCTTAAATAGATATCAAGACAATATATTATAGGTAGGTATATTCTATAGATTTAGGCGAGCACACAGTCGCTATTTATACGACAAGGCAACATGTAAATTAAGAATAAAGTGAACTTATCTCTCATGTATGCTTCTCCAATCACAAAACTACATCTGGAACTCGATATTCCATCCATGATAATGTTTTGTCACATCTTAATTCAATTACTTGATGTCGCTCTTGAAAGTATAAATATCCTAGAAATATTCAAATCTAAAGATATTATACTTAATCATAATTATTATATAAATCGTTATATATATGGTATTATATTTATTGAATTATTATTTTAATTATTT
This sequence comes from Phtheirospermum japonicum, assembly GCA_014905375.1. NCBI lineage: Eukaryota > Viridiplantae > Streptophyta > Magnoliopsida > Lamiales > Orobanchaceae > Phtheirospermum > Phtheirospermum japonicum. The sequence continues at coordinate 134,606 of BMAC01001228.1, forward strand.
GCAATTATTCGTATAAATATTCCCGTAAAATTAATGTTATCATTGATATGGTGAAATATCAGTGATAGAGCACTAATTTTAAAATAGCCCCAACTAATAATTATAAAAATTGGGATATTGATAATATAATATATGTCGGCATATGGTTTGCATCACATTTTAGAGAATGCAGTTAATCTCACGACTGTGAATAATAGTTATTCGTGATGGACACATGGATACTTTAGATATTATTGGTAAACCCTACTGATAAGTTATTTATTATATGTTTATAAACTTATCAGTTTTTAAAGCGTGTGATAATCCTTTGACTTGAGGTCAATACACACCTTGTTTACTGAGACTTTGACCATGAGCAATGTTTGTACTCCTTTTCGGGGTAGATATGGCTTGTGTTTGGTACATCATGATGTAAATTAATGGGGTAGTTGAGCCAAGAAAGAATTATTTCCTCGATTTGAGTTTTGAGAGAGATCAATCATAATCTCTATATTAGGTCGACTAAAGTCATTGGTCAATGCAAGAGACATATTTAATATAGTAGTTGAGTATGGTCTAGTTGTCGAATAATAAAGATGAGATAAATTGATTAAGCCATTGGGATAGACACTTGGATAAATTTTAAACTTAATCGATTGACTCAGAATGAAAGGAATCTCACAAAACTTTGCTTAAATGTTATATTGAGTTCGTCCAACTAAGCCGTCTAAGAGTTTTGTTTGAATCATCATTGAATTGATGTCATATATAAAGGCCTATAGGGTCACATTATATGCGATTACTTTTCCGACTTAAGAGTGTATCAAGAAAGTATTAAATAATCGATTTAGAATTGTAATATTTAATTGTTAATAATTATGATGTTAATTTCTATTTGATAGAAATTATTTAATTAAATTAATTAGATTTGAATTTAATTATCTATGTTATATTACTAAAGGTACTTGGGGTACAATTATTTTGGGTCCATGTCTTGGACAGTCCAATCCTTTTTAGGATTAGGGTTCTCTTATGTACCTAGTATAAATATAACATAAAGTCATAAGTTGACTACACACACAAAGAGAGTTACACACAGAGTATTTAGAAAACATCATAACAAATCTTGATTTTGAGATTGGTGTGTTCTTGAGCTTTCGTAAGATTCCCTAACTTTCTTCACGATAGCAATACACTGAAGTTGGGTTTTGCAATCGGAGATTAATTGCGTGGTTACCTTAGTGTTGAACATGAATCTGGATTTACTGTAAGGGTTTCATACTTTTATCTCGTTTATTAATTGTATAAATATATTCATTCACAGTATAGATCTGTTGTGTCTAATAAAATTTTAAAACTTACGTTGCACGAGCATGGTGTTCATCTCTACAAATTCCAACAATGTTATCAGAGCCCGAAGTTGTGTCAATGATTATATTTATAATTTTATAATATTAATCGTAGATTTAATTATTTTAATTAGATTAAAATAATTGTTGGTTTTTAATTTGAATAAATGATTGATTAAAATAGTTTTAATTAATTACTTTTTTTTAATTTAATTTGATTAAATTATTTGATTGAAAAAAACACGAAAAACCTGCAAAATTGTAAATTGGAAAAACGCACTCCTGCAATTCAGGCCAGGCCTGGGCTGGGTGGGCTTTTGCGGGCAGTGGCGGGCTGTCAAGACGGCGTCCGAGCACAGTGATGGGGTGGCGAAAGGGCTTCGATTTTCAAATTTCAGACCTCGACACCGGTCGCTTCGGGAGTTTGATATAATTTTGGGTTTGATTGTAATTTTAGAAATTTATGAAATCACAGAATTACCCTAAGTTTTTAGAAAACTGCGAGGCTGCCCATGACTTTTTTGAGATTTTGTTCAGTTCCCAGAAACTTTTCAGAAAATCATTTTAAGCCCAAATGACATTTCTATAATTATTTATTTTTTGAAAATTAAAAAAAGGACCCTAAAACTTTCAAAAAAATCTTAAGGGACTGTTTGTCTTTGCAAATGTTTTTGAAAAATTACATTTCTGCTTAAAATCTATTAAATTGTCTTAGAAATTAATTTTGAATTTAGAATTTAAATAATTTCTAAATTAGAACAATTTTAAAATTATTTAGAAATAAGAATTAAATTTAGAATTTAATAATTTATAAATTTAAACCTTTTAAATTAATTAGAAATAAGAATTAAATTTGGAATTTAATAATTTCTAAATTTAAAGCTTTTAAAGTAATTTAGAAATTGAATTAAATTTGGAATTTAATTTTTCTAAATTTAAATTAACCCATAATTATTATTATATTATTGTATTATTTGATAATGTGAATTAAACTAGGATTTTGAATTTAAATTTAATTAAGGAATTATTCATCTACTTGTCCTAATTGTCTATGTGGCTCGTATATTACTTTTTAGTATAGAGTCCGCATATATTGTCTGGGTAGGCGGCGCCCAGTATTTGTTGGACCGTTTCTTACAAACTCTGGGTAGGCGGCGCGCAATAATTATTTACTATTCATTTGTATTTTGTTTATTGTTAAACCACGATAAATGTCCCCCAATAAAATCTGAGTCTCATCTTGGATGAACGCACTGTCCATTATAATTGGGTGAGTACGAAATCTTTTTCGACCATGAGTATTTGCACCCTAGTGCTTGTTCCGGTCGACGAGGTTAGGCTTGATCATAGATGCATATGTTTGCAATCGTGTAATGGGGTTGACTTAGTTCTTCCTTGTCTCCCTAGCGTCGGAACCAACTAAGGGCATAAAATCGGATTAGATTTGATCGACCAAGAGTTATAATTGTCTATAATTGGTTTGGACACCCACCAGTTGTGTTATTATGGTCATCAACCCTAGCAGAGGCTACAATAGTATGAATATAGATCTTGGCTCACTATGGTAATATTTGATATGAGTCCGTATTCTACCGTGGGGTCGTAGAATGTGTTAAAATAGTCGGAGCTAATTATTAAAGTCCTTGTTAATTAGCCTATAATTGTGATCATAGAAATTAGAATTAGAGTTTTAATTCTTACTCTATTTATTTTTTCCAGATTAGTTAAGAGGTCGAATTTATCATTGAAATGTTTGGTTGAAACGAACAAGATGACTGGACCCAACTTTATGGATTGGTTGTGGAGTCCGTTTAGTTTTGAGACAGGTAAAGATTGAGAATGTGTTGGACACACCTTTTCCTGAGATTCCTGATAAAGATTCTCCTGAATATCCCAAGTTTGACATGGATATTCATGAGAAACATAAGGATGATGCAAATTCGGCACAATGTGTCATGTTAACTGAAATCACGATGGAATTGCAGAGACAGCATGAAAACATGGCCCCTTATGAAATGTTGGAGTATTTAAAGAGTCTCTATGCTTTATAAGCTTAATCTATGGAGTATGAGCTGCTAAGAGATCTCTTTAAGTGCAAGCTTCATGATGGGGGTAAAGTGCCTGAGCATGTCTTGAAGATGATATGGTTGATTGAGAGGTTAGCTTCGATTGGAACGAACCTATCTGAAAATGTCTCAGTCAACTTGATCTTGGATTTGCTTCCTAGTTCATTTAAAAACTTTGTGAATTATAATATGAACAACACGAAAGCGAAGCTTCCTGAACTTCATAACATGCTTAAGACATATGAGTCTTCCACCTCAAAGGGCAAAGCTGTACTCATGGTGAGTACATCTGCTAGATATAACCTGAAAGGTAAGAAAAAGCAGAAAAAGAAAACTAAGGCTGGGCCTAAGCCTACGGCTTTGAATCCAAAAGGAGGTGCTCATAAGAAGTCAACATTGTCTAAACATGTGTGCTTATAGTGCAAAGAAAAGGGACACTGGAAGAGAGACTATAAGAAGTGGAAAACATTAGATGTTTTCGGCTTCTCAGGTATGTTTGTCATTGAGATAAATATGTATATTAATAACTCTCATTGCTGGGTATATGATACCAGATGTGGCTCACACATTTGTAATAATGTGCAAAGGCAAAGTGACAACAGGATGGTTAGACCGGGGGAAGTTTCCTGCGCGTGGGATATGGAGTAAAGGTTACTGCCGAGCCTGTAGGGACTTGTAGATTAGATTTACCCTCGGGTTATAGACTTTATTTATATAATTGTTATTTTATACCATCGATTACAAAGAATATCTCTAAATTCTGATGTTAGACATTGAAGGGTTTTCCTTCCATTTTGGTAATAATAATTGTTTATTTACGCATAATGGTGTTGTGCATGGAAATGCTCCGCTTGTGAATGGTTTATATGTTCTTGATTGTAGTCGTGACATTCTCAATGTGAAAAACAAATGAAACAAGAATCTCAAGGTTAAAAAAGTTAGACTATTTAACACCATTTGATTTTGAGTCTTATGGACAATGCGAATCTTGTCTCAAAGGAAAAATGACCAACAAGCCATTTTCTGGGAAAGGCATACAAGCAAAAGAGGTGCTTGAGTTGGTTCATACTGATGTATGCAGATCTTTCCCTACTCAAGCTAGAGGTGGTTATTCATACTTCATTACTTTTACTGATGACTTCTCTAGTTTTGGACATATGTATCTTTTCAAGCACAAGTCAGAAGCTTTTGAGAAGTTTAAGGAGTATAAGTTAGAAGTAGGGAAACAAGTTTAAAAGAGTATTAAGACTCTTCGATCGGATCGAGGAGGAGAATACCTAAGTAAAAGAGTTTCTTGATTACTTAAATTTTCATGGAATCCAATCGCAATGGATGCCTCCTGAAACACCAAAAATGAATGGTGTTTCTGAAAGGAGAAGTCGAACCTTATTAGATATGGTTAGATCCATTATGAGCTTTTCAGATCTTTTGGCATACCTGTGGGGTATGCATTATTGAACTCAATCTATGTTCTGAATAGAGTTCCATAAAAGTCAATAGATAAAACTCCTTATGAGTTGTGGCTTGGGAAGAAGCCACCACTTACCCACATGCGAACCTGGGGTTGCCCGGCGTATGCAAGGAAGATGCTTACTGACAAGTTGGAATCTAAAAGTGAGAAATGTTATTTTGTGGGGTATCCTATAGAAACACGAGAATGTTATTTCTATCTTCCTTGAGAACATAAGGTCATTTTTTCCAGGTAAGCGACTTTCCTTGAGGAAGACTATGTCTACAAGGAAATGAGTCGAAATAAGGTAAAACTTGAAGAAATTCAAGAATCACAAAGTGACATGGAGGTTGAAAACTTGTCTAATGACCTAGACAATAATTCAGTGGGAGCTTCTGGTCATTCCTATGGTGAAGTTTGTCACTTAGAGGACAATCATTAGCCAGTGGGAGCATTGATGGAACTGATGCAGTAATGCAAAATTTATCATCGCAACCGATGGAAGACCAAGAAATGGTTGCACAACTCCCTCCTCAGGAAGTTCATGTTTATGATAATTCTGAGGGATCTCAAAATACTGGACCATCCAGCACAGAAGAACCTTCTCATGATCAGAACATTCAAATCACTCAAACGCATGATAACCAACTTCATAAGTCTACTCGAATTCATCGGTGACCGAAAAGACTAAACATCCTTGTATATGGTCAAGGTGATGTGGAAATTTTGGACGATGATGAACCTAGAACTTACACTGAGGCTATGTTAAACATTGACTCAAAGAAGTGGCTTGAAGCCATGAAATCAGAAATGGACTTGATGTACACAAATCAGGTTTGGAACTTGGTTGACTTGCCAGTTGGGGTTAGACCCATTGGATGCGAATGAGTCTTCAAGAAGAAGATCGGTGCAAATGATAAGGTATAAACCTACAAGGTTAGGTTGGTAGCAAAAGGTTATAGTCACCGAGAAGAAATTGACTATGATGAAACCTTTTCTCCAGTTGCGAAAATAAAGTCCATTAGGATTTTACTTGCTATAGCTGCATACTACAATTACCATATTTGGCAGATGGATGTTATAACCACTTTCCTTAATGGTGAATTGACCGAGAAAGTGAATATGATACAACTAAAGGGTTTTACATCTGAATCGAAACCCAAATCGGTATGCAAGATACAAAAATCTATTTATGAACTTAAATTAGCCTCTAGAAGTTGGAATATTTGTTTTGACAAAGCAATCAAATCGTTTGATTTTGTCAGAAACAAAGAAGATCCATGCATTTATAGTAAACGCACTGGAGGGAGTATTATTTTTATTATTATATATGTTGATGACATATTGATAATTGGATATGATACCCTTATCATGCAATCAGTAAGGATTGGTTGTCCAGCACCGTCATGATGAAGGATTTGGGTGAAGCCTATTATATTCTTGAAATTATGATCTACCGAGATAGACCTAATAGAATATTGGGGCTTTCATAGTCCATGTACATATATAATGGACGGATAGATGGAGCGCTTCAATTCGATGCTGGAGGAGTATCTCCGCCACTTTGTTAGCACTAATCAGAAGAATTGGGTGACAATCTTAGATGCGGCACAACTATGCTTTAATGCTCAGAAATTCTCCACCACTAATAGAGTCCCTTTGAGATATGTACTAATCAGCAGCCGCTCCTCCCGCACACTATCGATACCCCACGTGGTTCCAGAACCTCTTCAGCGCAGAACTTCTCCCTTGAATGGGAGCAAAACCTTGACCTGGCACGCGGTTAACTTGAAAAGGCGCAGTGGCGGATATGCTGACCAAAAACGTCATTTTGTAGAGTATAAAGTTGGGGATGAAGTGATGGTCAAGCTCCCAAGCCAGAGTATGTCAGAAACGTCCCGTGGGAGAGATTCACGCTTAATGCAGAAATACATTGGCCCCTTACCGATCACTCGCCGCATTGGGAAGGTAGCTTACAAACTAGAGCTGCCCTCATGGTGGCGCATACACGATGTCTTCCATGTCAGACAACTCAAACTGTACCAGGCCGATATAGAGAACACCAATCGCAACCAGCCTAGCTGCCCCCAATTGAAGCTGTCACATAGCATAGGGAAGCGAGTGGCCGAGGCGATCACCAACCATCGAGACACGGGCATGCGGAAGAAGCTGCACAGGGAGTACCTCGTCAAATGGTTTGGAGGCAGCTTACAGGAGAGCGCCTGAGAGAAGGATACAACACTCAAGGCATTCCAACCACTCATCGATGCATACAAGAACTCCATGACGTCGGGGACGTCGTCAACTCGGGTGGGGGAGAGCTGTCACGGGATGCCCCTTCAAAGCCCGTGATTGCTTGGCCCGCAGCCACTTTTGCGGGTTGTCGACTGAAACCTCACAAGGAATGCCGAGCTTCAACGCACACCAAGTTAGATTCCTTAGTGTAGGTGTTTTACTTTGGATGTAATGTACATATTTTCTTTGTCGCTACTACGGTAGCAAGGGGTGGGCTTCCACAACCCTTCGAATGTCTAGTCAGTTTACTTTGCTTTATTTTTTTAAGCTTATTATAGGGGGAATAGGTTGTCTGAAGAATAGTCGTAGAAGAAAAAGCTTTGCTCTGGATTATCCCCCTCTCCAACAATGCACATTGTAATTTTCTTTCGTGATTAATAAAATTCGAATCGTTCTTTCAAACCTTGTTGTGCCACTAAAGCGCCCCTGGTGTGAGTGCATCACATCAGCACAAGCTTTCAAGAAAGTTAGGCGGACGTAGTCAGCGTGATCGACTACTAGCCGCACGGTGCGCTCTTTAGCACATACACTACAAGTGCCCCATGACAATTGGACTGTCCAAGACATGGGCCCAAAATAGTTTTGGCCTAAGTACCTTTATTAATATAACATAGATAATTAAATACAACCCAAATTTAATTTAATTAAATAATTTCTATCAAACCGAAATTTACATAATAATTAATAACAATTAAATATTACAATTCCAATTTGAATATTAATTACTTTCTTGATACACTCTTAAGTCGGAAAAGTAATCGCATATAGTGTGACCCTATAGGCCTTTATATATGACATCAATCTAATGATGATCCAAACAAAACTCCTAGACAACTTAGTTGGACGAACTCAATATGTAAAGAGCATTCACTTGAACTCAGCGAATTATAACCTTTATACAAAGCTTTGGTAAAGTTTCTTTCATTCCGAATCACTCAATTAAGCTTAATATTTATCCAGGTGTCTATCTAAATAGCTTAATCAATTTATCTCATATTTATTAGTCGACAACCAGACCATACTCAACTACTATATTGAATATGTCTTTTGCATTGGCTAATGACTTTAGTCGACCTAATATAGAGATTATGAGTGATCTCTCTCGAATTCCAATCGAGGAATGAATTCTTTCTTGGCTCAACTACCACCTTCATTTACATCATGATGTACCCAACACAAGCCATATCTACCCCAAAAAGGAGTGCAAGCATTGGTCATGGTCAAAGTACATCACTCAGTAAACAATGTGCGTATTGACCTCAAGCCAAAGGATTATCACACGCTTTATGATAAGTTTATAGACATACAATAAAAGACTTATCAGTAAGGTTTACCAATACTCTCTAAAGTATCCATGTGTCCATCACGAATAACTATTATTCGCAGTCGTGAGACTAACTGCATTCTCTAAGAATGTGATGCAGACCACATGCCGACATATATTATATTATCAATATCCCAATCTTGATAATTATTAGTCGGGGCTATTTTAAGAGTAATGTTCTATCACTAACATCTCACTATATCAATGACAACATTAACTCTACGAGAACATTTACATGAATAATCACAAACAATCAAAACAGTAATTCAATAAAGGCATTGCCATATATATAACTATATATATAATAATTGTGATCAAGTATAATGTCTTTAAATCTGATTGTCCCTAGGAAATTTATACTTTCAATTGATGCAATTATCATCACGTCAGGAAGAGTTTATAAGGGAATCACTCCAACCCTATCGTAAACTGCATAAGGAGGGGCCCCTCATCTGACCTGTGATTATCTTCGAGTCGGGAAGAGTTTTGTATCTTTCTTGGTGCAAGGAAAATAAGCCAGTAATGGTTTGATCTCTACTCGTCCAATGATAATTAGTTCAAGAAAATAGTTTCAATAATTATATAGGGGAGGATACAAGGATACTCTATCTGTATGATTGTGTTTTAGCAAAACTCGCCCTCCAATCTTGTTGTGGCTAAACCAATTAGATTTCTTACCAAGCTAGAATTTCCAAGCCCGGAGTATGCTAGGAGCCGACCTAATGAGATAGAATATTCTGGAGAGTTGAATTTATTCATCCTGCCCGGAGCATGAACTGATTCCTAAGCAGCTCAACCTGATGAGAAGGGAGCTCAACCTGATAAATGGTCATCTCGGTATGTGAGTTATAGCCTTTAGAGGCCAAATGGCTGATAGGATTTGAGTCATGAATTCGAAGAAGAGTACTTAGGAAAAGATCTCTCCTTAGGGCATGAGAATACTCGTTTGCTTGGAGCAAATGGATTCCTTGCTTGTTGATCAAGGCGCTACCTCTTATAAATATGGACTTGGGCCCTTCTTCTTACTTAAAATCTCTTTGATTTACACATTGAATGCTTGATATTTCACATTTTGACTGAAGCATCATAGTGTCTACATTGGGAACACCTTGGTGTTTCTTTTGCAGGTCGGATTACCCTTAACCGAGCTGCCACCTGATCGGATGATGTTCAAAGAAGCCGAAGAAGGAAGCTGGATGCCACACGATCTTATTCTTGAAGTTTCCAACTTTTTTGGATGCATCAAATGCGTATGTGTGTCACATAAAAATGTAACATAATTGTTAAAATATAATATTTTGAGAATAATAAGATAGTGATCATTTATAAAAATATTACAAATCAGATGTTATTATTAAACTTTTGGCATAAATTTTCAAATAATTTCTATACTAAGGAAAATACATACAAAAATATTTTTGAAATGAGTCGTATTTTTATTCGTATATAATTTAACGTAAATTCATTGTACTCGTACTTTCATAAATCTATATAATATTAAATTTCATGTCTTTGACTTTAAATCGTAATTTTTGAAAAAAATCTAAAATAATTCTGTATTAAAACATCAAATTATACCGATTCTTAACCAACTATGATAAATAATATGGCGATGGAGGTTTTGATTAAATAGTATTAAAGAATTAGGGTAATTCTCATATGTCCAATAGTTGGCAAAATTATCCCATATAGTCCAATAGAATATTCAACTTTCCATTAAATCTTACTAGTAACCTAATTGATAGAAAAGCCCCCTTAATTACAAGATATGTTATCCTAAATAAATGTCTCTCTCTCTCTCTCTCTCTGTGTGTGTGTTTGTGTGTGTGTGCCAATACCGATTTTAGATTCTACACAAAATAATCTATTATTTCCAATGATCCCTATTGTTAGTGTAGTTCCCAAACCCTATGCACAACAAAAAATTCCAAATCATGAATAAAATCACTAAAGTTTTTGCGGGTCCACAGTTAATAGAGAATCTTGTTGTACTTATTGCAAGCTAGTAGGGTTTGGGGTACTGGAGTAGATGATTTGTGGTGATCTTATATGTTGGGAATATTATTTTCAACAATAATTTCCTTGTTTGTAGTTTGCCTTTCTTAGGACGCAAAGTATTTTAGGACTCTAGATTTCTTTCTTAGTTGGAGTCTAGGATTTTATTTAGTTTCCTTAATAATTTTTAACTTGTTAAACAAGACTTGGAGTCTTGTTATATATTGAAACACCAAGACGCAAAATAGAAATATATGCGTGAGGATATTTCTGAAGCAGAAGACGCAAGATACAACTCGGAGCTTTGCTGGAGAATTAGAAGAATCTCTACGTTGCGTAACCAACGAAGGAATTCTACTAAAGAAGAAGCGACGAGTATTTTGTGTATCAATTGTTTGATACAAGTTGTTTTTCATATATTACTTTTTATTATTTTGTAATTGGTCTTGAACGTTTGAAAAGTAATATARTTTTCGGGTTTGTACACCCAAGTTTGTAAGCACGWTTGCTTACAAACTGAAATTAATTTAYWGTGTTTTACTTATTTATTTCCGCTGCTATTTCTGAGATTCAGTTGATGTTAAGTCTGGTGACGTCTATCACGAAACCTAACATCATATCTGAAAACTGCGTTTCTACAAAACTACAATTGGTATCAAAGCAGGATACTTAACCTTAAGTATTTCGATCCTTGTTTTGTAGATTTGACTTAATGGATGCTCAAGGTAATCCAAGACCCCCAATCCTAAATGGAGAGAACTACTCTCTCTGGAAACAGAGGATGCGGTGGCACATCAAGAACATCGATGAACGAGCTTGGAGATCCATCCTTGTTGGATGGGAGAAACCTCGTGTTGCTGCTGATGGTGAAGGTGACGCCGTTTTCAAGAGAGAAGAAGACTGGACGGACAATGAAGTTGCCATTTCAAATTGGAACTCTAAGACCATTAATACCCTATGCAGCTATGTCGATACAAACTACTACAAAGTGATCAAGAATTGTGAATCTGCGAAAGAAGCATGGGATGCCCTTCAAAGGGTATGCGAAGGGACATCAAGTGTGAAGAAATCTCGCCTGAGAATGCTCACCACAACGTTTGAATCTATGAGAATGGATGACAAAGAGTCCGTTGTGGAGTATGCCATTAGACTTTCCGACATAGCAAGTGAAATTGGGAACCTTGGCGAACCCATGTCCAGTGCACGTCTTGTGGGAAAACTTCTCAGATCCATTTCAAAGAAGTTTAGTATGAAAGTAGTTGCCATTGAGGAATCCAAAGATACTGACAGAGAAGACTATGATGATTTGGTCGGTGCACTCAGAACATATGAGATGGAGCATATAGACTCTCATTCAAAGGAGAAGAATGTTGCTCTCACCTCCGATGTTAACTCAAAAGATGAAGATGAAGATTCTAACTGGAGAGAGATCTTTGAAAAATTTGAAAGAACCACACTTGGAGAGGAAGATGTGTCACTTATTACTCAAAAATTCAATTGCTACTTGAGGAAAAAGAACAACATTGGAGGGAAAGCATCAAGTTCCCCGATGGAGACACCACCTCCAAAGTCTTCTGGAAGAAAGTTATCCAACTTCCAGCCCTCATCTTCTGAATCAAAGACTGGAACTTCTTCCAAGCCACTCAACAAAATTTAATGCCACGAGTGCAAAGGTTGGGGGCATTACAAAACGAATGTGCGAACACGCTAAGGAAGAAGAGTCTCTATTTCAAAGGATTTCGATGAAGATGGAAGCGACTCTGACTCACCTGAGTCAGTACCTGCTCTTTTTGCTCATGTTGCCTGGGATGATGATTTTCGAGTTCACAACATCAATTCCAACACCCTGTGTCTGAATGCAGAGGTTGAAACTCCTCGTAATGAATACAAAAAATTGCGCGTGGAGTATGATGAACTTTTTTCCAAGTGGGGAAATCAGGTTTTGAAAGTGAAAACCCTTATGATCAAAGTTGAAAAGCTGACTCATGAGGTAGATGATCAAGTGAATATCATTACACGTTTGGAGACCTCTCTTACAAGAAAAGATTCAGAATTGGAATGAGTGAAGGCTGAACTTAAAAAGGTGTAAGATACAATTTCAAACCTCAACAAGGGAAAGGCGAAACTGGATGAAATTCTAAAGATGTCGTACCCAAAAACTTCAAGGCACGGAGTTGGTTACAAACAGGAGAAACAACCGCATCAAGTCATCCACAACCAAGAATCTGTTAAGCGCCATAAGAAGAGAAGAAGGCAATATGTTTGCCATCACTGTGGAGATCATGGCCACATTCGTCCCTTCTGCTGGAAGAGAACTGGAAAAAAAAAGCCCTTTTCAGAGAATTAATCAAGATGATGGGACTCGTGATGTGAATCAAGTTGTCAACACCAAAGGCAACACCAAGTTGAAACGAATCTGGGTAAGAAAGGGAGAAATCAAGTGTAACATGATGTACACCTCTTTAAAATCCCACGTTCCTGGAGCTTGGTACATTGATAGTGGATGCTCCAAACACATGACCGGATCCGAAGAACTTCTGTCGAACATCGTAAAATTCAAAGGAGGAAAGGTCAATATGGTGGAGGAGCAAATGGACAGATTATTGGGCAAGGAACACTCCATGTTCCAGGGATTGCCAAACTGGAAAATGTGCTACTTGTTGAAGGGCTGACTACAAATTTGATAAGCATTAGTCATTTGTGTGATGGAGGCTTTAACGTCAAATTCACACGAGAAAAATGCAAGGTCTATGATGAAGAAAGTGCCTGCATTCTCACTGGCCAGAGAATGTCCGACAAATGCTATCAAATAAATAGAGACGTGTTTTGTAAGTTGTCCCAGCTGAGTGATGCCGAGGTATGGCATCAAAAACTTGGACACGTTAACTACAAAATGTTGGAGAGTCTTGTAAAGAAAGATGCTATGAACGGATTACCGAAACTCAACACGAAGATCACCCCTATTTGTGAAGCATGTCAAAAAGGGAAGCAAGTTAAAGTACCATACCCATATGTCCAGAGTCTTACCACATCCAATTGTTTTAAACTCATGCATATGGACCTCATGGGACCACTTGAAGTGGAGTGTCTCGGAGGTAAAAGGTATGTTTTAGTTATTGTCGATGATTTTTCTAGATATACATGGATCGAGTTTTTAAAAGAAAAATTGGAAACATTTGTGCTTTTTAAAAAACTTGCTAAGAAATTGTGTGTGCGTTTTGGAGTAAATATAGGTAGAATCAGAACCAATCATGGAAAGGAATTCGAGAATGAATCTTTTTCAAATCTTTGTTCAAAAAGGGGAATTACTCATGAATTTTCTTCTCCCATTACCCCTCAGCAAAATGGTATAGTTGAACGAAAGAACATATCTCTTGCGGAGATGACTAGAACCATGCTGATTTCTAATGGTATCGCAAAACGGTTTTGGGCAGAAGCCATGAACACAGCGTGTCACACCATTAATAGAGCCTACTTTAGACCAGGATCACATGTCACCCCCTACGAGCTATTGTTTAGCAAGAAACCTAACTTAAGCTATTTTCATGTTTTTGGGTGTGTGTGTTATGTCTTAAATGATAGGGGATATCTCTCGAAGCTCGATTCGAAAAGTGATAAATGTGTTTTTATGGGGTACTCTCAAAATAGTCATGCATATCGAGTTTTTAATCTTAGGACACGTTGCATGATGGAGTCAGTAATTGTGAAATTTGATGATACAACTAGTGGAGTAAAACCTGCAGAGGACAATGACCTGATTTATGATCAGAGTCCTCAATTTGTTGTGGATGGTTTAGATGATCATGCAGGTACAGAAGCTGCTGCTGCTGCAGGTGATGACGGGTCTGATGACATATCACCAAACCCAACACTGTCTGAGGAAGAAACTGGTAGAAATAACACTAGAGAGCAGACCCCAGTTTCAACCCCTTCCCCGGTGATTCCTGAGTCTGGTTCAGATTCAGAAGATGAGAACCCTGAAAATCAAATTGATCTCTATCAAAGAGATATTCCTTCAAGAATTCAAAAGAACCATCCAACCGGGCAGATAATTGGTGATCTTGAACAGAGGAGTACGAGGAAAAGACAGATAGACTTCAGGGAGATGGTAAGGGATGTCTGTTTATCCACTAATTGTTCTCAAGTTCGAGAAACCCTGTTTCTTGCTGAGACAGAGCCGAAACGAGTGGAGGATGCATTGAAGAGTGAATTTTGGGTTAAAGCAATGCAAGAGGAGCTGGACCAATTTGCAAAGAACGATGTGTGGGACCTGGTCCCTCGCCCGGAGAATACTCACTTCACTGGAATGAAGTGGATATTTAAAAACAAACGGATGAAACTGGGAACATCGTTCGAAACAAAGCAAGGTTGGTAGTGCAAGGATACACTCAAATTGAGGGTATCGACTTTGACGAGACATCTGCACCGGTTGCACGCATAGAATCGGTAAGATTACTTCTTGCAGTTGCTTGCCATGTAAAAATTTCATTACATCAAATGGACATTAAGAGTGCATTTTTGAATGGTGTTTTGAGCGAGGAAGTATATGTTGAGCAACCCAAAGGGTTTGTGGGTCCTCACAACCCGAATTTTATTTTAATACTTAAAAAGGCCTTGTATGGTTTAAAGCAAGCTCCAAGAGCTTGGTATGAGAGGCTAACTCAACATCTACTATTTTTAAATTTTAAACGAGGTGAGGTTGAAGAGACCTTGTTTCTGCTCAAATCCCATAAACACATTCTTATTGTCCAAATTTATGTGGATGATATTATTTTTGGGTCGACTAACGAATAGATGGTAAAGGATTTCGTTGTTCGAATGTCAGACACTTTCGAAATGAGTATGAAAGGTGATCTTTTGTATTTTCTTGACTTACAAATTAAACAACTTGATGATGGAATTTTTCTTTCACAAACCAAATATGCCAAGAACCTGGTCCAAAATTTTGGTTTAGCAGGTGAGAAACCTAAGAGAACACCTCTGGGAAAAGATAAGAGAATGTCGAGAGACGATGTTGGGTCTGGTGTTGACGACACCCTTTATAGAAGCATGATTGGTAGTCTTCTTTATTTAACTGCCAGCAGGCCCGGCATCATGTACAGTGTGTGCTTGTGTGCGAGATATCAGGCACCCTAAGGAGTCACATTTGAAGGCTGTTAAAAGAATAATTCGATATGTGGCGGGAACTAGTGATTTAGGGTTATGGTATACTAAGGAAACATGCACTGAATTGGTAGGTTATACGGACTCCGATTGGGCTGGGGATGTAGTTGACAGAAAAAGTACTACAGGGGGTTGTTTCTTTTTGGGGAATAATTTAATCTCTTGGTACAGCAAGAAACAAAACTGTATTTCCTTGTCTACAGCCGAAGCCGAATACATCGTAGCTGGAAGTGCGTGTACGCAACTTCTTTAGATGAACCAGATGATTGAGGACTACGGTCTCCATAGCAATATTTTGACCGTACTCTGTGACAATACGAGCGCAATTGACATCTAAAGAAATCCAGTTCAGCACTCTCGTATAAAGCACATTGACATCAGGTATCATTTCATTCGAGACTTAGTTGAGAGAAAGATAATAAGTCTTGAACATGTAGGAACAGACAACCAGCTCGCTGATATATTCACAAAAGCATTAGACCTTGAGACCTTCTCTCGTCTGAGAAGAGATCTCGGAATGTGCATAGTCTAGTCCGTGTTGTGTTTGATGTTATGACATCCTAAGTTGTCATCAGTCATAATATCTGTATATTTTACATGCATTTTTAATTTTTGTTCTATACATAATTCAAATGCATTGAGTCTGATTTAAAGAGAAATAAGGTCGTGTTGTGTAATAAAAGTGATGACAAAAGGACTAACCTCTTTTGATTTGGTGATTATGAAACTCTCCCACAGAAATTGGCTTTCTCCCAGGTCCAAAAACAGAAGGTGTTAACAACAATTGCTAAAGGTCTGATCTTTAATTTTCACCTTATTGAGAGATTTTGATGTTGTCATTAACTTGGGTTAAGGGGTTTTTCTTTATTGACTTCGCCTTATGCAATGTTGGGACCAATGTCATCAGTCATGAAAAGCAACACCTATCAAAATCTCTAAAAATCTTTTTGTGAATTTTTATCTTTCTAGGTCATTCTTTTTAGGCATAATCTAAGACATTCATATTTTGTGAATTTGCCTGTGTTGCTGAGTGTTCTGTCTCTCATGTTTTCTACCTATTCTGACCTCTCTTGATTTGTGTTAAGAATGTGGCTATTTGGTTGTTCCAGTAGTGCTATGATCGGCAGTGCTGGGGAGGAAATATGAGACTATTTTTTGATTGTATTTTTCACCTAGTACGTGCCCTTTATATTTCGGTGGTGATGGTTCAATCCTCAGCTAATATTTTCGGTTTCAGTGTGTTCTCTAGGTGTTGTGATTTAGTGGGAATCATGGGAAGTTTGGGTTGTGTTATAATTCCTTGAGTTAAGGGATAGTGGGCTGTTTGTTAGGAAAGTAGATATTACCGGGGTTAATCTTTCCTAATTTTTTTTTTTTTGGGTGGATTGTGTAAATATTCTGTTTCCTTCTTTTTATGTGTTCTCTCTCTCCTCCCCAACGGTACGTTCTTTTATTTCTTTTTAAAGCTGAATTTCTTACCGTTTTGGCCCACCTCAAATTCTCTTCGGTGTAAAACCAAACTCCTTCTCAAACTCTAATTCCTCTCAATATTTCTCATTTTTATTACTATGTGTGTGGTGTGTATTTTTGGGATTTGGCAGGATGTCAAATTCTCCTTCAGGGTCTAGGGGTTCCTGAACTTCTGGCAGAAATTGCATGCTCCGACAAACAGGTTGCTCCAACTTTGCCGAGATTTGGTGGGCTGGACATCCACGAGGAGATAGGTGTTGCTTTTTCCCGACACCCATCACCAGCTGTTCAAGAACCATTGGTTCCGCTCTGGCGAGCTCTCTTATCATAACGCCGATTTTAGCCTCGACTGACGCCGCCCCTTTAGCCCAGGTCCTTCCCGATCAACCTGGCAATGAGATTGATGTCGACAACCCTCCTAATCTGCCGTTTATCGCAGAGGTCTTTGGGCACATCGGTGATCCCACCCTGAAGCGGTCACGGCGGCTACGAAATATTCCTCCGGGGGTTGTCCCGCCGGAGGTCCCTAAGAGCAAAGCTGGGCCACGTCACAATGTGCCAATCGAGCACATGAATCTCACCGATGATGTTACCGTTGCCACTGACTCAAATGATGAGGAATTTGTGCCTCCGGTGACTGTCACAGCTCCGGCGCCCTCAATTGCTTCCCCAGTTGTCAAAAAAGGGTCGTGGACGTCGAAAGCAGACTATGTCGCTTTCCAAAAAGAAGAAACCACCGGCTTCTATCAAGGTCTCTCCTTGTTCAACAGGAACTGAGTATTCTAGCCCACCTTATGAAATCGTGGATTTCTTCACTGGTGAAGTATCCAGTTCGGCTAATCCTATTGTTCCCAATCCTCCTGTTTTGCCTACGCCTCCAACTTCACCGACTTTTGACACTGTGCTTGAACATTCTCCTGATGACTCAGATGAACTTCCTCTTGTACACCTGGTGAACTCCGTGAAGGCTGCCAAGAAGAAACGAAAAGGGAAGTCCAGAGCTGCCTTGGCTGAAAATGTTCTGTAGAATGATGTTGGGACTGGTGATTTGTCACCGAAGCCAACATCACCCATTCCAGGTGATGTTTCTCCCTCCAGCCCGAGGTCTACTACTACGAATGATTTACCTCCTCCGACTCCAGGTTCTCCTCCTGTTGAGAATGCTGACATTGCCCCAGTTCCCGATGAGGTGGAGATGGAGGATTTGGTTCCTTTTTTTTAGAAACATTTATCCACCCAGGCTGAGGCTCTTTTCTCTGTCTACAAGGCCCGAGGCATGATTGATGAAAGGCGTGTCCCTGTTGAATTATTCAAACGCCAAAATTTGATTGCTTTCTTTGAGCACAGGGGCCTATATTCGACGGTCTCCACCGCCCTGCCCTTTGTTCGGGATGTCATTGTGGAGTTTTCTGCCAACCTTCTTCCCTCGGTTGCCATAGATACTTTCCCAAATTATGGGAAGGTATATGTCCGAGGACAGATTTACGCCTTCACTCCTGAGTTGATCAATGAGGCTTATGGGACTGAGGCCTATCTGGGTGACTCCACTGTTGATGATATGGACGAGGTTATTGACTCAAACTTTTGTGCACCCCTTTTTAATTAATTAATTTAAAATCAAATCAGTTTGCTCGCAAGAGTACGAGGTAACTGTAGGGTGATAAGTTTGACTCAAGTCGTATCTCTCGAGGAAACAATTGTTTGGTCTTTCGAATGTTTTTCTCAATTTACGAATTAAAGTAAAATACATGTACATTTGGGGTTTTGAAAGATATTTAGTTGATCATTATTAACTAAAGCAATAATTAAACTAAGACTAATCTAACTAAATTATTAACTACGAGCAATAATTTAAACTATCAAAAATACGCAACCATAAATCAAACCTAATTAACGAATCTAAAAGCATTAGCATAAGAAATTACCACTAAGCAACGAATCATAAGAATCTAAGATTAACGAATAACTAAGTATAAATCAACTCGCGTAAATAAACTAAATTAAACCAATATCCAATACTCAAGCATAAAATGATTAAACTAATTATCAAAACTAGAATTAACTAAGAAATTAACTAAGCAATTAAATAAGAAATTAACTAAGAGTTTAGAGTACTTATTGTAACTACGAAAAGCAGTAAAAAGCTCCAGCTATTCCGGAGTTTGAACGTTGATCTTGGGCGAGGAATGAATCCCAAACTCGAATTCATTTGGGGTTTTGACTCAAACTTTTGTGCACCCCTTTTTAATAAATTAATTTAAAAGCACGTTAGTTTGCTCGCAAGAGTACGAGGTAACTGTAGGGTGATAAGTTTGACTCGAGTCGTATCTCTCGAGGAAACAACTGTTCGGTCTTTCGGATGTTTTTCTCAATTTATGAACTAAAATAAAATACATGTACAATTGGGGTTTTAAAAGAGATTGAGTTGATCATTATAACTAAAGCAATAATTAAACTAAAGCTATTTAAACTAATTATTCGAACTAAATTATCAACTATGAGCAATATTAAACTACTTGAACTCAAGAACTAAGAATCAATAGCAACAAATCTAAATCATAAATATAATAACCACCATCAAACAATCGCATCATACGAATCTAAGAACGAATAATTAAGCATAAATCAATCGCATAAGTAAACTAAATTAACCAACATCCAATATCCAAGCATAAAATGATTAAATTAATTAAACTAGAATTATCTAAGAGATTATCTAAGAATCAAACTAACAACTAAACTAGAAATTAACTACTAAATCAACTAAGAGTTTAGAAAACTTATTGTAACTACTAAAAGCAATGAGAAGCTCCAGCTATTCCGGAGTTGCACGTCGATCTTGGGCAAAGATTGAATCCCGAACACGAATTTGATATGTTGAACGCGTTGTTCTTCGATCCTTGATCTCCGTCTTCAAATTTCGTTATGAGATGTGGAATTATGTTTATTATCAGCTAAAATACCCTAGGGGGTCGTGTATTCTCCAAAAACCCAAAATAAGGAGGGTTTATATAGATATTACAAGTCTTGGCGCACAAGAAACCCTAAAATCCGAATTCTGGGTCGTCGCGTCGACGGTGCGTCGATGTAGCGTCGACTGACGAGCGCTGGTGCTCGGCGTCGGTGCTGCTTGGGCGTGCACATCGACTGGGCGGGTGCGTCGACTGGGTGCGTCGACGCTTCAGCAAGTTGCGTCGACAGTGCGTCGACTAACGCGGATCATGGCTCGCGTCGACGGTCGCGTCAGTCGACGCGACTGCGCGTCTGCCTCCGTCTCTCTATCTTTTGCTACTCGTTTCGCYGGAAAGCTYGTTCTCCTATTCTTGAACATCGAACTTCRTCTATTACGMGCTGAACTCTTYCGGTTACTTAGCTGTAAAGTGAAAACAACGAAATATCACCTATTTGCATCAATTACGATTAAAATACGGTAAAATAAGTCAGAACTATAAAAATACAGAATTATGCTTAAATCGTCCAACTTATACMAAAAACAAATAGAAAAACGTACTAAAATACTAATAAAAACAAGGACAAATCTACTCTAATCAACTACCCCATGCTTTATTGGTTTGTTCGTCCTCGAACAAACGATAAATTCAAAATATAACTAGAATGAAAATAAATTCAAGCAAAGAGTCGTGCGTTGCTACATAGATAATTTTGAAAATATAGGTACAAGTCACGCAACGTCAAACACTTGACCATTATTACATTGTCGCTTCAAAATAAAATCATGCTTCCTCACGAAGGATAATATATATAAGTACGCTCAAAAGCACTCAAGTATTTTATGCATGGGACGTGTATACACTCAAATCATACAATTACATGCACAATAAACAAGCACCGAAAATCAATCTCTTTTCAATCGCAAATTAAGTGTGCTGTCAAAACTAAGAATCAGAAAAGGTCTATACGGGTGGTAGTGTAAGGCTCTTTGGACGAGTGTGGAATATATAAGTCGTGTGGCTAATCGCTCACTCAACTTAATCTAATCAAGAATCAATAGCTTCACCTCGTATAAAAAATAAAAACCTCACCAAACACTCATAACGTATCCTTTAAAAAGGCTATTCCTCAACTCAAAACTCGTAAACCGACTGAACGCTCAAACCACTTAAGTACAATTGAAGCTTATAGCATGCTTCTTCTTACACAACTCTTGCCTTCTAAACATTAGGCTTCATAAGAAAATTAAAAATAAAACACAAGCCTTAATTAGCGCGTAGGCAATTAATCAACACTATCCACCATCCTATTATTTTATTTATTTTTTTTATATTTTTTTTTTAGTTCCCCCCTTTTTTTTCTTTTTATGGGGTCTTTATTATTATTATTTTATTATTATTATTATTTTATTTTTTTTTTTGGATGGTGGTCCTTAATCACAAAAATATAAAAATCATAAATTCCTAATAAAACTTCCAAGACACTAATAACCAATAAAAATACGAACTCCTATCCCACGCTTTTAATGGATTGTAGGGGTCGTCTCAAAAATACTCATGGCTATAGGCATGGATTATTTGGCTATGATTGGCTCATTCGAAATTTATAGTGGCTAAAGATATATGGATATGGCCGGAATAGGGTTTTATATGTGTCTTAACTTCATGTTCAAAGTCGACTACACACAGCGGTATCAAAGAGATATCAAGACTGAAACTTATTCAAGCACATGCAATGATGATAATCACTCAGGCTACTCGCTGGCTTTTTTGCATGAAAAATTTTTGAATTGACG
>BMAC01001228.1:158543-177020 GCA_014905375.1 Phtheirospermum japonicum
TTGTAGACATGAACGGACGTCCTAACAAAATGGTGTGTTCTCGGTTCTCGCTTTGTACGTCACCAACATCCATAATGACAAAGTCGACCGGAACTGCTAGCTTGTCTACTTGTACTAAGACATCCTCCACAATCCCCAAGGGTAGCCTTATCGTTCTATCCGCCAATTGTAATTTCATCGTGGTCGGCTTCAGCGGTCCTAGGTCAAACTCCTTGTAAATTGAGTGGGGCATCAAATTTATGCTAGCGCCAAGATCGAGCATCCCTCTTGCCGTTTGTCCATTCCCGGGAGAAATAGTTATGCAAAAACTCCCGGGATCCTTCTCTTTAGGTGGAAATGGTTTCTTAAATATATCACCAACATCTCTTATCAAAGCCACATGTTGACTCGTAGACAAACGCCTTTCCCTTGATGCTAGATCCTTGAAAAACTTCACAAATGCTGGAATTATCTTTATCACCTCTATCAGGGGGAGGTTAATATTAACATTCTTCAGTAAATTGTATAACTCCATGAATTTTTTATTCTCCTTGGTCGGACGTAGGTGACTTGGGAAGGGAACACGATCATAAACAGTCAACTTCTTCGGTGGTGTATTTAAGGAATCGATGGGGTCTTCAGCTGCTGTAGGCCTCGAAATATTTGGATTTGAAGATTTATGCATTTGATCGGCCGAATTGGTTGCATCTGCTTGTGGTTGGGTTTCGGCCTCCCTTTTATCTTCCTCCTTTTCTAGCTCGATGCCGTTATCCACTACTTTTCTGCTTCTCAGTAAATGAATAGCCGAGGCTTGTTCCGTTTGGCTTGGAAGAGTATTTTTCTCCTTCTTCAATGATGCCATGTCAGTTGCCAATTGTCCTACCATTAACTCCAATCTTCTTAGTTCTGACGAATTTTCAAGAGTGCTTTTGGCCATTTCAGCCATCATCATTCTCAATTCTTTCATATTGTCTCGAACTCCCTTCATTTCCTCCTGAACATGTGTGAGGCCATCTCAGATCCGAATAGTTTCGGCAACTTGGTTTTGTTGCCAGACTAAAAGTTGATCAGTCGACTGAACTGTAGTAGGTGTTTGCATGTGTGGTGGTCTCTGCCCCGAATGTTGTTGATTCGAATAGTGTTGGATGGCGTTGATGTCCCCTCGTTGTTCGTTGTTGAATGGGCACATATTGGCTAAATGTTCGGGGGATCCGCATTGGTGACACATCGCATTAGTCTTCTTCGAAGAGGCCTTGCTTGCCCGCTCGGCTTTCCAAGCTGCCAATTTCTCCTCAAATATCTCTTCGTACTTTGCTTTGACTAATCTGCCATCATCTAAGCCAGGATAAGGGATGGAAATCTCATTAACTTTCAATTCACGAGGCCGAGAGTTGGTTTCTCTAGATTTTTCACTCAGTTTCTYCAATACTCGTTTTGCCTCGCGGGCCGTTAAATCACCAAAATCTCCTCCTGCTGCTATTTCAACTTGGCTTTTCCCCATGGGCGACAAACCATCAAAGAAAAACTGATTAATTATCTCGGGGGAATATCTATGATGGGGGCATGCTTGTAAAAGTGATTTGTAACGCTCCCATATTTCATGAAATAATTCACCTCCACTTGTTCGAAGTTAGCAATCTGCCTCCGAATTTGCCCCGTTGTTTGTGCCGAATAGTATTGATTTAGGAACTTCTCGCTTATCATCTCCCAATAAGTTAACGACCTTGGTTCTAAGGACAGTAACCATGTCTTCGCCTTGTCTTTCATGCTATAGGGGAAACAARTCATTTGCATCTCCTCCCGGTTTAGGCCATGACCTATAAATCTGCCTACTTCATCGATAAAGTAGTTCAAAAATGCTAAAGGGTCTTCGTGGGCATTTCCGTGAAAAGTCGGAAGTAAATTAATTTGATGCGGTTTAATCTCTACTTCCCTTGTAGTCGGGCCAAGTACAATAGCAGACCCATAAAGCACAACCTTCGGGCGAGCCAAATCTCGTTGTCGAGGCGCTCGATCTCCCCTTGGTTCCCTAACTCGGTCATTAGCTCTCTCATAGTGGTTGTCATGCGCGTAATGGTGCTCGCGCTCGTATCTCCTTCTGAAATCATTTTGCTCGTAACCATGATCTTGATTCTCCAACCAATCATTCATGTGCCCTTGATTGTTAGCATACACGTTATGCTGCAGAAAATCTTTGTTCCTAATTGCCACGTTCTCGATGTTGTGTTGGCGAATAGCATTGTTGTTCATCTCTTCGTTGTGCCTCACATTTGTCATGTTAGGTTGGTGACCGATCACGTTTTGCTGCTGGTCGACTCCTTCATTTCTCCCCTCATCTTGTCTCGCAATAATGGGGCGTGGTGGTGATCTCGGTGGTGAATTGCCGTTTCGAATCGGATTTGCTTCTAACATAATGTCGGAAGCTTGATCACAAGCGAAATCAGTTGATGTTGAGGAATCGTCCTTGGGAATAAAAACGGGTCTTGGTCTCGGTGGATTTGAACGGTGGATGTTGTCAATGAATGGTACAAGGTCGCGTTGAAGTGATCGCCTTCCTTGCATAAACTCAACAATACATCAACATACCAAATGTCAAAGACCAACTAATAAATCAAAAGGCAAATAAAACAAAAAACATCTTTAATTCCTACTCGTTGCTTCCCCGGCAAAGGCGCCAAATTTTTGACTCAAACTTTTGTGCACCCCTTTTTAATTAATTAATTTAAAAGCACATCAGTTTGCTCGCAAGAGTACGAGGTAACTGTAGGGTGATAAGTTTGACTCGAGTCGTATCTCTCGAGAAAATAACTGTTCGGTCTTTCAGATGTTTTTCTCAATTTATGAATTAAAGTAAAATACATGTACATTTGGGGTTTTGAAAGATATTGAGTTGATCATTATAACTAAAGCAATAATTAGACTAAAGCTATTTAAATTAATTATTCTAACTAAATTATCAACTACGAGCAATAATTATACTATCAGTAATACGCAACCATAAATCAAACCTAATTAACGAATCTAGAAGCATGAGCATAAGAAATTACCACTAAGCAATGAATCATAAGAATCTAAGATTAATGAATAACTAAGCATAAATCGATCGCATAAATAAACTAAATTAAACCAATATCCAATATCAAGCATAAAACGATTAAGCTAATTAAACTAGTCTAGCATTAACAACGAAATTAACTAAGAAATTAACTACGAAATTATCTAAGAGTTTAAAGTACTTATTGTAACTAATGAAAGCGGTAAAAAGCTCCAGCTATTCCAGAGTTTGAACGTTGATCTTGGGCGAAGATTGAATCCCGAACTCGAATTCGATGTTTTGGACGCGTTGTTCTTCGATCCTTGATCTCCGTCTTCAAATCCCGTTATGAGATGTGGGATTATTGTTATTATAAGCTAAAATACCCTAGGTGGTCGTGTCTCTGGTGTCTCTCTTCTAGAAATCTGAAATATAGAGGGTTTATATAGATATTGCAAGTCTTGGCGCACAAGAAACCCTAAGATCTGAATTCTTGGCTTTCGCGTCGACGGTGCGTCGACTGACGCATGCTGGTGCTCGGCGTCGGTACTGCCTGGGCGTGCGCGTCGGCTGGGCGGGTGCCTCGACATCGATGCTTCAGCAAGTTGTGTCGATGTTGCGTCGACATCGGTGCATCGACATCGACGCTTCAGTAAGTTGCATCGACAGTGCGTCGACGCTGCGTCGACTAACGCGGATCATGGCTCGCATCAACGGAGCATCGACGGTCGCGTCAGTCAACGCGACTGTGCGTCTGCCTCCGTCTCCCTCTATCTTTTGCTATTCGTTTTGCCGGAAAGCTCGTTCTCCTATTCTTGAATATCGAACTTCGTCTATTACGCGCTGAACTTTTCCGGTTACTTAGCTGTAAAGTGAAAACAACAAAATATCACCTATTTGCATCAATTACGATTAAAATACGGTAAAATAAGTCAGAACTATAAAAATACAGAATTATGCTTAAATCGTCCAACTTATACCAAAAATAAATAGAAAAACGTACTAAAATACTAATAAAAACAAGGACAAATCTACTCTAATCAGTTATTGGTTTCTTGTCTGGAGGGCTACTCACCACTTGGCGCGAACAGTTGCCCAGCACGAGGATGACGTCGCTTTACTCTGTTCCACACAAGGTGGCAATTTTCAACTGGGTGCCCTCGAAGAACTTGACTGTGCTGACCAGACCTCAGGCTCAGTTCCTTTTCAAAGTTGGCAATGGGATCCAGTTCAATTCCGGGCAGCTCGTGTTTGATATGGTCACAAGGTTTGCCTCCTCTAAGTCTTCCTCGTCACTTTGTTTTCCCTTTTTGATTTACAGTATTTTGGAAAACCAAGGCTTTACGCCTTCCGCAGATGATTTCCTCACTGGTGAGGCGGAATGGTTCACCTTGAGGAGCCAGCACCTCTCTGGAGCCCACGTTGTAGATTTGCCCCGGAGTGCGCCTGTTCAGGTTGGTGATGCCCGTGGTGACACCTCTGCGAGTCCTGTCACCAGTGACACCATGGTACAGTTGATGGCTCCGGTTGTCCGTGCTCAAGTGGCCTTACTAGACAACCAGATTTCCCAGCTTGATAGTCAGTGTGCTCAGTTATTGGCGTTGAGGGGTTCCCTCTTTGAGGCCCTTTTGGTTTTTGAACAAAAAGGGGGAGATAGACATGATGATGACGAGGATGGTGCTGCAGATGCCACTGGAGTTGGTGTTTCTGATGCTGAGACTGCCACTGTGTTGGTAATCTTGGCTAGTGCGAAGAGGAGAAAGAAGATACGCTTCCGAAACAGGTTTTTGAGGAAAATGAAGAAGAAACTGGGGAAAAAGAAAGCTGATGGTGAAAGGACATCATCTCGACGGGCGAAGAAGGCTCGAGGTGTTTAGGTTCCTTTTATACTTTCCTTAGTTTGTTTGCTTTTTGAGTGTTTATGGAACAATTGTTTTTCTTTTTATTATTGCTTATTTAGGGGGAGTCAGTTTGTTTTCAAGTATTGAACTTTTTTGTTTTTTTTATTGCATCATGGTGTTTTGTCCAGAAAGGCAAAAGGGGGAGATTGTTGGGAATATTATTTTCAGCAATAATTTCCTTGTTTGTAGTTTGCCTTTCTTAGGACGCAAAATATTTTAGGACTCTAGCTTTCTTTCTTATTTGGAGTCTAGGATTTTATTTAGTTTTCTTAATACTTTTTAACTTGTTAAACAAGACTTGGAGTCTTGTTATATATTGAAACACCAAGACGCAAAATAGAAATATACGCGTGAGGCTATTTCTGAAGCAGAAGACACAAGATAGAACTCGTTTTGCTGGAGAATTAGAAGAATCTCTACGTTGCGTAACCAACGGAGGAATTCTACTAAAGAAGAAGCGACGAGTATTTAGTGTATCAATTGTTTGATACAAGTTGTTTTTCATATATTACTTTTTATTATTTTGTAATTGGTCTTGAACGTTTGAAAAGTAATATAATTTTTGGGTTTGTACACCCAAGTTTGTAAGCACGTTTGCTTACAAACTGAAATTAATTTATTGTGTTTTACTTATTTATTTCCGCTGCTATTTCTGAGATTCAGTTGATGTTAAGTCTGGTGATGTTTATCACGAAACCTAACATCATATCTGAAAACTGCATTTCTACAAAACTACATTATAGTAGAGTGTTGACGAGAAAATAGCAGAGCGTTGAGAAGATTGGACGAAAATAATAAGCACCAAGATAGATAGTATGAGTTTCTCTAACTAATTAGAGGGAGTATGCAATTCTAACACATGATCAATTTCTCCCATTTTTGTATGACTAGCTAGGATATTTTCATTTATTTTGGTGATTCTTTTGTCTTAACTTGATGTAGTAAATCTTTATTTTTTTAATTATAAATCCATATTACTATTTTGTTATATTATTGTCGAAGATTAGAGAGTAGTGTTTTATTACACACAAAAAAAAAAAAACTACTTAATGATGAATTAATTTATTTTTTTTTGAATTAGCATTCATAGA
Organism: Phtheirospermum japonicum; assembly: GCA_014905375.1. Taxonomy (NCBI): domain Eukaryota; kingdom Viridiplantae; phylum Streptophyta; class Magnoliopsida; order Lamiales; family Orobanchaceae; genus Phtheirospermum; species Phtheirospermum japonicum. The sequence continues at coordinate 164,549 of BMAC01001228.1, forward strand.
ACTATCGTGTTGAATTGTCTTCGAAGATCATATAGTAGAATGTTTTATAGACATATGCCAAAAATAATGAGAGCAGATTACTTTCGTGTAATGTTTTTAAGACATATGCTAAACAGTTCTAGCGTGTCTGAATAAGTGTATGTTAATTTGTGCTTATAATATGTAATCACTTTTTTTACATATAACGAATATGAACTATTCTTGGAGTTGTCTTAATTTCTAGTCATTCGTTCATGCTTACTCTATATATTGTTGAATTAGAAGGTCTATGGATATAAGAATAATTCTCAGATTTATGATGTTGTTAATCAATGTTACCAACATCAGTTAACAACATCGACCAGAGTAAATTTAAACTTATACAGCGGAAATTAAAATACGAGAACACGATTAAACAAATTCAGTTCACAAGTAAAAGTACTTGTGAACTTGGGTGTACAAACCCGAAAACCATATTACTTTCTTTTAAGTTCAATACAAAATATAAAGTAATATATGAAAACTAAATATCAAGAAACTTGATACTAAATACTTGTTGCCGGAATGGCAAGATCTTCTCCGTTGGTCACGCAACTTCAAAGATCTTGTTTATCACGATCGTTGGCTCCAAGTAACTCTATCGTGTTCTTCTTCTCTTGTGCGTCTTCCTTGCGTCTAGCTTTTTGCGTTCTTCTCCTCAAGAAATCCGTGCTTGAAGACTCTAAAAACCGTGTATCAAGTGTAGGAATTCTTATGTCTTAAATAGACAACTAAGAATCCTAAACTTGGTAAAATCCTAAAAACAAATCCTAAACACAATTTAGGAATAATTAAAGTCTTGTGCATAAACTAGGAAACATAAAATTGTCATAAATCTAGTTTCCTAACTTATTTTGTGCCCAAGAAAGGCAAATAACAAAATAGGAATTATTGCCAAGAATAAATTTCTCAACATATATGTATGGTACGTGTGCTTAATATGGAATTGGTCTATAGTGTATGCCCGCAGCGCCAAGAATTTCATTTTTTTATTTGTAGTATGGAATGTGTTAAATGCATTTTGATATTTAGTTAACTGTTGTATAAAGTTAGTCAATATGTAAGGGTATTGATATGAATTTTATTTGATAGGTTTAGTATGGTATGTTGGGTAGTTGTAGTTGAACGTATAGTAGTTTATGTTTTGTTTGTAGTATTTCTTTACAATAATTACAAAATACATTGTACACTGTAAATATAGTAGGATTTCTCAAATGTTATGTAATCAACTTTCAACCAGACTTCATTTAACTTATAAATATATTCTGGATTACAGTACATGCTTCATTTTGTAGGGAACTCAGTGACTTAGTATAGATATCGTTTCAATTCTATATTGAGTATGTAATCCTATCTTAGTCAGATTCCATACTAGGTTATATCCGTGATTATTAAGTATGATCTCATATTGAGTATGTTATCCTTGCCCTGAGTATTTTATCGTCACTTAGTATGATTTCATACTTTTATTTTCTAATTTTATTTTTAGACCATGTTTTTAAATTTAGGGAGAAACACTCTTTTCCCCCCAAACTATTTTGATTTTTACAGTTTACTATACGAACTTTTTTTTTCAACAAACCGCCATCTGAACTATGCGTGAATTGCATTTTACCCCTTATACCACTTTTTTGTGGTTTTTTGATCAAAACCGGATGACGTGGCGCAATCGGGTTGTGCCACATCATCCAGTTTTGATTACAAAACCACAAAAAAAGTGGTGTAGGGGGTAAAATGCAATTCGCGGATAGTTCAAATGGCGGTTTGTCGAAAAAAAAGTTCAGTAAACTGTAAAAATTGAAATAGTATGGGGGCAAAAAATAATAACCCTTTAAATTTATTGTGTAATCCTTTCGGCAAGCATGTAATGTGTAAGATGTAGTTTTTTTTGTCTATAAAAATTGAATAATTATCTTCAGATCGGTTTTGTAATTGTATTTTTGTTATATAGTTTATATTATTGAATTCTAGTAGTATGTAATTTATGTTTAACTAAGTACATAATATTTTATTTGTGTACAAACAATACATAAAGTTTGTTAGTGTAGTAAGAAGTTTATGTATAGTATCTTCAAATCTATTAGTTTATATTTATTGTAGTTTGTATTTATTAACTCCATACTCGAAAACCTGTTGGTGTGGTATGCAATTTTTGTAGTATGCAAAATCTTGAATTCATATTACATATTACAAAATTAGGACTTGAGTATGGAGCGAACATATATTATGTGATAAATAGTTGATTTTATTTAGTTGGTATTTCATTTACTAGTATTGGTTTTATATTATTAAGTATAGATAATCTGCAAATAAAAATTATAAGCCGGACCATTTAATTTTTACTAAATATTAACTAATCAGTGTTTCTCTAGTTCAATGCAGAAAAATATTGTTGAAGACACAACAGGTACAGGTGAAGTAACAAGCAAATTAATGGAATTTATCACAGAACATCCACCTACATATTATCACGGTGCAAGACTTGCTTTCTTAGGGAGAGACCTAAGCATCTGTTACTGGAGATTGAATGTTCAGACATAACTACGTTATCATATATTAACAACTGGAATTTTTTTGTCCAAATACTACACGAACGACACTACGGTTTTTATGTGTTTTTGTGAAACATGTTGCATAAGAAAAACAACTCATCGAATGTTAGTATTGACATTGTGAATAGATTCAAGACCAAAATTATTAAGAAGCGGTGATGAAACCATGAAAAAATGCACCAATCTTGTCGATCATTGCCTTTATTTGTATATTTCCTGGATAAAAATTGATAGTATAGTAGTATGTTTTTAGAAAGAATGTAAGCTTGTGATGTACTAACCTAATCTTGTCGATCATTGTCTTTATTTGTATATTTCCTGGATAAAAATTGATAGTATAGTAGTATGTTTTTAGAAAGAATGTAAGCTTGTGATGTACTAACCTTTTTTACATTTAATGCATATTGTGAACTTAACATGGAAACCATAGTATGTATTTTATGTGTTAGTTGATGGGTGTATTCTCATTTTATTAAAGAGATTTTTATTTTCCATACTTGATAAAATAATCATATACTACTTGGAACAAATTTCATAAAATATTTGAAACATGAGTTAATGATTTTATACTACTTTGATAGCAGGAGCAATGAATTCATACTATTTGGTAATATCAATTAATAATTATATACTACTTTGGATATAGAGTAAATAATTTCACAATACTTTGAAAGATCAATTAATCATCCCATACTACTTAGAACATGAAGTAAATAACTTCACACTACTATGAAACATTAGTTAATAATTTCATATTACTTATTATATGAAGTTAATAATTCCATTCTAACTAAAACATGAAGTAAATAATTCCATATTTGTCATAAATGTAAAATGGACGCTTAATGTATAATCACATAGATGTAATGAAAAAAAGGGAACATAATGTAAAATACGAGTACAAGAGTGAAATTGAACAGTTAAAACCTAAAACAAATGTTCACGTAAAATCAATGTAATGGCTTGGTACTTTTTTTTTGTTATTATTGTCAACACGAGCACATTTCATATTTCTCAGGATATGCTTGCCTCTAGACAAATATTTCTTCTTCTTCGATCTTTCAGGTGAACGCTTGGTCGGTGGTGAAATAACTGTTTGTTTGTCTTCCATATCTTGTGTCTTTATGAACATTGGAACCACTTGTAATTATCAGAATTCATTTCTACATTATCTATTTAAGGAGAATTCCATACTATTGTGTAGAAGTGGGTGCATTCCATGAATTATCTAAAGTTGCATTAATTATTATAATCAAGTATATCTCTTACACATGAGATTAGATGTACAAATTAAAGATGCATCAATGTTGATTTCTGAATGAGACTAATATATCATGGAATCTATAATATTGGTATGGAATCTTTCAAAGCAAGTCGATAATATAATAATGAGACAATCTCCCCAAAAATAATACAATATAAGAAAAATTGATGCAAAGGAAGTGTGGAATTCTCGATTGCCATAATAATAATGGAAAATTTCAAATCTCTACAAATAAAATATCAAAGAAAAAGTTTTTTTTACCAGATTGCTTTTAATGCCTAGCGTTCCATAATTTTGCAAGTAATAGTCAAATATGTAATTAAAAAAATCTCAAATTTGTTCTGCAGTTCTACATAAAATACATCACTAAAATCACATGAAGGTAAAAGATTTGAAGTTGTGGCCATTAGCCTTCAACCAAAACACACATGAGCAATCGATAGCCTGACAACCTTAATCATCGACAGCTTTTTGGAGCCCAACCAGTCACTTTCACCACCCTAAACAACGACAGCTCCTTCTTTAATTCCATCAGATGCTTTTGCAAGTCCGACTTGTATTTTTCCTCAACTCGAGCACCTTAATCCCCACCATTTTCGGGTTTGTTATGGGTGGGTTGTTTGAATTTTTTAGGGCTTTGTTGGTGTTGGGACATATATATATATATATATAATATATTGTAAAATTAGAAGCTCTATGATTTTAAAAAATAAGTCTCATATTCACGATGTTGTTAATCAATGTTAACAACACCAGTTAACAACATCGACCAGAGTAACGTAAATTTATGCAGCGGAAATTAAAATACGAGAATACGATTTAACAAATTCAGTTCACAAGTAAATACTTGTGAACTTGGGTGTACAAACCCGAAAACTATATTACTTTCACTTTACGTTCAATACAAAATATAAAGTAATATATGAAAACTAAATATCAAGAAACTTGATACTAAATACTTGTTGCCGGAATGGCAAGATCTCTTCCGTCGGTCACGCAACTTCAAAGATCTTGTTTCTCACGAACGTTGGCTCCAAGTAGTTTTCTTCTTCGTGTTCTTCTTCTCCTTGTGCGTCGTCTTGCGTCGTGCCTTGCGCCTTCAGAGATCTGTGCGTCAATCCTCTAAAAACCGTAAGTCCAAGCTTTAGGATTTCTAATGTCTTAAATAGACAATTCTAAGATCCTAAACTTGGTAAATACCTAAAAACAAATCCTAAACACAATATAGAAATAATTAAAGTCTTGTGCATAAACTTGGAAACATAATATTGTCCTATATCTAGTTTCCTAACTTATTTTGTGCCCAAGAAAGGCAAATAACAAAATAGGAATTATTGCCAAGAATAAGTTCCTCAACAATCTCCCCCTTTTGCCTTTCTGGACAAAACACTAAGACGCAAACACAAATGAAAATAAAAATACTAACTCCCCCTAAGATAGAAAACTCCCCCTAAACAAAACACCCAATGTTGTTAACACTCAAACCAACATTACCAACCAGCACTTCACAAAACAAACAGAGTAAAGGAACTTAATGACTTCGAATCCTCTTTGACTCTCGAGGAGATGTCGAAGTTCCTTCACCACTCCTCTTCCTCTTCTTCTTCTCCCTCAGTTTCATCATCTTCTTCAAAGCCTTGTTGCGCGCTCAAATTCGCTTACGCCTCTTCTCTTGAGCAAGGCTCGCCAAAGCTTCGGCGGCAACAGCATCTTCAGCATCAGCAGCAGCAGCATTCTCATTCTCGGCAACATCAGCAACATCCTCTCCATCAACACTTTCTCCCCCTACGTTCGCGTCAACATCCTCCTCTCCCCCTTTTTGACCTGAAAGGGAAAGAGCCTCCAACAGTGAGCAACGAAGGGCCTGCAGCTTAAAAATCTGCAAGTCAATGGAAGCAACATGCGCACGCAGGAGCTGCGCAGAAATGCGGACCATGTTGGGATCGTCCCTCTCAACATCACTATCAACATTATTAGTAACTGGAGCCTGCCAAGGCAGATCGATCACCTTAGCACCAGTAGTGTGTTGGCCTCGAAAAGCAAACCAGTCCGCATCACCAGTGAGCACATCATCTGGGAGAAGCGTCAGACCTTGGTTCTTCAACAAGCTGAAAATAAGAGAGGGAAAACACAACGAGGCAGCAGACCTTGATGTGGCAAACTTAGTCACAATATCAAAAACATGGTGCCCGAAACTGAACTTGACACCCTTCCCAAGTTTAAATAAAAATTGGGCCTGAGGCTGAGTAACAACCGTAGTGTTCTTGGAAGGGACTCAGTTGCAAAGTGCCACTTTGTGCATAATAGAAAAAAAAAAAAGAGACGAGAGCCTGGTGCTCGGCAGTTGCTCAAACCATGAATGCACCATACCACCAGATAAAAAAGACACAACCTCATCCATATCATCCACAGCAAAATTACCCCGATGTGAAGTGGTGCCAAATAAATCATCAATTAAGTCAGGGGTGAAGGCAAACACTTTACCACGCAAAAAAACTTTCTCATAGTTCACAGAGTTTAAATCAACAATCGAGGGCAGCATATTTGCATAGAACTCAAGAACTATGTCTCTAACAAAAGGAATGGCGGTAGAGACTGGAATACATACCATAAAATCGGAGGTAGGCTATCAGGTTGTGGCGCTCAAATAAATCAATTGGCACTTTTCTCTCAGCGATCATATGGCGAGTTTGATAAACATCAAACAGCTCAGCAGCCTCAGCGGTTAAAAATCTCTCTGAAAAGGGCTCCATGTCCTCAATCTCGGGTGTAGGAGTAGCAGTGCCAGATGAGGACTGGGAGTCATCACAGGCAGTCGAGGAGGACTGCGTGGGAGAATGCGATGGAACAGGAACAGATGCAGTGCGGGAGGACGAGACAGACTGTGAGTGACTCAATGTTGGTAAGGGACTACCAACATGAGTAACAACATCGTCCTGTGCAGCAGCCTTCTGTTTCTTCTTGCCCTTTTTGTATGCAGCAAGAGTAACTTTCAAGGTCACATCCATTGAAGAGTCAGGGGAATGTTCAAAAAGACCTGTATTAAACTCAGGTGATGCAGCACGAATTGGAGACGACGGGGGAACATCAGCAGGCGACTTGGCGAAACTAGTAACTTCGCCGGTGATAAAATCCAGCACAGTATATGGAGGCGAAGAGTACTCAGTAGAAGATGACTTGGGAGAGACTTTGACCTTTGTCTGGCTGGGAGAGACACTGTCTTTCGTCAGGCCGGGTCTCCTGTCGACTTTACGTACAAGCTGTTTCCGGCGAGTAAATCTCTTCTTCTCCGGCAAACTGGGAGCAGAAGCTGACGGCGGCACATCTCCGGCAATCGGAGCAGTAGGCTCAAAATCATGATCATCAGGGTCAGACTCCACAACAACATCTTCCTGGAGGTTCATGTGCTCAATCGGCACGTGGCGACGCGGACCAGCCCTGCTCTTTGGGACCGCGGGCGGCACAATGCCGGGTGGTATATTGCGCAAACGCCTAGACCGCTTCAAGGTTGGATTTCCCACGCGGCCAAAGGTCTCAGCCACAAAAGCTAAATCGGGGGGGTTATCGACGTCAATCTCGTTCCCGGGCTGTCCAGGGAAGACCTGAGTAACCGGCGTAGCATCGACCGGCGATGGAACAGGCACGGCAGCAAGAGAATCAGGCGCATGCAGTTCAGGCGGCGATGTTGATAGTGGTGGGTTGGGAGAGCTACCACCACTAATCTCCTCGTGAATATCAAGGCCGCCCATCTTTGGATACGGCAACAGAATCTGGTCGCCGAAGCGGCGAACCTCCTCTGGTAGTTCAGGGACTGACGGCGGTGGAGAGCTAGACATCCTGCAAAATCTCACAGAAACACACAACCAAGAACAGAAATTCGAAAGAATTGGAGAGGAGTAAGGAGTCTGAGAATTTTAAATCGAAAGGGGTTTGGGGATTGTGATCAAACGGTAAAAAATTGCAGCTTTTTATCCCTAACAAAAGGACCGTTGCACTAGGAGAGAGAGGGTAGAAATAAAAGGAAAATTCCCAAAACAAATAACTGGTTATTTTTAAGAGTTGAAACACGATTCTTTTTTATTTTAATTCCTTTATATATAAAGTACCACTCCTCCTAGAATTAGGCGACTTGATCACACAACTTATTTTATTCTCTTTCCATAATATCCCCCTTTTTTTAAAAAAAGAATTGCACGACTTAATCTACAAAATAGGCCGAAAAATACAAAGCTGATTTTTATGAACCATCAGCACAGTTTTACCTATCTTGTGCAATGTTATATTTCACTCACCAAATTCACCTCGTTATTACCTGTCCATCCGTCCGATTATAACTCCACTGAAACACTTGGTTATCTCAATTCAAAACAAAATTAAGAGATTTAAGGCAAGACAAAAACACAAGAAACATAACGCACATTAAGATGGCATCTTCACAAAGTATGAATGTCCTACGGGATGCCTAAAAATCATGACCTAAAAGGTTAAAACAGAACACATTATGATTTCAGTGTTTTGATCCAATGTTGCTTTTTATTACTAACAACATTATAAACCAACATTACCCTAGGTGAAGTCAATGGAAACTTACCCCTTAACCCAAGTTAATGACTACGTCAAAATCTCTCAAGAAGGCGAATTTTAAAGATTTGAGCATTTTGAGTCCAGATTTTCTTCATCCTTGAAGGGATTTAAATCTTTTAATCTTCAGCAATTGCTGTTAAACGCCTCTTGTTTTTGGACCTGAGAGAAACCAGTTTCTGCGGGCAAGTTCCACAATCACCTAATTTCGAAGAGGTTGGTCCTTTTTGTCATCACTTTTATTACAACACCGGACCTTATTTCACTTTCAATCAAACTCAATGCATTAGACTCATGTATGAAAGAAAGAAAAAATGCATGCACAATAATACAGATGTTGTGACTGATGTTGATAAGAGGTGTCACAACATCACAACCCAACATTGGTTAGACAATGCACATACCGAGATCTCTTCTCAAACGAGAGAAGGTCTCGTAATCTAATGCCTTCGTGAAGATGTCAGCCAGCTGATTATCAGTTCCAATATGTTCAAGGCTAACAAACTAGGTCTCGAATAAAGTGGTACCTTATGTCAATGTGTTTGATTCGAGAGTGCTGGACTGGATTTTTGGAGATGTCAATGGCATTGGAATTATCACACAACACCGTCAAGATACTACTGTGCAGACCGTAGTCTTCAATCATTTGGATCATTCACAGTAATTGTGTGCACGCACTTCCAGCTGCAATGTACTCGGCTTCAACTGTAGAAAGAGAAATACAATTTTGCTTTTTGTTGTACCAAGAAATTAGATTATTACCCAGAAAAAAACATCCTCCAGTAGTACTCTTCCTATCTACTACATCTCCAGCCCAATCCGAATCAGTGAATCCTAAAAGTTCAATACCAGTATCTTTCGTGTACCATACACCTAGTTCAGTTGTACCAGCAATGTACCTAATAATTCGTTTAACTGCTTTCAAGTGTGACTCTTTTGGATTAGACTGATATCTAGCACATAAGCACACACTATACATAATATCTGGTCTACTTGCTGTCAAATACAACAAACTTCCTATCATACTCCTATACATGGTGTTATCAACACCTTTACCAACATCGTCTCTGGTCAGCTTTACAGTTTTGCCCAGCGGCGTTTTCTTAACAGTTTCACCCTCTAACCCAAATTTTTTGACTAAGTTCTTAGCATATTTAATTTGGGAAAGAAAAATACCGTCATCAAGCTGTTTAATTTGTAAACCGAGAAAGTACGAGAGGTTACCTTCCATGCTCATTTCGAACGTATCAGACATTCGAGTGACAAACTCCTTGACCATTTGCTCGTTAGTGGATCTAGAAATAATATCGTCTACATAAATTTGGACAATTAAGATGTGCTTGTTGGATTTAAGAAGAAACAAAGTTTTATCAACTTCCCCTCGTCTAAAATTCAAATAAAGCAAATGTTGAGTTAGCCTTTCATACCAAGCTCACGGAGCTTGTTTTAAACCATAAAGTGCCTTTTTCAATTTTAAAACGAAATCAGGTTTTTGAGGATTCACAAATCCTTTAGGCTGCTCAACATATACTTCTTCACTTAAGACCCCATTCAAAAACGCACTCTTAATGTCCATTTGATGTAGCGAAATTTTCATATGACAAGCAATAGAAAGCAAAAGTCTTACCGACTCAATTCGAGCAACAGGGGCAAAAGTCTCATCAAAATCAATACCTTCAATTTGCGTGTACCCTTGTGCGACAAGTCGAGCTTTATTCCTCACAATATTGCCTGCTTCATCAGTCTTGTTCTTGAATATCCACTTGGTCCCCGTCACGTGAGCATATTCTGGCCGTGGAACAAGATCCCACACATCATTCTTGGAGAATTGGTCCAGCTCCTCTTGCATAGCCCGAATCCAGAACTCATCCTTGAGTGCATCCTCCACTCGCTTGGGTGGTTTTTCTGGATTATGGATGGAATATCCCTCTAATGAAGATCAATGGGATCTGCTGGATCTTCTTCCTCTGAATCAGAATCAGATTCTGCAATTTGGCTCGATGTTGGTACTGAGTTTCTGAGTTCAGCGGCTGCATCTTTGCTTTCAATACCTGCACCATCAACTGAAGTAGGAGTAACACTGCCCTGAGGGTTTTGATCATAAACCAGATCATCATCCTCGACAGGCTTGACTCCACTTGTTAGATCATCAAACTTGACATTTACTGACTCAAACATACTTCGAGTTCGAAGGTTAAACAACCTATATGCATGACTATTTTGAGAATAGCCCATAAAGATGCACTTATCACTCTTTGAGTCAAGTTTAGCAAGATGATTTCTGTCGTTAAGCACATAGCAAACACATCCAAACACATGAAAATAGCTCAAGTTTGGTTTCTTTCCAATCAACAATTCATAGGGAGTTGCACATGAACCTGGTCTAAAATAAGCCATATTCGTGATTTGACATGCAGTGTTCATTGCTTCAGCCCGAAATCGTTTAGCTATCCCATTAGAAATGAGCATAGTTCTAGTCATCTCCGCTAGAGTTCTATTCTTACGTTCAGCTATGCCATTTTGTTGAGGGGTAATTGGAGAAGAAAATTCATGACTAATACCCTCGGAAGTGCAGTACTTCAGAAAAGATGCGTTTTCAAATTCCTTTCCATGATCGGTTCTAATTCTACCAATTTTTACTTTAAATCTTACACATAGCTTCTTTGCAAGTTTTTTAAAAGTCTCAAAAGTTTCAGATTTTTCTTTTAAAAACTCTACCCAAGTAAACCTAGAAAAATCATCAACAATCACGAAAACATACCTCTTACCACCCAGGCTCTCAACCTCTAGTGGTCCCATGAGATCCATGTGAAGCAGTTCAAAGCAAGATGATGTAGTGAGACTTTGTTGGACTGGATGTGGCACCCTTACCTGTTTCCCCTTTTGGCATGCCTCGCACACCGGAATGATCTTGGTGTTGAGCTTGGGCAGTCCAGTCACAGCTTCTTCCTTGGCCAACCTATCCATCATCTTGTAATTTACATGTCCAAGCTTTTGATGCCATAGTTCTGCATCACTAAATTGGGACAACCTGCAAAACGCATCACTGTGAATTTGGTAGCAATTATCTAAAGTTCTTTTCCCAGTGAGAATACACGATCCATTCTCCTCATAAACTTCACATTTTTCACGGTTGAATTTAACGCTGAACCCTCCTTCGCACAATTGACTTATGCTGATCAAATTTGCTGTAAGTCCTTCTACTAGCAGCACATTTTCCAATGTTACAACACCAGGAACATGGAGAGTCCCTTGGCCAACAATTTGGCCATTTGCACCTCCTCCATACTTCACTTTTCCACCTTTAAATATAACAATGTTGGAGAGCAATTCTTCTGAGCCTGTCATGTGCTTCGAGCATCCACTATCAAAATACCAGGCTCCAGGGACTAGAGACTTCAAGGAGGTATGGATCATATTGCACTTGACACTGTTTTTCTTGACCCACACTTGTTTGTATCTAATGTTGGTATTGATGTTGGTAGCGCAGTTACCAATATTGGACTTGACAGGCATATTTGTTCTCTGAAAGTGTCTTCTTTCCCCAATGATCTTCCAGCAAAAGGTCCGAATGTGGCCTGGTTCTCCACAATGATGACACACGAAATGTCTCCTCCTTTTCTTGTGGCGTTTGGAAGATTTTCGTTCTTGACTCGACACTTACGTGGGTTGACTTGGCTTGTAACCTATTCCATGCTTAGAGGACTCTGGGAAGCTAACCTGCAAAATTTCATCAAGCTTCGCCTTACCTTTGTTTAGATTTGAAATTGTTCCTCGAACAGTGGTCAGTTCGTTCCTAATCTTTTCAAGCTCAGCATCCTTCTTGGTGAGAGATGATTCCAACCGGACAATAATTTCGAGCTGATCCTCCTTTTCCTTGGTTAGCTTTCTCTACTTCTTTTGCGAGATCTCCTTGATCTTTTACTCCAACTGACATACAATTTTTTGTGATCTTCACTCAGCTGCTCGTATTCCTCATAATAGTCAGTGGTCTCAGCATTCAGGCACACGATGTTATCTGCAAGCAAACCAACATGGATATCGTCGTCCCAAACAA
>BMAC01001228.1:177045-195468 GCA_014905375.1 Phtheirospermum japonicum
TAGCAATTTTCCTACAAGACGGGAATTTGTTATGGGTTCACCCATCTCTCTGCACTCCTCTGTTATTTCCGCCAATCTCACAGAGTAGTCCATGATAGATTCTTTCTCATTCATTCTCATAGCCTCGAATGTGGACAAGAGCATTCTTAGTCTGGATTTCTTCACGCTTGTTGTTCCTTCACACACCCTTTGGAGTGCGTCCCATGCATCCTTTGCTGACTCACAATTTTTGATGATTCGATAGTAGCTTGCATCTACATAGCCACACAAGGCGTTGATGCATTTAGAGTTCCAATTTGCAGCAGCTGCTTCGTCAGCAGTCCAATCTTCCTCTTTCTTGGGAATGGCATCGCCCTCGCCATCCCGTGACACGTGGCTTTTTCCCATTCCAACAAGGACGGTCTTCCAAACACGTTCTTCCATGCTCTTCAAGTGCCACCTCATCCTCTGTTTCCAGAGAGAATAATTCTCACCATTAAGGATTAAAGGCCCTCGGGTTGCCTTGAGCATCCATAACACCTAAAAAAAATAAGGATCAATACTTAAAAGGTTAAGTAACCCGCTCTAGATGCCAATTGTAAAATTAGAAGGTCTATGGTTTTAAAAAATAAGTCTCAGATTCACGATGTTGTTAATCAATGTTAACAACATCGACCAGACTAACGTAAATTTATGCAGCGGAAATTAAAATACGAGAACACGATTTAACAAATTCAGTTCACAAGTAAATACTTGTGAACTTGGGTGTACAAACCCGAAAACTATATTACTTTCACTTTACGTTCAATACAAAATATAAAGTAATATATGAAAACTAAATATCAAGAAACTTGATACTAAATACTTGTTGCCGGAATGGCAAGATCTCTTCCGTCGGTCACGCAACTTCAAAGATCTTGTTTCTCACGAATGTTGGCTCCAAGTAGTGTTCTTCTTGTCTTGTGCGTCGTCTTGCGTCTTGCCTTGCGCCTTCAAGAGATCCGTGCGTCAATCTTCTAAAAATCGTAAGTCCAAGCTTTAAGATTTCTAATATCTTAAATAGACAATTCTAAGATCCTAAACTTGGTAAATACCTAAAAATAAATTCTAAACACAATTTAGAAATAATTAAAGTCTTGTGCATAAACTTGGAAACATAATATTGTCCTATATCTAGTTTCCTAACTTATTTTGTGCCCAAGAAAGGCAAATAACAAAATAGGAATTATTGCCAAGAATAAATTCCTCAACATATATATATATATATATATATATGTAGATAGATAGATAGATAGATACATAGATAGAGAGAGAGAGAGAGGAGGGGAGGGAATTCCAGTTAATTTAAGTTTGAGGATTTTGATTAAGATGGATGTATTTGGTTTAAATGGTTAGAACAAAACAAGGTGATTACATGTGAATTAAGTGTTATGAAAATGTGTATATGAGAATTTTCCCGAAACTTTTTTGAAATAATTAATAATAGGTACCTTGTAGTATATATTTTTTTATCTATTAATACCTTACGTACTTTTGGAGTGAACTCAGTACCTTTAGTATACGTATTGCACTTTTGGTACCTCGAACAACCCAAAAGAGGCGGTTTATAAAAAAACCGCCTCTATAAAGCATGTGTAGATGGGAGTTAAATATTCTTCTTAAAGTAGGCGGTATTTAACAAAACCGCCTCAAAAGATAATTATTTTTATCTCTTTAATAGTTTTATCTGATTTTTTTTAATTTGTAAATGTATTAAATAATTATTTAAAAATAACTTCTTATTTATTTATCTAGGTGCCTTCATACATTTTGTTTTGAGTTGTTTTTATATTTTACAATGTTTCTAAGATTTTTATTTTTTGAATTTTTTAAATAAATATATATTTAACATTTAGTTATAATTTATTATATTTGTATCCGATGTTAAAATATTTTATAATATAAATTATATTATATTAAAACGTCTTTGATTTTTTATTAATGTTTGTTTTAATATTTATTTAATAATTATTTATAATTAAATTGGAAAAAAATCTCAAGAATCCATCTATCCCAAAATTCATAACTTTTTTATTTTTCCATGTAATCCCTCTTTTGAAATACTAACTGTCTTCTTACGAACAGTAACAAAATCATCATAATTGACTTCACTCTGACCCCAAAACTCCTAAAAATAATATAGATTCGACCAATCAAGTTCTCAAGAACGAACCCGCCATCTTATACCCATAGTTAGATAATTACGAAATTTTGTATTTAAATTATAAATAACTATTAAATAGATTTTTTGAAAAAATGAAAAATAAAAATAAGATATTGTAAAACAATATAACACGAAAACCATTTAAGATCGAATAAGAATATATAAGTAAATAGTTTTTTTGTTTAATTAAAAAAAAAGCTTTGAAACATTGCAAAATAATAAAATAACTCATAAAAATATGAAGTTTCCTAAATAAACAAATAAATACTGTATTATATCTAAATAATTATTCGATAGATTTACAAATGAAAAAGAAGGCAATTTTATTAAAAAATGCCTACTTTGGGGAGAATATTCAACCCCTGCCCATAATTATTAGAGGCGCTTTTTGTTATGAACTGCCTTCTCTAAGCTGTCCGAGTTACCAAAATTACAAATTAGTATACTACAATTACATATTACTTCCTCGGGCAACACTCTTGTTAGGCTGGATTAACGAATCATCTGTTAGGCCAAAATTATATACCAATATATTATATTGCAAAAACCAATACATCATAGCACGAGTCATAGAATTATGAAAAATTAATACGTTTAGTACAAAAATTAATACACGGCATTATAAAAATCAATACATTATAGTATCGGGTCAAATGGCCTAACGGGTCATAACCCGTGAAATAATTAAATTGGGGTGAAATTAATAAAGTAACATCACCCCTATATATTAATGAAAAATCCACATAACCTATGTTTCTGCTTCGTATGCTTCGTTTGACAAATAAGAAATTCTGGTGCTTCGTATGCTCATGTGTCATCCGAGCCTAATATTTACCTAATTTAATAATTTCTTTTTATTATATCTTACCTAATTTAATTCTTTTACTATATTTTTCCTTATTCAATACTTTCTTTTGATTCTCCTAATATAAAATATAAAATATAAATAAGTCATATATAATTATTAGATAAGATCTAAATTATTTATTTTAATTAAAAAGACAAACTACAGAATAAATAATTTTAATTACAAAATAAAATTTATTTTGAAAATAATTAAATAAGTTTTATTGATAATAGAATTCAAAATAATTTATTTTAGGAGTTTCAAATATTCTATATAGGTAAAATATGAGTTATTTACAATAATCTAAATATGTAACTAAATATTAGTAATGTATTCAATCCAAACATAAAAATATTAAATTATATACTAATAATTAATAAATATTGATTAGACACCAGTACAATGCGACACGGGTTGAGAGTTAACATCTTTTTAATATCTTAAGATTTTAACTAATAGTTATCAACAAATTTATTCTAAATATTAATATATAAAATGATTTAATAATAATAATTAATAAAATAGATATTAAACACGGGTTTAGAATGTGACATCTTTTGAATTTTTGTAATATAACTAAGATTATTAATTAATTTAATTGAAACATCAAATACAAAATTATTTAATATTTATAATAATTAATAAATAGATTAGACATGTATAAGGCACGGGTTGAGAATATATTATTTTATTATTTTATTTTAGAGTTAAAATTCAGTAATTATCACAAATATTTTTTTATATTTATCTTTTAGTAAGTCCCGTGTAAACAAGTATATATTAATGCAAAATCCTCTTAATCTATGTGTCTGCTTCGCTTGGATAATAATTTTTTTTAGGTGTTTTTGGTTGCTTATGTGTCATCCGAGCCTAATATATACATAATTTAACAATCTTATTTTATTGTATCTTGCCTAATTTAATATTTTTATTTTATTATATTTAGCTTAAGTTAATAGTTTTCTTTTATTATATTTTATCTAATTCAATAATTTATTTTATACTCCTAATATAAAAATATAAATAAGTCATATATAATTAGTAGAAAAAAGTTTAAATTAATTATTGTAATTAAAAGATAAATTAAATATGAAATAACTTTAATTACAAAAAAAAAAACTTATTTATGAAAACAATTAAATAAATCTTATTTATATTAAAAGTTGAAATAATTTATTTTTAAAATTTTAAATAATATGTATAGGTAAATTATGATATACTTACAATAATTGGAGTATGTAACTAAATATTAGTAATGAATTCAATCTAAATATATAAAAAATAAAATTATATAATAATTAATTAATATATATATCATCTGCCATGTAATAAATATGAATCTCAATATCATAATATTTATTATATTTAGTGGGTGCTTGGCTTGTAGAAGGGAATGGGAATATGAATGAAAATGATAGTAGTGGGGAATGATAATGGATATACTCCTTATAATGTGTTGCTTGGTTGGTAATAGGTAATCACTATCATTGATGGTGGTTGGATTAGTAAACATCTTTAGGAATGAGAGTTACTTTGACACGTCTTTTTTTAAACTTAACTATTATTTATTTAAGTTTTTTCCTTGAATTGAAATATTATATTATTTTTATACTTTGTATAAAGTTCCATAATCATATCTAGTGATCCGAGTTTGAGTATTTATATCCGAAAAATATGATTTTTTTTCATGGAGCCAACAATTACTACTAAAAAAAAACTACAATTACAATTGCAATTGCAGGCTCCATAATGATAATATTACAGAAGCCTACAACCTACATGCACTTCATCTTTTTATATCTTTACAGACTAAAAAATCATTCCGCGAAAGAGGCTAAACACCCGTCTCTCCATTCTCGCTCTTATTAGAAAAGTTGGGCATATGCCACCATCAAGACAAAATTCTATATACAATATGAATCCCCACATTTGTCGAATCAATGACCCTCCTCGAATAATACACATACACGACCAAACTTCTTGTAGAAACTTCTACTTTTAGAAGTGATGTATCGTTAACCAACGGAGCCATCTCCATTTTTCCCCTTGGAGTACGAGGTGTACGAGGGGTCCCGGGTGCTTGCTGCGAGAGCATGTGCACTCGGCGAGCGTAATACCACACCCGACCGCGTTCATCATGGAGATCGGGTTACAGAATATCATCCATGAACACGTAACAGCAACCGCAACCTTAAGATTTCCAGCAATGTTGAAAGTCACAGCGGTCGTTGAGTGGATGCCATAAAAGATGAAGAAGTTTAGGCAAAAAGCTAATACGCCGGACCCAAAAATGATCACAAGAGACGAGAAAAGATATGGGAACTTATCAAACCAGTGAATGACACCTGATCCTTCGAGCAGCAAGGCCGGCACAACCAAGATCATAGTCGCGAAAGGTGCCATATAGTATACTGTGTTTATACTGTCGAGTTTATATCCATGCAACAGGTACTCTACAAGAATCGTTTTCGTAGATGTAGCTAGACACCCGAACAAAGCAGCACAAAACCCGAGCATGTTAAAACTGAGCTCTGTTATAGAAGTGAGTAAAATACCACTGACAATAGGAATCAACGAAACCCAAATTCGCCAGTCGAAGTACTTTTTCCAGATCAGCCACTGCAAGATAACAGTCGTCACAGGGGTAAAAGACTTGATAGTTTGCATGAATGAGACAGGTATGTAACATAAGCTCACGTTACCCAAAACGATGTTAATGCAAAATATAAACGAATTGAATTACACTCCACTGGAAAAGCCTACTCTCCTCCATAGCTTTTTCTCACCGCCCTAGATTCAGAACCAGATGAAACTTCCAGTGAAACTGAATAACAAAGCATCAGAAATTCATCAATGGCATAGAAGCGGTGGGAGGGATGGGCCACATGTAGCCCCTCATCTCTAACGACCCTTCGTTTAGGATATCCACTATGGATGATATCCTCGTAGGCTGCATCAAATTCGTCCTCGATTCGGAGCTTAGAGTCAAATTCACGAGAATCCCAATGACTTCACACGCGACGGAATAAGAAGTGAATGGTCCGAGCAAGAACGAAAGGACACCCACTCCGTTTTCGCTGACGACGGTTTTTCGAGCGGTCGAGTGATTCATCATGACCCGTTTTAGCTCCTTGAGGGTTTCGATACTTGTTTGGGACTTAGCCCATTTAAGGGAGGTTAGAAGCTCTGAAGCCCGGCCCTGTGCGTCTTCGGATCTCTTCTTCATCTGCACATACTTTTGGGAAAACCAAGTGTGGATTAGACGGTGGAGCGTCTTGTTGGGCGTTATGGCGTCTTCCCAAAGCTCTTGCATTGTGGTGGGACACGTGTAGTGACCTAAGCTGAACCATTTAAGGATGTTGGGATTTTCGTAGGTTTTGTCGGCGCAGAGGGTAATAGGTTCTTGCATGGGCTCAAGGGAAATTGGGCAGATGAAAATTGATGGGATTTTAGGTAAATTTAGCTCTTCGATCATCTTCTCCAGATCCAATTTCTCGAAAACCACCCAAGACCCCATTTTAACCTCAATATCAAGATCTAAGATACACCCATCTCCTATAACCTCAATCCCAATAAGCCCATCTTTCTTTGAAGGCCGAAACATAGGCATCTTGGCAACAATTTTTTTTTTATTTCAATTCAAAGAAAATAAAAATAAAAATAAAAAATTGCACAGTTACTAAATTACACCAGCACCTTGTGAAAAGACTCCCCAGAATCTGCAAACCCAAAGCCTTTCAAGAAAGCTCATGTGGTTGAGTTTAGCTTTCATTGACAATAACAAGCAGCATTGCACTATTTCTTTTTTTCTCTCTGTTTTATTTTCTCTCTCTTCACTCACTTTACCTGATTTTCTCTTTTAGTGGTAAAAAAGACTCATCAATATAATTATACAGCACATCATAGAGCATTCATAATCAGACACTCTCCCCCAAAAATCAATTTCCCCCTTTTCTTTTTCCCAATCAAGCCTCAAACAGATGAATCAAACACACACACACACACACACACACACACACAAATATGACAGAAAAAGCACCCAAAAAAAACAGAGAGATCCAGAAAACTAAAAAGACTCGATTTTTAGAAAAATATAGCAGAAAACAAAGAAAATAATTGAGGCCCAGAACAAAAAAGAAATCTGTGACAATGAGGATTCAAATGCACTCCAGTGAGAAAAATAACACATATATATTGGAGAAGAGAGAGAAAATGCATCTCTAGCAAAAGGCTCCTGTGCCGAGCTCTTCTTTGACTGAAAAACATGATTTACTTTGTAGAAAAGTGATTTTGACAATTCATGGACTACGATATTCATATGAGACCAAATTAATAAAACAAGCATATTTCTTGGAAATAACTTATCACAAAACCCACCACATCAATAATATATGATAGAAAATGAATTCACAATCATTCAGCAACATAACATGCTCACACAGAAAATTCGTATATATATATGATTCTGCCTGAAAATATTAAACTATATACATTTGTAATACCAATATATATCCTAGAAAAAAAAAAACACTAGAGAACACTAGAAGTATCCATGAGGAAATAAAAAAGTATACAATTGTAATATCAATACATCCTAGAAAACACTACTCAGAAACATGACCATGAAAATAAACTGAAATAGTAAAAGAAAAACTAATTTCCTTTGGAATACAATCAATAATTGAGATCATTCGTCACAGCTTTTTCATCACATCAGTGATTACAATTAATTAAAAGAAAGTTGGTATTATATATACATTGCATCCTTACTTCATATTACCCACAAAAGCATAAATATGCTTACCCATGTAATTCATCAATCAGGAGTAGAAATATATAGGAAACCAAGCACAAAGGATTTTCTCAAATTACTGGGCAAAGCAAACATAACATGAATTTTGGCTGGATCACGATAGCAGATTTCAGTAGCCTTACCAATATCCATTGGAGAGACAACAAGAATAAGAAGTTCGTTAATGACCTCTTGCATCTTCTCATAGGTTAAGGACTCGGATTTAGACTCCGATATAAAAGCATTTGTAGCAACAGCATATTGTGATGCCATTTTTGATCACAAATAGACTCAAACTTAGTAGTAAAATTGTCCAGCTTTGAGTCAATGGTTTGTTGAAGTGTTGGAGTTTTCTTCTTCTTGTAAAATCTTTCTCTTCTTGGTGAGAGTTTTTTGCGCTTTTTCGATGCGTGAGTGGTTGAGGAACTAGATGGAGATCCTTGTGCATAAGAGAACATGACAACCTCATCTTCACTATCTGAGGAGCACACAGTAGTGTTCTTTTGGCAGTTGACATAAGCAGTTGCATCAGTTATATCCTCAGCTTTTTGTCCAGTTGCCCTGTCCTTGCCCCATGCCAAGTCCAACTTTTGCAAATATGGGAATCTAAAATTCCACAAGCCCGTTGCACTCTTGTGAATCTATCAAAATAATTAAAGTAAGTACTATTAAACATATTAGAACAAAAAGTATTTGAACTTAACATAAAATGTATAAGTTAGACGTTCGTACCAAACACCAATCATCATACCATTGCCTCTCACAATTGATCTTATGTTCAACATGATCCCACTGACAACCACTTTCCCTACACATCTCAGAAATTGGATTATACTTAGATTTTAGCCATTGATCTTAGAGTCAATGTGGGGATCAACTCCTTATCGAAATTGAGAATCTTTCTCAACATCATCTTGTGCATTTCAACCATGTAATTATTCTTAAATCCCCCATCTACATTACACAGTAGATCAGAAGCTAGTTCTACAAGAGTATCTACCAAACTTCAATCTCCTCATCTTTCCAATATTGTTTATTTCTTCCCCTTCCACGGGCAGATGTAGGTGCAGACATTCCTATAAGAAAAAAGATACAATTTTTTAAGTTCTCTCAAAAAAATATCATGAACAAAAAAATAAATTAATTGAAAACATGAATGGTAAAAATAAATGTGCATATATAAGATGGGAGTATTTAAAGAATAATTCAGACTTACATATAAAATTGATTGTAATGAAAATAAAATTTTAAAATATTCTAGTGTAATAATATTCAAAACCTATTATTATTATTATAACAAGCATAAGTTATTAAGCTTCATCATTGACATTAGATCTAGCTCTCCACGTATTATACATGTTTGTCTCCATATTATTTCTAAAGGTCAACCATTCATCAGTGGGACTAATATGTCTTATGTATTCTACTTCATCATCCTCAACACTTTCCTCTTCTTCATCTTCACTGTCATCTTCTTCGTTGTTAATTAACTCTTGTGGGCCAAAGCTCATAAACTTGTGAATCAAGTTGTGCAAAAGGCAGCATGCCATTATGGTGCGAACTTGGGTTCGGATTGAGAAAAATGAAGGCGACGCAAGAATTTTCCATCTTCCTTTTAACAATCCAAAGCATCTTTCAATCACATTTCTTGCTTCGGAATGTTTCATATTAAAATATTCCTCTGCTGTCTCGGGTCGATGGCCATCAAATTCTTTGAGGTGATATCGTTGCCCTCGATATGGAGAAAGAAATCCATTTGCATTGCAATATCCAGAGTCGGCCAAATAATAACAACCTTCATAATCAAAAAATAAATTATGAGTCAGGAGCGTTACATAACACTAAAAAAATTTGAAAATGGTTAGCGAAGTGGACCTCATAACCTGAGTTTACCTCGAGGGACTTTTAAACCATGTGTTCTTGATATTTCATCTCGAAGCACACGACCATCATGTGTAGAGCCTTCCCAGCCTGAAAACACATATATGAATTGCATGTTTGGGCAACATACACCTAAAACATTTGTCGAAACTTGTACGATATCGGGGCTTATCTTCATTAGGAGGTGTAACTTTAATAATTGTCCCATCTAAAGCTCCCAAGCAACCCTATAAATTAATCACAAATGATAACATTAATATCCAGATTTGAGTTTTTATTATAACATAACATTCTTTCATGTTAATATTATATATTTTAGCTTTAATATTATAGTACTTGGCAACATTTCCATCTCTCATCTTGACAATCGTGAGGAATAGGCTCTGGCTTCTTGAGCAAAATATGGTGCAATTTCAATTTTGCATAAAGAACTTGATGGAATTTCCGACTTACTGTTTCTCTACTACAAGAAAAAAAAAAGTAAGCTAATTGTCCTACTCTTTTTGTGGTGAGCCAAAGTGTATATAAACATTGCTACGATCTCTTCTACAGAAGTGTTCTTAGTAGGCTTTAAATCCCCAATGTCTCTTTAACATATCACATAATATTGTAAAAGTTGATCTATCCATACGGAGTTCGCTAATGCATGCAGCGTCACATTCCATGGTCAATTTAAACATCCATCTCATTCGATCAGTCATTTTTGTTCCTTCGTTTTGATTTCATGAACCATATCTCGAAGATACAAACAAACAACAACATAATAGGTAGCAAATAAGAAAATCAAGACATTATTTGTTGCTTGTTGAAGTAACAAAATTTTCGTAACTTTACGTCGCCGTTCAATAAATGGGGGGCGAGTCATTTGGATCTATATAGAGAAAAAATGAAAAAGTAATTGGAAACTCAAGAAGATCGTGTATCTCGAGGCCATTTTCTCAAAGACGCAAATAATACGCAAGAATCAGATATAATAGAGAAATTTCAACGTAACATTAAAAGCCTCTTTTAAAAATTAAAGCAAAAAACAGAACAACAGAAATTAAATTAAAAAATATTGGTTGCTACCATTTATGGCTAAAAAAAAGATGTAAAACCAAGAAACAGACTCAACCTTTCATTAATCCGGATACACGGATGACGAAAATTATATTTTAAAAATACAAAAAGAAAAAGAAAAACTTCAAACACCCGATGAATGAACAACAAGAATCTATATCTAATCACCTAAAAAAATAAAAATAAAATAAATAAAAAGGGGTTAAGGGAAAAATAAAAGGGTGTACCTTGCTGTTTCTTTTTGCGAGATTGTGAACGATTGTAAAGTAGATATAAAATTTGAGTTTACTGGAAGTGGGAAAATATAGGGAAAACGAGGGAATATATAAAGAGGGACTCGCGGTTTTTTCTGCTCGGTTTTTTTTGTGGGAGGTGGAGGAATCACTTTCATTCCCCACGAAATAAATGGGAATGGGCCATTACCTAATAGTGCGATATGAAAGCCCACATCAAGGAATCATTGAATTAAACAAAGCACCTAATTTTATTATATTCTCATTCCTTTATTTTTAAACCCCCAACCAAGCATGTCCTTAATGTTCATTTATAGGTGTACAGTACAATGTATACCTGATGAAGGTACATAATAATGACTACTTTTCAACGCATTGATATGAAAACGATCGATCCTAAAATTATCCTTTACTAGGTACCTTTCATAAACTATCGGCAATATATCATAATTCATCTTCAAAGAGTGCCAACGTGAATTGGTGAAAACTGTTCAGTTTTATTATAGAAAAAAAAAAACAATCTCATTGCAAATCGGTAAGAATCTCTTGTCATTTGTTTTTACAAGTTGAGCCTTCTGATTTGTATGAAAAGGTTACTCGAAACTTGTGAATGTTGTTAAAGTAAGTGCTTGATGTAACTATTTTGTGAGGATCATTATGCATTTTACTACCATTAGATTTTTTTTCTTAAAATTATCAATTGCTAGGTTACCTTGCGTAAGTGTGTAGAATGTTGATATCATTATTACGTAAAAGAATGTAGATATCAATTATATCTTGCAAATAGATGTCATTACCGAGCATATGTTTCTATCAACAATGGAGTGTAAATATTCGCTCAGATTTGAAAGAATCAAATAAGACTGAGAATCAATCAGTTGTGATGATAAACAATCAACTATCAATTGAGAAATGTGAATCGATAAAAAAAAAGGACAAATTCTCCATCAATATCATTATATTTAACCAATTAAATGGTTATTAGTTACATCCGATACGTAGAAGAAATGCAAAATATCATAACTTTATTGAATGATAACAAGGTCCTTTTAGCTTTATTGAATGATAACAAGGTCCTTTTATGATTAAGGTAAACGACATGGGTAGCTTTCGTATTTTAATATAAAAATTATTTATTTTAATAATATTTCTTAATCATATTTTACCGAACTTGAACTGCATAAGCAAGCTATGCGAAGCTAAAATTCTTTCAGGAAAGAATATAAGCACGAAAGTATTCATTCCACGAATGGTCCTAAGGCCCCCGAACAGTCGTTTGCCCTTCAAGTTCCAACGACGACAATTTCCACTTATTGTTTCTTTTGCCATGACAATAAAAAAGAGTTAAGAACAAATCTTATCACATGTCGGTTTATATTTACTTACATCAGTTTTTAGTTATGGACAACTTTATTGACAATGTCAAGAGTGAAAAGTAAAAAAAAAATTGAAGATTCTTTATGGTGACAAGGGCAATAAATATATAAATAAGATTCTTAATGTAATTTATAAGGAAATTTTTTAGCATGTAAATTAAATAATATGTTTCAATACAATTTTATATATGTTTTCTCTTAAAATTAATATATTATTTAAATATTCAATAATATAATTTATATATATGTATATGAATATTTTTTTATATAATACCTGTGTTACACACGGTGCTGCGCCTGTGTATATATACACACAACAAAGTAAAAATCGTTAAATCCACGTGCGAAGCCAAACAGTACTTAATCTTCTTCGTCCTCTGCTTTCTTCCTTTTCCCCTCTCTCGTCTTCTCTGGTTTGCTGCTCTGCTTCCAGGTAAAACTAAATTCAAATTCTCTCGAGTCTCCTGTTCATGATTACCTTTTATGTTCTTTTTCTTTCAATTAATCATCTGCGTTTTTTTTTTTAATTTTTGCACTAGGGCAATCATCCACGGCTGATAATTGAATCAAATTTACAAAAAACAAATTCTTTTGATTAAAGAGGGTTAAAAAACAACAAAAAAAAATACAAAATTGGTCGTTGATATCGAAGAAGCACGAGCTTCTGAAAATTTATAACAAATTAAATTGTGTTTTCTCCAATATATGCCGCCTGTGCTTTTAACTTAGAATTTAGTAATGTTCGGAGAAATAGGTTGATACAGTGAGAAGACCTGCAATGTATTCATATGCATAATTTTGTGGGTCCGTTTGCTTTGTGTGCGCCTTATAAATTGAAAGATTTCATTTTATTTTATTTTCAATTTATACCACAATTTGTAAGTTTCGATAATTAGGAGTGTTGTGTGTATCAATTATTCAAATCCTGTTTACTTTGGTGAACATACACGGTAATTAATAGATCCTTGGAGATAAATCTCTTCCTCGTTTCATGATCGAAGTTATAATTGTTTTCAGGTGATATCATTTTATTGGCTGTGAGATGTCCCTGAGCACCACAATTGTCAGCCCAATTACATTGCCACATGTAGGTATGTAAATCTCCATCTTCTATTATGCAACTCTTTTTTTTTTTTTTGGCTGATTGTCGAATTATCGGTATTAACTCTTTTTGAGGATGATGAACAATATTTCATGAATGCATAAAGATTTATTTTTTTCATGTGGCATCTGATTATTATGAAAGTTGATATTGCTAGATTATTTATAAGTTGGTGATTAGGGCTTTATTTTATTTTTAGTGCGATAAATTGTTTTTTAATTTTTTTTTCTTGACAGTTCGATCAGAAAATCAGTATTTTAAGCTTAAAAACACTGTTCGGTTCAGTCCAGTTGGCCTCAAACCACTTCGCGTAACTTGTGCCTCACGAGCAAGGCATGCTTCTTTTATATGTGCTGCTGCTCTGGTAATTTTACATTCTGTAATGTTGCATACGCAATTTTCTACTCTTTGATAATAAGTATGTCGCCATATTTTTTGATAAGGGAATTATCTATTCACTTAACCTAATTATTCCTTGCGTGCCGGATTTATGTTTCCTAATTTCTATGCAGTTTCTTTGGATCTACAGCTAATTAGAGAATATTCTGATTAGTTTAATTTTCGTTTGCAGAACGCAACATGTGCTGCAGAGCAAACCCAAACGGTGACACGTCAGTCATCTACCATTACAGTTGCACCTATCCAAGGTATTAATCTCGTTTTCCATCAGCTTGGTGACTCATGTGCTGCGTATTTTGGCTTACAATTTAGGATTGAAAAGAAACGATTCAAGCTGAATACAAACTATTCTATCTTGTAATTAATTCAACGCAGCTTACAGTTTAATCTAGTTTATCCAATGATTAACCGGAATTTCAGTTAATTTTTGCATCTCTAACAATATTTAATCCTGTAATTAATTTAGTGCAGTTTACATATTAATTTAGTTAATCCAATGATGACAGGAATAATTAGCTAGCTGTATTTTATTGCACCTCTTTCCGGTGGGAAAAAAGTGTGTGTGTGTGTGTATAGTCAATCCAATAATTGGAATCATGTTATTTAATTGTATTCCAGGAAAAGAAAAGTCTCCAGACCTTGACGATGGTGGGGCGGGATTTCCACCACGTGATGATGGTGACGGTGGCGGTGGTGGAGGCGGGGCGGGGCCACTGGTCGGGTGGGTTCTTCTTTTTCGGCTTTCTTGCTTTACTCGCCTCCTCAAGGATCAAGAGAGTGAAGGACCTTATCGGGATGAACGGAGAAGATGAGAGAGAGATTACACACACATAAACATTTAATTCCTCTTCCTTGTACTCTCTTGTTATATTATTCTTTGAGTGTTGTTTAATTTAAGGACTTGAACTTTTACCGTTGAAACATGAACAATTTATTCTGTTAATTGGTGTCGATTTATGTTATTGTTGAGTTAGAACTCAAAGTTCAAGTTGGATTATAGACTTTTTTATGCTTATTTAATGCCCCGTTTGGAAGTTGGAGGATTATGGTGAAATGAGAGGTTTGTCTCAATTTAGAGGTCAAGTCTTAAAAACTAAACCTATCAAGGATATCACGTAGCAGTAGGTCAATTTGAGCTCACCCAGATCCAAGTTGCGTACTCCTCGTTGATATCTGTTTGAACTAGCATTCTTTGGAATATTATGTCTGAAAAGATACAAAAATTCGAGCACAAACAGGGGAACTTGTAATAATCACTAAAACTGGAAAAAGAAAAGGAAGAAAACGAAAACAAAAACTTGTAAATAAAAGTCGAGTCGAGTGGACACTCTTTCCGCAAAACGAATTTGCCCCGGTAGTGCCATTCGGTTTAGGCAAATCGTTCTCAAAGATAAAACGACTTACGTCTCTGGTATAACAGCACCGTTAATACTAGAGCTCCGGCGAACTGGTCAAAAACGAACTGAGCTATATATAAAACTTGAGTGCAGAAATCGAAATATATGATAATGCAGTTTGCTGGGAGTTCTCTGTTTATCTCATGTGATTTTTCGTATGGAAAGTGCACCAAACAAATGCAGGAGCCTCACCCTTTTATAGGGGTTCAAATTAGGGTTACAGCTGCCAATTAAAACGTCCTTAATGGCGTTCAAACAGTCAGCTTTATCAAGCATGCACCTGGACGAGTTCAGCGTGCAGATACGTTGCTGTTTGAATTCAAAAGTTTGAAACGTCTGACTTGTCAGGTGCCAGCCGTTACGAAACGGTCAGGAGTTAACAAAATAAACCTGGGGTCAAAACCACATGTGGCTAAAAGGTTAGACAGGGTTGAACCAGAACCCGCCCCACACGGACCACCTCAATCGGACCAGCCAATTCGGACCAATTGCCCAAGACTAAGTCCCAAGACCCAAGGACCCAAGATCGGCCAAGCCAATTCGGACCAATTGCCCAAAACCTAAGTCCCAGGCCCAGGACCCAGGACCGAGGTCTGGGTCCGGGACCGGGCTCGGATCCGCCATCGACTTCGCCGAAGGCGGACTGGCGAACCCAAGTCCAAGAGCCCGCGTGAGCTTCGTTTACACAAAGCCCACAATACCCGCTGGCCCACTTGATGTCCACTCATTAAAAGTTAAACACTTTTAAACTCCCTTCCACATTGAATAACTATCGATGTGGGATAAACGAAAAGCATTAAAGCAAACCGTTCAACTTCCAAGCATCATTTCTCACTCACCAATAAATGGATTTGAGAAATTCAAAATGCTACGATTATCTACACGACACGTACATTAATCCTATACAATTCATTAACATGAATTATCGCTGTACCATTAAATTAGAATTAATCCAATTTACAACATTTTAAATTTTGATATTCAAAATCTTGTGGTATTCAGAATTTTATGAATAGTAAAAATTCTTATATGTTATAGAATTCATAACCCTTTACTTTTTATTGTAAATGTCTCATGTTTGAAAAGTAGATGATAATGTGTTATTATATTGTATTTGAGTCAAATTATGTTTGAAAAATGGATGATAGTGTATTATTATATTGTATTTAGTAATATTTAATTATTTAGTTGTAAGATATTGTTGTTTTAGTATTTGATTTTTGAGTCTTAGGACAAACGAGTATTCGGTATAACGAATCTCGAATATATGATTCAGAGGTCTAGCCAAACAAGGTAATTTGTGTACTAGGTAGATGAGAACATCACCCCTATATATTAATGCAAAATCCTCCTAACCTATGTGTCTTCTTCGTATGCTTCGTTTGAAAAATAAAAAATTTTGGTGCTTCGTTTGCTTATGTGTCATCCGAGCCTAATATTTACCTAATTTAATACTTTTCCTTTTATTGTATTTTACCTAATTTAATTTTTTTTATTATAATTTTCCTTATTCAATACTTTCTTTCGATTCTCCTAATATAAAAATAGAAATAAATCATATATAATTAGTAGATAAGATCTAAATTATTTATTTTAATTAAAAAAAATTACATATGAAATAATTTTAATTAAAAAAATTATTATGAAAATAATTAAATAAGATTTATTGATAATATAATTTATAATAATTTTATTTTTGGAGTTTCAAATATTCTATATAGGTAAAATATCAGTTATTTATAATAATCAAAGTATGTAACTAAATATTAGTAATGTATTCAGTCTAAATATTAAAATATTAAATTATATACTAATAATTAATAAATATTGATTAGACACCAGTACAATGCAACACGGGTTGAGAGTATGATATCTTTTAAATATCTCAAAGTATGTAACTAATAATTATTAACGAATTTATTCTAAACATTAATATATAAAAAGACTTAATAATAATAATAATAATAATAATAATAATAATAATAATTAATAATAATAATAATAAAATAGATATTAGACACGTGTTTAGAGTGTGACGGTTATTGAATTTTTGTAAGTATGTAACTAAGATTTAATGAATTTAATTTAAACATAAAATCTAAAATTATTTAATATTTATAATAACTAATAAATAGATTAGACAGGTATAAGGTACGGGTTGGGAATAATTATTTTAATTTTTTATTTTAGATATAAAATTCAGTAATTATCACAAATATTTTTTTATATTTATATGTTGATAAGTTTCATGTAATACACGGGTGTTAAACAAGTATATATTAATGCGAAATCCTCCAAATATATGTGTCTACTTCGTATGTTTCGCTTGTATAATAAAAAATCTCGGTTGCTTGTGTGTCATCCGAGTCTAATATATACCTAATTTAATATTTTTCTTTTACTATATCTTGACTAATTTAATATTTTCTTTTTATTATATTTAGCCTAACTTAATAGTTTTCTTTAATTATATTCTGTCTAATTCAATAATCTTTTTTTATAAATAAGTCATATATAATTAGTAGAAAAAAAATCTAGATTAATTATTTTAATTAAAAAAATCTAGATTAATAAAATTAATTTAAACAAAAAATATAAAATGAGTTAATAATAATTAATTGATAAAGATTAGAGAAGGGTTGAAAATGTGACATCTTTTGAATTTTTATAAGTATGCAAATATAATTATTAATGAATTTAATCTGAACATTAAATTAATCAATAATTATAATAATTAATAAATTGAACAGGGCACGGGTTGAGATATACATCCTTTCAATTTTTTATTTTAAATTTAAAACTTCATAGTTTTCACAAATATTTTATATATATATATATATATATATATATATATATGGATTTAAAAAATAGAAAAAATTTGGTCCACACATATTATTAATCTACGGCCAGGATTGGTCCCTAAGTTCGCATATATTGACATGGTTCTATTTGAACCCAATCCCATATATATATATATATATATATATATATATATATATATATTATATATATATATATATATGTATATATATTACGTTTTAAAACATGCAATATGTATCTTAAATTGTAAATCTTGAAAATGTGATTAATTTGATATATATTGAATTTGCAGTTTATAGACCAAATTAATCACATTTTCAAGATTTACAATTTAA
>BMAC01001228.1:196774-212014 GCA_014905375.1 Phtheirospermum japonicum
TTAAATTGTAAATCTTGAAAATGTGATTAATTTGATATATATATATAGGATTGGGTTCAAAGAAATTTGCGATACTTTTTGTATACAATCGTAGTGTTTTTTTTCTTAATCTATTGTGCTTTCTAAAGAACAATGTAGTGCTCTTTGTAAACGTTGATATATGTCCAAAATACAATTTTTAATTAATTAATGTATTTTTTTACATTATTACCATGCTGACGTGTCATGATCTCAACCATTAAGATTATCCAATCTAATGGTTAAGATGAGTCCCTAGGTTCACATATAATGACGGGTTCTCATTTGAACCCAACCCTATATATATACGTTTGTGTGTGTATATAATATTAATCAATAATTCTAATAATTAATAAATTGAACAAGGTACGGGTTGAGATATACATCATTTCAAATTTTTATTTTAAATTTAAAACTTCATAATTTTCATAAATATTTTTTATATTTAGTTTTTATAAATCTTGTGTAATATACGGGTATTAAACTAGGAATTATATAAACCATTATATAATTCACCTAATAGGGTGAACCCGACAGAAATTTACCATTATATAAACCATCACAATCTATCGTCATATCAAATTTGTGTACTCTAGTAATTCACATTTCTTAGACCAAAATTGCATATTTACACAATCAAATGCCATCTTTTTAATTGCATATTTACACGATCAAATGCCATCTTTTTTATAGTTAGATGTTTGATTATGTTTTTGTTAACATATGCTTTAACAATTCATTACAATATTTCGGTCGTTTTGGTTCTCAAACCCTCGTAAAATTAGAGTTAGGCAGGACTAGGTTTTGACAGCTCAAATCATTATTATTATCTTATTTGTAAACAATTAAAAATAATAAGGAAAGTTGTTTTCAGCTAATTGATTTTTTTTTTTACACTCTCAACTTATTAATTTTCTTAGTTATCGAGCATTTATAGAGTTTGTTACTGAAGTCTTAATAATGTCATAACCTCATCCTAGTAAGGAACGTTGTTCTTATTTATTTTTAAACTCTCAACCTATTAATTTTCTTAGTAATCAGAATTTATCGAGTTTATTCCTGAACTCTTAATAAACGATCATAAAAACACCAAATATAGACTATTTCGAAGGGCCAAGGCCCAAAAATGTAATTTCGATCGTTGAATTATACAACCTCGACAAAAATCCATAAAACGACATGACACCGCGCCCATCGTCATCGTAATCCTGTCAAGAGTTGAATTATTCTGGTTTTATATTAGGGGGAAAAATCATATATATCTTTTTTCTTCTCAATTGGGCTTAAGATTTATTTACAAGATTTTTATGGTTGCCCACTTTCTCTATTTACTCCATCGGTTGGGTTGTCAAACTTTTCTTCAATTCCGAGTGTGTGACATCTAACTGTATTCTGCCCGATTTTAGCTGGTAATTATTTTGCCTTTTTATTTCATAATCCTGCAATTCTCTTCTATATCACCAGATCTGTTGGGAAAATCCCGAGTTTTTCTGTTCTTTTATTTGATATCGTTTTATTGTCTGCCAAATTGAACCGGATCTATAATCAAATTCCGTTTTCATGAGCTTCCAAACTGTATTTTTCAATCGAATTGCCGTAGTAGTTTGACAATTTAGTAATTTAGGTTATAGTCAATAATTGTTTCTTTTGATTGTTGAGCTGTATCTGCTAGCAAATTGATTGTTCTGGATGAATCTTGGGGTAACCATGTTCTCATATCGAGATTTATTGATTGATTTGTCAGCATTTTACGTATAAGCTCAAGCTACGCCATTTTAGGTAGTTTAGTAATTATGTTCTCATCTACACACACATATATCATATATGTATGTATGTATGTGTATATATATAATTCTAACAATTCTCTATGGTACTATGATCGCAGGTGCATCTGCAAATTGACTCTCAAGTAGAAATCCCAAAAATCGAGTTTTTTTTTCTGAGCACCATAATTGGAGAATGATCCAAAGGTTCTTGATTCTTCATATTTTATACATAATGATTGTATTTTCTAAATGAATTATACCGAGTATATTATTTTCAGGGTTTTAAATTTTATTTTTTGAACAGGTATGGAGCGTAATAATATGCATGAGATACCATGTTGCAGTGCGTAGAGGGTATCAAGCATTTATGTGCTTCGGTGCTTCAGTGTTGTGAGCTTGATAGGCAACCAAGGGGCTTAGAGGATCCTGAAATTCTTGCACGAGAGACCGTGTGTATGCATTAAACTCTAAACTTATATTTAATTAACATTTAACCCTAAATGCTTCCCCTAAACCTAAATTGTCGGAAAAGGGGGCAGTAACATAATTAGTTTTGGGTAAATAACTCAGGGGTTATTTGTAATTTTGAAAGATGATTGGGTTTTTCTTTTATCTATGATTTTTTAAAGATATTTTTATTTTTATAATTGACTGTAATTTGTGTGACTCATTCCTATTATATTTTGATTTAGAAAAGCAGGCCTTAGCTTGTTGATGTCTTTTTTGATGCAGTTAGCGTAAGTGAAATAGAAGCACTTTATGAGCTCTTTAAGAAGATTAGCAGCGCTGTAATTGATGATGGGCTTATCAACAAGGTTCCATATACGTTTGCTAATACGACTATCTGTATATATTCTTTTCACATGAAGTATTAAATCCTTGAGTGTAAAAATAATTGTTTTGCAGGAGGAGTTTCAATTAGCATTGTTCAAGACAAACAAAAAGGAGAGTTTGTTTGCCGATCGGGTACTTCAGCTTTAAACCCATTGTATTTTCTATTTGATTATATTATAATCCTTAATCAATTTTAGCCTGACCTTGCATGTCCAGGAGATGTAGGTAAAAATTCCTGGAGACAAAATATGTTTGTTAATTTAGAAAAATCTTGAAAAAAAATATGTTTTTTAATTGATCTCATTTATATGTCTCTGGAAACAGGTGTTTGACTTATTCGACACAAAACATAATGGGATTCTCGGCTTTGAGGAGTTTGCCCGTGCACTCTCCGTTTTCCACCCAAATGCTCCTATTGAGGATAAGATCGAATGTGCGTAGCATGTCGAATTTTGTTTTTTTAGTCAAGAAACAAGATTAATATTATCAACCACCGTTTTTTTGCCCGAATAGCATTATAACATCTCCATTTTCTCTCACTGCAGTTTCTTTTCAATTGTATGATCTCAAGCAGCAAGGTTTTATTGAGCGGCAAGAGGTTACAATTAATAACTCAGTCATTTAATTGTGTTTCTTGCTTATTACATTTTTGTTTCTAAATGTGAAATATCTCTGATCTTTGTATACTGATGTAATTTTGTAGTAGATGAATCTCTAAGAGTAACTGTATAATGTAAATGATAGAAGCATATGAGTTTGAATTTTCGTGACATGTATATGAGATTGTGAATGCATAAACTTTTCCCTGTTTACTAGTAATCATGCATTTTTGTACAATTTATATTTTATTATGCAAGGTGTGTAAAATTCTCTCAAACATTTGGAGGCACCATGTATACGTAATGGTTATGGTCTAAAAACATACAGGAAAAATCTAACTTTTGTCCTTAATTCTGCTTGCTTAATTCGCGATAATTTTGATGTGTGAGTGGTTTTGTTTTTTTTTCTTGATATTAAGTAACCTGGCGATCCTTTTGTTTTGGGAAATTTGTTATTCTTTCCAATTACTATACAAAATGTCCTGCAATCCTTGCTCCACAATAGTTGATTACATGGTGTTAAAATGATGTTGGGATAGGAAAAAATCACTTAATTTACTTGAGTACTTGCGCTCGACTTTTTTTTTTTTAATGTTTCTGGCATTTTAATACTTGGTTTCAAATTAACAGGTAAAGCAAATGGTGGTTGCCACTCTTGCTGAATCCGGCATGAACCTATCTGATGAAGTTATTGAGAGCATCATTGACAAGGTTGCTTATTTCTTTTTCATTTTCCAAGAAACGTGATTTTCACGTTTGACTTTTTACAACAATACATAGATGTAGACGGACCGGATTAGTATCAGATGTCAAGATAACAAAAACGCCTACTCAAACAGTGGAGATGCTTGTCCAAATTACTAGGAAATGGGCTGTGTTTTTTGTTTTGTTTTGTTTTGTTTTTTGTTTGTTTTTTCCTTTGGGTCTTTGTTGCAGAATTAAGTATTTATTGTTTGACGGAGTGTATGATTTTCTTTTCAGACCTTTGAGGAAGCCGATACAAAGCATGACGGGAAAATTGACAAAGAGGAATGGAGAAGTCTCGTTCTGAGGCATCCATCACTTTTGAAAAATATGACTCTTCAATATCTCAAGTAGGTTACCTAGAATTACCCAGAAAAAAAGTTTCCAATTATCTTTCATATTTACAAAAAAGATAATGAAAGTATTCAATTTACGAACACTTCTTTCGTGTTCTTATTTACATAACAAATGCCCCCTGTTGGGGATGCAATTTGTTAAATGGAAACAAAAATAAGGTGTGTATATGTAATTTTAAAGGATAGTGTTTTTTTTTTTTTGGTAGTTGGACTAAACCTCAAGGGTGTGTTTTGCAATTAACCCTATCTGTTAACATAAAAATTTGTTCTGTCACTGTACTGACATCAACAGTAATATGCACTGCAAAATTAGTTTTCATCACTCGATATTGATTCTAATTCACACTTGTTTCTTACTTGCAGGGATATAACCACCACATTCCCGAGCTTCGTTTTTCATTCAAGAGTTGAGGATACCTAATCCTGAAGTCCAGCATGGAAATTGTCTTGTCTCTGTAAATGTTGGTTTGTTTTGATTTACGATTGTTTTTATTTCCCGTTTCTGGATAACTGCGCGAGTTCGTGGGCGATGAGTAGATTTTGGGTTATCTTGTTTATGTGTGTTCGCTGTTTTCGAGGTCATTAAGGATTGTAATATCATGATCGGTGTTTTATTGTACATCATCTCTTGCTATCTGCACTTTGCGGACGAAAACTAGCAAGAGCTTTGTACGATTTTCCATTCCAATCTTAAAAATCAATTTCCATACCGTTGTAATTTCGTTTTTTATTTGAACTTGTTTTTAAAATCTGAAGAATTCAGTCAAAAATAAGAGTCCCAGCTCTGTTTTATGTTCAAAATCCCATACCCGTTCATGTATCTTATGTCGATATAAGGAATATATGTATCTTATGTCAATTATAAGGAATTATAATATAAGGAACTTCCACGTGAGTACATCATTCTTCAGTTAATAACAACGTAGAAATTTTCTATAATATAATCTGATCTGGAAAATTGCGGTTCTTACATTATTACATAACATGTTTTTTGGAATTCATATAATATAATCTGAAATATTGCTATTGTTAAATATAACAAACATGATTTTTTGTCCAAAAAGATGATAGTTGTAGTGATTTTATTAAACATAATTATCTGTTATCCATTTTCATGAGTGAGTTATTTCTAGATAAAAGCAGTTTTCATCAAAACACTTGGGAGATCCGAGTCGCTGCAAATAATTTTGGTGACGGTAAACATTAGGGACTTCTGGGCACTTACCGTAGATTTCGATTAAAAAAAAACCTAGAGATTTACTAATGACTGAATAACTGGAAATGTGACATGTTCAAATAATTTTGACCTTCACTCAGAAAATTATAAACAAGAACTGTCTTCAGACTATCCGCATGTTGCCATCAAGCAAAAACCGAAACAAGGGACATTCGAAAAAAACTAAACAACACAAGAAGTAAACATAATTTTGTCCTACACAATCGAAAAATGCATGCCACGCATAAACCTACCAAAACTTGATGATAGCCTAACCTTCAGCTGACTCTCAACATACCAATAGTACCCAAGCAGGCAGAATTTAAACAAAAAATCATATAAATAACACATCAGAAGCTAAGAAATGGCAATCCCTTGCATATATCAAGAACGTACCACCATCAATGGTTTCCCATCACCATTCAAAAAAAGCTAAACAAATTAATAGTTCAACCTAGACCAGAAAACAAAATAAAAACTTCAAAAAACAATAACTAATATCCATAACCCAGGCTGCCGAATTAGTCGACCTCCTCCATCTTGCTGCCATCAGCATCAGCATCCACTTCCTCCAACGCAGGCATGTCCACATCATCACCACCAGCATCCTCATCAATGCTCAGCCCAAGCTTCAACATCCTATGAATCCTGTTGCCAAACGTGTTGGGGTCATCAAGGCTGAACCCAGATGTAAGCAGTGAGGTCTCAAACAGCAGCATAACCAAATCCTTGACAGACTTGTCATTCTTATCAGCATCAGCCCTCTTCCTTAGCTCCTCCATGATCGGGTTCTCGGGATTAATCTCCATCGTCTTCTTGCTCGACATGTACCCAGCCATGCTCGAATCCCTCAAAGCCTGAGCCTTCATGATCCTCTCCATGTTAGCAGTCCAGCCATATTCACCAGTCACCAAACAGCAAGGCGAGTCGACAACACGGTCAGAGACAACAACCTTCTCGACCTTGTCGCCAAGCACGTCCTTGATCACCTTGCACAAGCCCTCAAACTTCTCCTTGAGCTCTTCCTTCTTTTTCTTCTCGTCCTCACTCTCGTCAAGCTTCAAACCTTCCTTTGTGGCAGAGACAAGCTTTTTGCCCTCGAACTCCTTCAACTGACCAACAGCATACTCATCAATGGCATCAACCATGTAAAGGACTTCAATACCCTTCTTCTTCAGCTTCTCGAGGAACGGAGAGTTCTCGACAGCTTTCTTGCTCTCACCGGTGATGTAATAGATATCGTTCTGGCCTTCCTTCATTCTGGTCACATAATCCTTCAAGCTGGTCATTTCGTCACCACTCTTGGTAGAGTGATAACGGAGCAACTCAGCGAGCTTAGTCTTGTTCTGAGAATCCTCATGGATACCAAGCTTGAGATTCTTAGAGAACGCCTCATAGAATTTGTTGTAGTCCTCCTTGTTCTCAGCAATCTCAAAGATGAGCTCGATGCACTTCTTGACCAGGTTCTTGCGGATAACCTTCAAGATCTTGTTCTGCTGGAGCATCTCACGGGAGATGTTAAGAGGGAGATCCTCAGAGTCGACAATACCCTTGACAAAGCTCAGGTACTCGGGCATCAACTCCTCACAGTTGTCCATGATAAAGACACGACGGACATAGAGCTTGATGTTGTTAGGCTTCTTCTTGGTGTCAAAAAGATCGAAGGGTGCCCTCTTAGGAACAAAGAGAACAGCCTTGAACTCGAGCTGGCCCTCAACAGAGAAATGCTTCACAGCTAAATGCTCCTCCCAATCGTTTGTAAGGCTCTTGTAGAAAGCAGCATACTCTTCCTTTGTGATCTCCTCAGGCTTCCTCATCCAGATAGGCTTCTGCTTGTTGACCAGGTCCCACTCATGAGAAACCTCCTTAATCTTCTTCTTTTTCTTATCAGCTTTCTCCTTGTCTTCATCGACTTCCTCGACCTTTCCTTCCTCATCCTTCTTGTCCTCCTCGTCCTCATCGTCAGAGATTTCCTTCTCGGTAGTCTTCTCAACCCAAAGAGAGATTGGGTAGCTGATGAATTCAGAGTGCTTCTTCACCAAATCCTTCAGCCTGCGCTCCTCGAGGTACTCAAGCTGATCCTCTTTGAGGAAGAGGGTGATCTTGGTTCCCCTGCCGAGGACCTCACCGGATGAGTCACGGGTTACGGTGAACGAGCCTCCGGCCTGCGACTCCCAGACGTACTGTTCATCATCATTGTGCTTCGTTGTTACAACGACCCTCTCGGCGACAAGGTAAGCAGAGTAGAAACCAACACCGAATTGCCCAATCATGCTGACATCAGCACCAGCAGCTAGGGCTTCCATGAATTCCTTGGTTCCAGACCTTGCAATCGTACCAAGATTGTTCACCAAGTCTGGAATTTATAGATTCATAAAATTAGCTTACAGTAATAGGGGGACACAAACAAACACCAATTGATGAAATAGATGATAATTAATTACTGTTTACTTACCAGCTTTGGTCATACCAACACCACTGTCGATAATGGTCAAGGTGTTCGTGGTTTTGTCAGGGATGATATGAATGAAGAGCTCTGGCTGAGATTCAAGCTTGCTCTTATCGGTCAAGCTTTCAAAACGGATCTTGTCCAAAGCCTGAATATCATATTACACATTAATATGTACACATTTACATGGATAACGTATACTGATATATGTAATCATTAGCCCTACAAACAAGATCCAACATACTTCAAACGCCAAATATCAGACAGATTTCCAAGATCTCATAAAACGTACTAAAGTGTTAAATCTGGTGCAACAATACAGAGTAGTAGTTTTCCCTGTGTGATAATCACATAGATGCACAGAAAATTACATACGTGTTATCTATACAGAAACATAGTTTGAGCATATAGTCAGAAAAATCGGTCCCTATGCCATAAAACGCATAGATACGCAATAATTTACATATAAAATCATAAAACGCCAGTAGAGAGGAGAAAAACCACTCGCGCACACACAAATCAAGCAGGTAACAGAATTAAGGTCAACAAGTTAAACATCGGGAGGATTTATCAACAAAATCATGTGACTACAGAAACAAGTAAATAAAACTTGGATCTATTTGGATCTATCGAAAATAGACGCAGGCGAGAGAAAGACGAGAGGCTTACATCTGATGAGTTACTGATCAACTCACGAAGAAAGATCTCTTTGTTGCTATAGAAAGTATTGATGATCAGACTCAGAAGCTGGTTGATCTCAGCCTGGAAAGCAAACGTCTCGGTTTCCGCCGCCATTGCAGCGATCTAAAATCTCTGAAAACTAGAACAAATCTGAGAGGCAACTAGGAAGAGACGAATACCTAGGGTTCTCACTGGAAGAGACTGTAAACACGAGAGCGAAAGGCAACGATTGGTTTGGGGAAGGGAGATGTTATATAGGGTCACACTTTTAGGGTTTCTAGATCCTTCTATCTGTTTCTGGATACAAAATACTCTTTTCTCTTTTCTTTTTTTATTTGATGAGAGGTGTTATGTGTGGTCCCCATCATCTATGGTAGTTTAATCCGACTTGGGCGGAAATTGGACTTGGCTTTGAGAATGCAATTTTAAATTTTTATTTTATAGCTAGTTCCTTGATAATGGCCAATTATATTATTGAAAAACACTACAATATATTTAAATTATTAGAAAAAATTCTCATATAATACAAATACATAATCTATTTATCATTTAATTTATTGACTCTTTTTATTTTCATATAGTCCAAATACTTCCTATTTAATCAAAACTTACATTTTAATTATTAATACTACCCTTACATCATAAATACTCTAATTAATTTATATAACTATGCACACTCACTTTCCATTTCATTTTCATTCGTCCCCAACTTTATCTCTCTCTAATTTATTACTAGTTCAACATCCGTGTATTACACAGGATTTATAAAAAAAACTAAATATATAAAATATTTGTGAAGATTATAAAATTTAAAATGAGAATTTAAAAGGTTGTGTATCTCAACCCGTGCTCTGTTCAATTTATTAATTATTATAGTTATTGATTAATATTATATTTTAATATTCAGATTAAATTCATTAATAATTATATTTACATACTTATAAAAATTAAAAGATGTCACATTTTCAACTCGTCTCTAATCTATATTAATTAATTATTATTAAGTTATTTTATATTTTTATGTTTAAATTAATTTTGTTAGTATCTATAGTTACATACTTTGAAAAATTCAAAAGGTGTCATACTATCAAGCCTTCTCGCATTATGTTATTGTCTAATAAATATTACTTATTATATAATTTTATTTCCTTATATTTAGATTGAGTTCATTACTAATATTTAGTTACATACTCCAATTATTGCAAATATATCATAATTTACTTATACAGAATATTTAAAATTTCAAAATTAATTTATATCAACTTTTATTATAAATACAATTTATTAATTATTTTCATATATAAGTTTTTTTTGTAATTTAAATTATTTCATATGTAATTTGTCTTTTAATTAAAATAATTAATCTAGATTTTTTTCTACTAATTATATATGACTTATTTATATTTTTTATATTAGGAGTATAAAGAACATCATTGAATTAGACAAAATATAATAAAAGAAAACTATTAAGTTAGGCTAAATATAATAAAAAGAAAATATCAATTTAGGCAAGATATAGTAAAAGGAAAATATTAAATTAGGTATATATTAGGTTCGGATGACACATAAGCAAACGAAGTACTAAGATTTTTTATTATACAAGCGAAACATACGAAACAGACACATAGATTAGTAGGATTTTGCATAATATATACTTGTTTAACACCCGTGTATTACACGGAACTTATCAAACGATAAATTTAAAAATATTTGTGATAATTACTGAATTTTAAATTTAAAATAAAAAACTGAAATAATTATTCTCAACCCGTACCTTTTACATGTCTAATTTATTTATTAATTATTATAAATATTAAATAATTTTGTATTTAATATTTAAACTTAATTAATTAAATTTTAGTTACATACTTATGAAAATTCAAAAGGCGTCACATTCTAAACCCATGTCTAATATCTATTTTATTAATTATTGTTATTATTATTAAATTATTTTATATATTAATATTTAGAATAAATTCGTTAATAATTATTAGTTACATACTTTGAGATTTTCAAAAGATACCATACTCTAAGCCCTTGTCGCATTCTACTGGTGTCTAATCAAATATTTATTAATTATTAGTATATAATTTAATATTTTTATATTTAGACTGAATACATTACTAATATTTAGTTACATACTTAGATTATTGTAAATAATTCATATTTTACCTATATAGAATATTTGAAACTCCAAAAATAAAATTATTCTAAATTATATTATCAATAAACTTATTTAATTATTTTAACATTAAAGTTTTTTTAATTAAAATTATTTCATATGTAAAAATTAAAATAACTAATTTAGATCTTATCTACTAATTATATATGATTTATTCCTAATTTTATATTAGGAGAATCAAAGGAAAGTATTGAATAAGGAAAATATAATTAAGAAAATTAAATTAGGTAAGATACAACAAAAGAAAAGTATTAAATTAGGTAAATATTAGGCTCGGATGACACATAAGCAAACGAAGCATCAGAAATTTTATTTGTCAAACGAAGCATACGAAGCAGACACATAGGTTAGGAGAATTTTGCATTAATATATAGGGGTGGTCTTTGCAAACTCCATAACTAACCAAATTACACAACACCAAACATCACCCAATTCCTAAATTAGAGTAGTTGGGAATTTTTCCTTTATTTAAATTTATAAAAAGAATTAGGTTCTCCTCATAAATAGCAGTCACTTCATTTCTTTATCTCTTCAATCTTCTGTAAGCCAAAATTCGCACACATTTTTTTTATTTAGTAATTTCTTTGATTCTAAAAATCATTTTTATTTATCCAAATTTTTATATTTGACATATTGATTCTTGGATCTTTTTCATTAAATCATTATTTGTAAGAAAGTATTCTTGCAACCACCGCATGTATTTATTTTCAATAGCCCCAAAAAAACTTTGTACAACAAGAATCTTTGTTCATCCACTTTTTTATATTTTACATAACAATATAAAAATTATAATTGTTTGGTTATTTTATTTTCTGATTACTAAACCACTGAAGAATCCTCTGGAGTTCGTGATCATTATTTGTAAGAAAATATTGTCCATGAGTATGCTATAAATATCCAAAAATCTCAATATTCTTTTTATAACAATAATTATAGTTTATTATTATCCAAATGTCAAATGACTCTTATTTTTATATAATTGTTTGATTCTTGTTTATTTCGATGACCAGAATAGTGAACTATTGGATCAATCACTAGTGCAGAAACAGCAATCTAGAACAGAACATCCTGGTGCATCTAGAAGGGTATTTAAAAAACTTTTCTGGATTAGACTTTTCAGAACGGTTTTTRAAATTACSGTTCTGGATAGACGATTTTCCAGAACGGTATTCAAAAACCGTTCYGGATTGTACACTTTCCAGAACGGTTATTGAAAAWCCRTTCTGGATTGACACATAATCCAGAACGGTTTTTAATAACCGTTCTGGAAAGTGTACAATCCAGAACGGTATTGCAAAACCCTTCTGGGAAGTGGGACAGTCCAGAACGGTATTTAAAATACCGTTCTGGAATATACGAAAATCAAGATCGTTATTYAAAAAACCGTTCTCAAATGTCTTGGTCAATTTAATACCGCGTAAATAAAAAAATTTTGCCGCCCTTTTATTACTTTCCWGAACGGTTTATTTAAAACCCTTYTGGATGTAATCGCCGATACAGAACGGTAACAAAATACCGTTCTCGAAAGTTCACCAATACAGAAGGGTATTTAAAAGTACGTTCTTGAAATTCTGCCGATACAGAACGGTATTTAAAATACCGTTCTCGATATGAATTTAACGAATTACAATTTTTAATTACCACTCAGCCCGTTTTTTACAAAAAAACATAAAGTGCAGAGACACATTTTTCATCCCATTTTTTTTCAACTTCAAACCAAAWTTCGACCGTTCCCACCTCGTTCCGGCAAGCCGCCACTGCCAGCTCAGACCTGAGGAAGACGGAGTTTAATTGAGTTCATCGTCGGCGTTTTCTCAAGTTAATACGTGCTTAAAATAATGTCATTCAAGAGCATTTAATGCAAAATCTGGACTCTAACTTCATAATGCAGAAAGGGCTATCCCATGGCATGATATGCTCTACAAAATCGTACGGGACAAGATAGATCTACGAAAAGTAAAAAAGAATACCTCACAATTAGTCCAATGACTACTTCAAATGGATACAAACAAATTTGAAATACCAAATAAATAGTCAATATGATCTCTCTTTTTTAAAATGAAATTGATAATCAATTTAATTACTTGTTAAAATTGGAGACAAAATAGAAGATTTGCAAATATCATAGAGCTTTAGCCTCCAGTAACTTGATAATGGTTCGACAGACTATGTATGAAAATTTAACTTTCAGAAAAATATTAAACAAGCTACAGATTTCAACAAATACAAACTTTTCAAAGCAGCAGAACATATTTTAGTGGCATAATTAAAAATGAAAAAATAACCAACAAAGTGTTTCTATAATGTAAAATCTTTACTTTTAAAAGCAGATTATCCCCTCATCTAAGTTGCCTGTGGAAGAAAACACTTAATAAAAACAATAGGAAGTTTATAATTGTTATCATTAAAGCTATCGTCATTGGTATTTGTGCTGTCTGCAGATTTTAGTCTCTTTCGAACTGTAATTTAAAAGGACATTCAAATTAAGTATTTATTTCAAAATTTAGGTATACCTTTGGGTTTGATTAGCAATTATTTTAGAAACTGGGGCTGAATTATAATTAATTAGAAAATTAGGGTTCAATTTTAGTTTATTTAGTTAAATAGGGGTTTTTTTTAAGAAAAATATGATTAACATATTGGTTGATTAGGAATTATTTCTAGAATTAGGTTTTAATGTCAAAAATTATAGATAATTGGGTTTTATTTCAAAAACAAGTTTGCAGTTCTG
The DNA here is from genome assembly GCA_014905375.1 of Phtheirospermum japonicum. NCBI lineage: Eukaryota > Viridiplantae > Streptophyta > Magnoliopsida > Lamiales > Orobanchaceae > Phtheirospermum > Phtheirospermum japonicum. Next base: position 210,351 of record BMAC01001228.1, read on the forward strand.
AAAACGGGCTGAAACTTAATGGAATCGGGCTGAAACATACAATAACATACAATACGAATTATCCAGTTTGGAGAGGAACCCTTCTCTGCATAACCATATCGTCAAGTTCAATAATAAAATGAAGAATCAAAAGAGTTTAAAAGTTACTAACTGTGTTACAAGATTATTATGTATTCCAAGTATGTATCTTAAAAATACACACCAATAATGTCCACTACGAAAATCATCAATTCTCTTGGCATGCAGTGATGATATTGGATATACGAGATGATAAACAATTTAAAACACACAAACGAACCATGTGCAAATATACACATACTCATCATGACGCAGGCAAATCATATATTCCAAATTCTCTATCACATTCACGTCTTTTATTTAAGATCATTATTCATATGCTTCACAACTCATCAGTCATCCAAACATTTCAAACACCTCAAAAATCATAACTGCACACTTAAATAAGCAGCTAATTAACCAAATACTCATGGAAACCAAAACATGAACTGGAACTAGGTATACAAGTAGGATGCGATATTTGAGATTAATTGCTGGCATCTTTCTATCTGTGTTAAGTTATTCATATCTGTTCATCACATACTACATAATCTAGTATATTCATATTCAAACACATATGAGTTACAATATATTAACTACTGTTAAAAGCTTCAAAGTTGTAATCCTTAATGTGGAAATATATTTCTACTTGTTCAGATAAAAATTAAAATATTCAATTACAATGTCGAGCGGATAAGGTATTACTCATAGCTCTTAATTACCTGAGGCCTGAAACTGTATGCCTTTGCCTTAGCAATCCTAGTTCTGTTGCAGCCACAGAAGATGGTCTCCTGTCCGGGATTGATCTTTCATTCCTTAAGAATCTACCTCTGAGAAAAGCCTGCAGAGAACAGGTGCAAATTAATCTTTGCAATATACAATACTATAGACAAAAATTTCAAGTTAGAGTCATTTTATACAATAAGAAACAGACGTGCCCAGTCTTTTGACATTTGGCCATAAAATGCAACCCTTCCATTGCGTGTAAGTCGTTAACGAAATGTCAGATTCGAGTTAAACAGAAAAATGTATCTAAATTTGAATTGACCAAACTATTCTTGAGACGGGTAAAAATAAATAAAATAAAATAAGATGTTGAGGGACAAAAAAAAAAAAAAATCGTAATTGTAGGAAAAATAGTTCACTCTTACCCAATTCCTCTCCAAACTGGATAATTCATATTGAACTCTTACCCAATTCATATGAAAATGAAATTAAAATGTATAACAAAATAAAAACCATGGAATTAAGAGCTCGATTTATGAAAAATCAATTTTCCCCAATTGGGTTCGAATCTGACAGAGACCGAAGAAAACAATAAAATTGGGTTCGAATCATAAACCCTAGAAGAAGAAGAAGAAGAAGAAGAGAAGAAGAAGAAGAAGAAGAGACACTCAATTAAACAAGTAGATCGACTCAATTATACAAGTATTAAAAAAAAAATATGCAGAAACCATAAACCCTAGAATAAGAAGAAGAAAACCTGAGTGAGGCCGCCTTCCAAATCAGCTTCTAGGTTCGTCGCTCCGGCAAGCCGCCGCTGCCAGCTCAAACCTGAGGAAGACGGAGTTTAATTGAGTTCATCGTCGGCGTTTTCTCAAGTTAAT
>BMAC01001229.1:43108-72648 GCA_014905375.1 Phtheirospermum japonicum
CTTTGATGTTGTGTGCTTCTTGATCTGTGTATATGGATGTTTTGCTGCTTTAATTCCATTTTTGTGTGTAGCAATTTTAGATTTGTTGGGAAGTCTTGAACATTTTTACGCTACCAAGACACATAAATTTACATCATGAATTGTGTCATGTGATGCATAATGATATTCAACACGTATGTTTATGAGGTCCATTGATATGATATACCAACTCCTTAAAAATGTGTTTCGTGTTTGTGCATAAACTTCAATACATATTGATATTCGGAACTTGAATACATGAAAATTTGGTTCTTATTGGTCTATGCTATAAAATAAATATCCTGGTGGTATTTACACGGCTTGTACTTAGGAGTTAATTTTAAATCATGTTATTATGTTTTGAGATTGAAGTTCTAAGTGCTAAGTAAATAGCCAACCAACTCATCATTAAAGCCTAATCCTCGTGCTAGATAGAAACGTGTTAACTATTGTTGTTATTCTGTTGTTTGCTTGAACTTGTAAAGAATCTCAATTGCGGGTTAGCTTGTTATATGAATTGTGTTTGAACTGATTTTTAGTACAAGCCTTGAGATGTTATCTTATCAATTAAAGGGACGAATCAAATCCAATAAAAAAAAAAGTTTTTTTTTTATTTATAAATATATCAGTAGTTATGTTTTCTACTCTAAGTTAAATGTTAATTATGAGAATGCTTACTGTTATGCTATGTTATTGATATGTAGACCAATATTTATGTGAAATTAGCTTCTTTTGATCTAGATATGAGTCGCTAAAACATGTGTGGAGTCTAGTAGTAGTAGTGGTGTTGGATTGCGTCCAAGGTGGAGATGGCGAGGGCTCCAGCAGCCGCGAGCGCATCCATGAACCACTCACCGTTGAACTCACTTTTTGTTATTGCCGAACTCGACTTGTCGTTGTTGTAATGTGTTGCACCTGAATTCTCTTTTTGCTTGGTAATTTCTGCACTATATTATTATTTAAAATCTTGCCAATTTTAATCGTGAGAGTGAGATGCCTAAAAATTAAAAACTTGAGAAATAATTAGACTATGACTTACTTGTTTGAACCCCAGTAGAGATTACAATCATTGTGAATAATGTATACTGTAATTTTAAGTAGGATTATGAATTGTGTGGTACTTTGATTGTGATGTCGTTAGTTGAACACCATGCTAAACTTGATTGCTATACTAAGATAATTGTGTTAGAATTGTAGATTGTGATTCTAGCTTTTCATTTTATCTTTTGTATTGCATTAGATCTGGGAATATTTTTAAAGAAATTACACAGTCATATAAAGGGTAATCACATTTGATATGGGTTAATTGAAAAATATTATTATTATTTGTGATGAGGAAATGTAACAATGTGTTTATTAAGTTGTGAGAAAATGAGTTATTTTGTAATTTCTCTTTGCAGTACTAATACATGCCTTTTATAATCCAACTTCGTTAATGACCATGTTATTATTATTATACTTACATCGATGTGTTTTTAGGATGAGATGATAGCAAGGAAAGTAGAATATGCCGAAGAAGGGGTTGAGAAGACTGAACAAGAGATAGCAACTGAAGTTCTTGGCCATGCATCTGGTTATATCAAAGGCGTTGGTTATGGACCGAAACCTCCAGGAAAACACAACACGTTGCCTGATTCGATCACCCAACACTTGCAAAAGGAACTAGCAGAAACTAAAGGAAAGCTACAGGATTCGGAAGGTCAAGTGACGGAGCTCAAGAATGAAGTCGATGATTTGAGAAATCAACTAACTCAGCAAGGCAAGTGCATCAACAAGCTTATGGCCTTCATGAGAGCAAATGAGTCTTTTTCGGGTGGGAACAATGCCTGATCCATTATATTCCAAGTAAGTCGGAATTTCCAATTTCAATTCTGTGAACTTTGTATAATATTTCTTTGATGATTTGATTATAAACTAATTTAGAATTATAAATTTCAAATATGCAGGCGGTCTGATCCCACTTTTGTTTTTGTTTGGCAATGTTGACATGTGGAACAAGTCAGGCTCAAGTCTTGCTATATGAAATAACTCTTTTGGTTTAGTTTACGCTTCCAGGTCATTGTTTTGAATATTCCAGTACATTGATTCTAGATGTCTAATTTGGTATGTGTTCTGGATATTTCAAGTTAATATTTTGTTTAGTGTTTTGCATGTAATTGTTGTGTTTTTCCTTCTATTTTTAGTTAGAGTTTTATGTTGATTTTAGTAGTTTTTAATAGAATTTTATTAAGTTTTTATGTGGTTTTTCTTGTTTTGTTGTTTTTCACTTGACTTGTTAATTTTACGTTTAATTAGGTTAAATGGTTTCAATTAATTGGAGGTTTGGTGTAATTTTGGATTTTTATGTTTAAAATTCCTATTTTTATAGGTAAAGGCATTGAAGGCCAAAAATACTAAGCCAAGGCAAAGCCAAACTTGAAGCCAAGAGAGGCTTAAAAACACCCAAACTTTCTGGAATACTTGGCAACTCGCGCGCCACTGCTTGCCACAAAAACTCGCCAAGGGCCTCCTCCCAGCCCAGCACTTGCCAAACTGCTTGCCACAGAACTCGCCAGGGCCTCCTTCCAGTCCGGCGCTTGCTAGGATTCTTGCCACAGTACTCGCCAGCATGGTCAAATCCGGGTCAACCCTTGGTCAAACCTGGTCAACCTTGGTCAAAATTGGGATTTTCAAGCCTTAAGGGCTATTTTGGCCCATTTAAACCCAATTAAATTAGTATAAATAGACTACCACTCTCATTTTTGTAGAACACCTCCATTTCTCCCAACCCAAGCTAGGGTTTGGGATTTAATTTCTCTAGCTCTAGATTTAATTTTCAAGTTTTTTTTTGCCTTGGGTTTGTAAGCTCAAGAAGGATTCAAGTACTCCCTTGGATTTTTAATTCCTTGCAATTTCAATCAAGCTTTTGGATTCTCCATTTAATTCTAGTAAGCTTTCCTTTTAATTTCAAGCTTTGTTCTTCATTTGTTTTATGCTTTTTGCCTTAGGTATTAGAAGTTGTGCTTGATCTTGTGAATTGGCTATGAATTCTAGTTGAGTGACACATCTAGATCATAGATCAAGTCCTTGATTTGTTTAATTTCAAGTAATTTCATATGTTTCATGCATTTTTCTTCATTTCATGCCTTTTGTCTTAGCTACTTGAATTCATGATGAAACTTATGATTTGGCTATGAATTATAGATGAGTGACACATCTAGATTGTAGATCGGGTCTTGGATCATCATGATTTTAAGTTTTTCATATGCTTTATTTTAAATCTTATTTTTATGCCTTGTTTCATGCTTAAATCCTAGATCTACTCTTTGTTGCTTGTTATTTTCCTTAAAGTTTTAAACTTTCATGTCAACTTTTCTTGCTCTTTATATCCATGCTTTCAATTTTTACTTATTTGCATTATTTAGGATTTTAGGCATAGTTGTACCTTGTGCTTGAATGCTTGTACTTGGTGTAACATTGCATTTTCTTGCTTGTTTTCGTTATTGCTTTGCATTTTCTATTTGATGCATACGACGAGGCATTCTACCCACTTGCAATTTCAATTCCTAGGATAGTTAGCTATTTTATTTGCTTTATTTTCATTTTCCCTTTATTTTTCCAAACTTGAAACACATTGAAACTTACAATTAAATCGATCTCCAATAATACCAAGCCATGAACCCGTTGAATTATTTCAACACCACGAAAACTCTTCAAACAAAATGGCGCCGTTGCCGGGGATCGAACCCGGGTTACCCGCGTGACAGGTGGGAATACTCACCACTATACTTTGGTTAGTTGTAAGTGTTTTGGTGTATGTCCGAAATCGTCGAAGAAATATTTTGGAATATTGTTATCATTATTGTAATGATAAATGCTCATTTGCTTTCATTTTCATCGTTACGATATTTTTTCCTTACAAAAGACTAATGACAAATTAATGTAGGACAATTTATGTCGTCATGAAAGTAAATAATCAAATCGTATTCACTCAATTATTACAACTTCAAGCGTCACATAAGTATTTCAAATTTGTCACTTTAATAAATTATGACAACTTGTTTCATCACATAATACTTTAAACTTGTCACTTAAACTAAATCATTTATGATGATTGGTTTGTCACCATATAAACTCATTTAATGACAATAGATTTTATCACAATATGTACTCATTAAATCATCATTGAACATATATCTTTTATGATGATAATAAAATTCGTCATATATTGCTAATTTTTTCGTGACAAATAATTTCATCACCTTTAATAATAAATGGTGACACAATGGTTTATCACTGTAAGTATAGATGTTCAGTGACGTTCAAAATTGCGTCACTGTAAAACAGATCCATCGCGAAAAATTACATTATATTTGGAAATTATTTAATACATATTATGACAATATGAGCATCATCATAACTCAATAAAAATTGTCACCGTAGTTATGTTTGTCACGGAAAGTCAAATGTTCTGATGACAAATTAAGTGTTCGTCATTGAAAATGTTAACATACGGTGACAAAACCGATCTTTTGATGACAATTTTTCAATCACTTAGGTGATAAACTCAGTGTCACCAAATAGAATCATCTATGATGACAATTTAAATCAGCGTCATCAATACCGAACATTTAGTGACGCGCTTGAAAAAATTGTCACTTTCACCTATGGTGACAGTCATACCATGACAACCGCTGTGATGCTCAATTTTCGTCATCGTTTCTCTTCAGTGATGAAAAAATAGACTTTTAATGACGAAACGTATCGTCATCGAACATCAAGTTTCTTGTAGTGAAAGGTTCGATTTCTATTTTCTTTTCCCTTAATTGTGCATTTTTGATAAATGTATTCAAGTGATTTCGACTTTCAGGTGTAGATTTGAGATTTTTCTCGAGTGTGTGATTTTCAGTGTTTGTGGTGGTCGAATTGAGGTGAAAATGTTAGGGGTTTGAGCGTTAGATTTGGTAGATTGTGATTAATATTTAGCAACTACATTAAGTGAACCTTGAGGTGTTTTCTTTTTTTCCTTTTATAATTAGGATCGTAATTTGCAAAGATTTGTGATGTTCTCAATTTGCTAAATACCTGTTGTTTGTTAATTCCCAGTGCATGAATTAGAAAGCCCATCATGAATTTGAGAGCCCGTTAAGCTAGAATTGAAGTGGTTGTAATTCAATTTTCACTGCGATGCAATCAGTGAATCTCAATAATCTTCAGATTTTTCTCTAAATTTGTGGTATTGCGCTACCGTCCACCTAGGCAATCTTTAGGGCAATTACCCTATTCAACCAATGTTATGTTAGTATTTGTTTTATTGGGATCCCGGAGAAAAGAACAAAATTTGGCAATTCTATGATAAATTATCCAACCTACTTTTTGCATTGTCATTTACTCCAAATTAAAGATAAAAGTCAAAATTACCCTACCTGAGGATTAAATAGTCAAACGAGAAGTGAAGAAAAGACTAATGGATTTTTCCAATTTGCGTTTCTGAAGCAAAACCGAAGGTTAATCATAAACCTTTTTTTCCCAGTTTAGTTAAACAATTTCCTGTACATAATAGTTGCGGATCTGCCTTGGTATAGTCTTTTATATTAATTTTTTGATTAGTGCTTTTCGATCTACTTTGCAGTTCATCAATTCTATTTGGTGATGAGATCTTAATATAATGGACGACTGCGTAATCATGATTTAGGCCTTCAAAAAATGTAGCATGTATTTTTTGAGTTTTGTTGTTAATTATACTTTCTATTGGTCTATATGTTGTTTAGAATTATCAGCTTACTGAATTGTTGGTGTTTCAAATAAATTTGTTTTATTTTTTAGTTTTTTAATTTGCTCAGATTTGGTGTTCTTTTATTACTTTGTTGACTGTAAGAAAGTTATTGAGAAAAAAAAAACTACTTTATTAGTTTGTTGACTGTAAGAAAGTTCATGAGAAAAAAAAAAACTACTGTGTGATTAATTTTGTCCGCTCCTTTTGAAAATTTGTTTATTTATTATTTATCTATTTTTAGGTTGGATTAGTGTAAGCCAAACTTGTGAAATTGTACATTTTCTGCTGTAATTTGTCTATTCTTGACTGAATATAATATAGAGGAATTTGTTGCTCACGCGGGCAATGTGAATTGTTTGAGCTTCGGCAACAAGAATTGCCGTGTGTTTATTACAGGTGGAGATGCCCAGAAAGTCAATCCTGTGTATAAATATATCAAATATGTATTTTTCGATTTATGATTTATATCGGATATTTGTTTTTTCATTGGAATTTTTAATTTGGTTAAGTCTGTTGACAAAATTCTTGTTTGGTTCGATTTGTTTGCAGAATTTGTTTTTAAATGTTTGATTTGTTGACAAATTTGATTTTCACAAAACTATATCTGTATGAATGATTCTTTGATTTGTTTGTCAAAATTTGATTTTGACAAAATTATTTTTTTTTTCAAAAATGTCGAAATTGGATTTAATAATCAGTCTTTGTTAAGTTTGAATTAGGTTTGATGTATTGTTTAAAAAAAATTGTTGATTCACTGTAAATTATTTTTTGTTTTTCATTTCTATGTACTTATTTTAGTTGGGCTGCAAGAGAGATTGGTACATACTTTCATTCTCAATCCAGATTTTTTGAGATCTGTGACGTTTCTTGGCACTCATATTCATTTTATATTCTTTTTATTTATTTATTTATATAACTAGAATAATCCTTCATAGGTTTATGGATTCTGCTTTGGCCGACCCAGTTGATGAAACACGTCATCAACAGGTTAATAGGATGTTTGTGGGGATATTTCCTTAAGATTCTAATGAAAAATGTTAGATCTTTGGATTATCAGGTAAGTTTCTTTTTGTGCTGCGTTTTTCAATATTATTTTGTACTTTCTTTTTCTAAGTTTTGTCTATTATTTTGATTTCTTAATTTTTTTTAAATTGGTCAGTGACTTTGAATTTAATTCTTATGAATGTTAAAACATTTATTCAAATGGTGATATTCATGGAGTATTTGTATATTCTAATTTTTATATTGACGAATCGGTTCTGAATAGTTTAGTATCCATTTTTCATATTGAATCGTTATATATTCATTCTTTGTATATTCTAATTTTCAGACTTTGTATATATTGATTTTCATATTTAATTGTTTGATTTACTGTTGCGTGTGTATTTGAAAAGAAAAATCAGATCCAATTTATTTATTTCTTTATAGATTATTTGAATCGTTCGATATTCCTTTTCTGATGCGAATGTATTTAAGTCGGGATATAACACTTATATTTGATAATCATTGTGATTTTCTAAGTCTGCTAAATTCAAACGATTTTCCAAAATAATTTATTTTTTAATCCAAATCAATGTAATTTTTTGCTATGTTTATATATAAATAATATATATATATATATATATATATATATATATATATATATATACGTGTGTGTGTGTGTGTGTGTGTGTTTGTGCTGAGATTCTTCTATTTTTGGTGATTGTAATCTATGGATTTATTCTGATTAATATATATATATGAAGAGAATCCCCTTCATGAGCGCACTTTACTTCTGTCGTGCTGATATTTCAGTTTGCACATTGAAAAATCCGCTTGATATACAGATTGGAGAATGAGGCGATGAGGTTCGTTGTTTTCTTTTTCTTGATAAGTTTATCATTGGTGTTTTTTTTCATGAATCATGTATAATGTTATCACAGTCCGTTCTTTCACAATTTGATTTTCCTTTCATCATGGTGATTGTACAATTCATGGTAAATTTTGTATTATAATTGTTCAGTTTAGTAGTTTCTGTCTAAAATTGACGATGATATGTTGTATTTTTCTTTTTCACTTTCGCCTTCATATTTTAACCTAGAGAGTTTCATATATAACCATGCTTACTGAAGATGGCCTTTTTTCATGTAATATTGTCTCATTCTTTGTGCAGTGACATTCCAATGGCCCAGTTCATCATCAACATGAATGCTTCATTTCCTCAGTCGCACAAGTTTATAATACACGTGTTGGGTAACACTCATATTATTGCGCGTTCCGATATGGCTGGTATGATCAGAAGTGAGATTGCTGCATTCAGAGAGCATAATACATATGAGAAGCCCGCTTAATTCCGATTAATGAAATTGTATTAGTTTTTTAACAGATACAATGTTTTGTGGGGTTTTGGGCATAAATTTGTTACCAACCCTACACTTACATGGCTTAAGATTGTATGTCATGTACAAGTACTTCTTAGACAATTCGTGAGTAAATATATATTTCTTAAGAGGTTGGGGTAGTTATAGCTGATTGTGTGCTTAAGTAAGTGATGGCTGAAGGGTACAAGTCTAAAAATTATTAAAGTAATTGAATATTATTGAGTTAGGGGTCATCTTAATTAGGAAAAGATCAAATCTACAAGCATTGGAAGCAGAAAATGTAATTTGGTTTTTGTTTCTTTTTTGCTGGATCCATATATTTGGTTATGATGACTCTAAACTCTATGCAAGCTTTTATTAAAATTGAGTTCATATATAAACAAGATAGTTCACATTGAATAGGAAACCATGACAGTGTATGTAATATGGGATTACTTTCTTCTCTTATTCTTCTTCTTTTTTTTTTTTTAACTTTAGGGAGTGGGGAAAGAGGAAGACATAATAAAGACTAACATTTGAGAAGTATTAAAGTTGTGACCAGTTTTTTCATTTTTTTTCCTTTTTGAGAAATTATTATGCTTTTCTTACTTTCCTTCTTTTCCTCTTTTTCTTTTCTGAATTTTTTTTATCCTTTTCTTATTTGTTTGTGTGGTTAAGAAGGTTATTAACGATAAAAAACTATTATGGCCAGTTTTTAAGATATTCAACCTATATAGATTGAGAAATAAATGAGTCTCTTTTTAATATAGAAGAAGTTTCATGGGCATTTTTTTAAATATTGAAAAACTAACAGATTGAAAGTTAAGAGGGCCTATTTGTAATTCTGAGAAACTTCAGGGATAGTTTTTTAAATATTAAAAATTTTAAATATAGAAAGATAAATGGGTCTATTTGTAATTAGGAATAACTTTCAGGGGTATTTTTAAAATATTGAGAAACTAATATTATTTATATTGTTTCAATTTTTATGGTTCACTTTGTAATTAGGAAAAAGTCTCAAGGGCTGTTTTTTTACTATTGAAAATTATAAAGATTGAAAGATAAAACTTTCAGGGGTAGGTTCATAAATATTGAAGAACATAAAATTTGAAAGATAAGTGGGTCTGTTGTAATTATGAAAAAGTCTCAGAAAAAAGTTATTAATCATGAAAAAATTGTTGATTTAAAGTTATTTTAAATCATGAGAAAATATTAGGGTCAGTTATTAAAATACTCAGCCTTTATGGATTGAGGGATAATTGAGTCTCTTTGTAATTAGGAAAATGTCTCAGGGGCATTTTTGTAAATATTGAAAATTTACAGATTGAAAGATAAGTGTACCCATTTGTTATTACGAGAAACTTTCAGGTATAATTTTTTAAATATTGAAAATTTTATAGATTGAAAGATAAGTGGGTCCATTTGTAATCAGGAAAAATTTATCTTTTTTTGAGAAACTAATATTGTTTATGTTGTTTCAATATTTAATGTTGTAATTAGGAAAAAGTCCAACGGACAACTTTTTAAATATTAAAAACTTATTGATTGAAAAATAAGTGGATTCGTTTGTAATTAGAAAAGACTTTCAAGTGCAGTTTCATAAATATTAAAAAATATAAATATTGAAAGATAAGTGGGTCTATTTGTAATTAGAAAATATTTTCAGAAAAAAGTTATTAATCATGAAAAACTTATACATTAGAAGTTATTTTAATCATGAAAGAATTATTAGAAGCCCGTTCATAATTGATATTTGTTGTGCCAGTTCAATAATTTTGTCCTATAATACGTAGTCATCTCATTCTTCTACCCAATTGAATGACTTCAAGTGTTGTGCCAACATTTTTATAGACCATCATCAAGCCGGATAATCAGCAGTTATGGTAGTTTTTATTTATGATCTTGATTTTTAGATTCATTTTTATTTTATTTTATTTTATTTTGTAGAAGCGGAGAGTTTCAAAGGTGTAAAACGAGGATACAACCAAAAATTTGGAAAGGCCCTTTTGCTTGCAGTGGCTTTCTTCAAACTTGAATGAAACTGATTTAGAATTGTTGAAATTACAAAACTAGTTGAGGGCTTTGTTCTTTAAAATAACCCATTTAATAACGAGAATATTCATATTTATTTGAATTACTTTTCAGTTTTTGGTTTACCAGTAGTTTCCTTTGTTAAGGAGCAACTGTTGATAGTAATGCATACAAAACAATGTCTTCCCATAGTGTATCATATTAGAGCATTTGTGCATCATATTCTTATAAAGATAACTTTGTATGTTTATTTGAATTCTTTTATCTGCTTCATTAAATTAGATTATGTGACTCCAAATATCCAGTTACAACATATATTGAAGTCGAATACTTATGAAGTATTATTTTTATTTTCCCTTCATAATATATCTAATTCAATTGAAATCCACAATCAGAAATTATCTTGCCCACTGAATGAACTATTTATCCAGAAATACACCACAATCAATAAATTGGTTAGTATTTAACAAGTTCATACGTTATTTATATTTTTTTTCAGATATAAAGGAATCGTACAAAATTTATAAAAATAACATATTAATCCCCAATCATAGTTTGAAATTAAAATTAAAATTTGGAGTTCCAGTTATGTTGATTCAAAATATGGATCAAGTTTCAAGATTATGCAATGGTACTAGATTAGTTGTTACCCAACTTGGAGATCGCATTATTGAAGTAAAGATTTTGTCAGGAACTAATGTTGGGATGAAGGTTTACATCCCACGAATGGCATTGAGCCCTTCGTATAATAGGGTTCCGTTCAAATTTCAAAGGAGACAGTTTCCGCTTATTGTTTGCTTCGCAATGATTATAAATAAGAGTTAGGGTCAAATTCTCTCAAATGTGGGTTTGTATTTGCTAAGACCAACCATGACCAACTCTACGTCGCAATCTCTCGAGTCAAGTGTCGTAAATGATTAAAATTCTTAAATTGTGATGACAATAGTAATATTGTTAATAGGACGACAAATGTTGTTTACGAGAAAGTTTTCCAAAACCTCAAGTGGACAATTTCAATACGTTGTATTATTAACTAAAATCTTGAACTTAATTTATATATATATATATATATATATTTACTGAATATGCCCGCGTAAGCGCGGGTTTCCAAACTAGTTTATGCTAAATCATATTAAATATTTGTATGACATCACACATATAAATATAAACCGATTATGGAAATTCTTAATTTGCACCTTATAACTTGCGTTTTTATATATATATATATAGATTATGTAAATTCTTAATTCAAACATATTAATTATGTGATTTCCTACAACTTTGGAGGAATCTAATTTTCTCATCCTAAGTTAAATGTAAACAAAAAACAAAATTAAACAACATGAAAAATTACCAGAAATAAAATGATATGTCCATGGTTAAGGAAACAAATTATCAAATAAAAGAAGAGAACAAAGAAATCAGATCGAATAAATTTGATCTTTGATTTGAGCTAGCAATTATTAAATCCAAAATGGATCTAAATAACTATATTTTAATGATTCAAGCTGAAATAGTAATAGGAAATCGTATTATCAAAAAAATATAAGAAAATGTCAAATTGGGAATAAAAATATAATTCAAAAACCTTAAAAAATAAAACCGTAAAACTGCAGTGATCAAGGGCGAAATACTCTAATTGTTTTCGATACTTGGATCCGACAGAACGGGCACTGTAAAACTGCAGAGGAGAATCTCCGACACAATACATGATCACATGGAATTAATGTGACACCAACTTCATTAGTTAAACAAACTCGGCATGACCACGCTGCTTTTGCCGTATCAGCTTCTTTGGCAGCCATTTCAGATTTTTCCTATTAAAGCAGTAGTGCAGCCTAAGACTCCTTGAGCTGTTCTTGTAGTGTTAACGCTGTTTGCAATAGCAACTGCTTTTCTACGTCAAGATTGATACCACCTGAAGAGAGCATCTCATGAACTGCCTGGAAAAATTCGGCAGCTGATACTTGGCCACGCTGAAGGTCTTGCACTGACTGCTGCGATGGCCTTGAGCTAACTCCTTCGAAAGTTTCTGCCCTTGTGTTTTCAGGCACCATATTATCTCCTTCCGATCCTGATTCCTACATACATATGATGAGAATTCTTAACGCGAAACTGAAAAATATGAAACAATGATAAAAAAGCAAGAAACACTATACCTTACAAATAGAAAAATCTTTATTTTCTAACAAAAGCAAGAAACAATGATAAAAAAAGCAAATAAAAATTGCAAAATTACAATTGTAGTTGTGTAGCTACATGAGGTTGGCAATAACAGTCCACATAAATCATGATTTAAAAAAACGTCCCATAATTTACTAAAACTACAATTTAGGCAATCATAAGCATGTCAACTTTAATGACTACTTATACTAAACAAAAGTTTCAATCTACATGGTTTATCAAAGGAAAAGAACATTATCCTAAGGTATCCACTTAACTTCATAAATTGTTCGTCGTTTAGCTATATTTGCATAAGTGACTGATCATACTCCTTTTTCTTTCCTTTTCTCTTAACTTGTTAATAAGCAAATATTATCCAAGAATTTCCACAAGAATAAAAGAAACACACCGCAAGATGTTTTGGTCATCCGACAAAGAAAAAACTTATATTTTGATCCTATTAATGAACCATCAGCATGAATCAAGCAAAAGGACATTCACTGTTTCAAAATATTTGCCAATAATAGCTTTCAAAGCCAAACTTTACCAACTTTAACTAAATTAAACTTTATAATCAAATCAAACATAGAAAAAAAAACTTATTTTAAAGATATAATCATCTTAGCCCAAAAATAAGAAGTATAACTCGCGAAACCTAAAACTCAAGCACCTAAATATTAATTCGCAATTATATCAATATTAAGAAACAATTGTTTTTCATTTTTTTATAACTATATAAGAAAAAAAAAAATGGAAAGCAATTAAATTGATTACAAATTGATTATTCACATTAAATATTATAAATTAGATATATATTGATTATGCACATTGAATATTATACCAAGAAAATTAGAGAGAGATAATTAAATCAAACCATCTCCGTTTTTGTCGAATAGGCTGAAACCGAGATCTGATCGTCTGTCAAATGATTCGCCATTTATCTTTACTTTAAGAAATGACAAATGGGAACTAACGGAGATGGTTATGGAGAAAAATGACCTTCTAGTATTCAACTTCAATTTTACTGCGATAACAGATAGAGAAAAAGATAATTAAGAAAAATATTATATCAAAAAAAGATCGACAATCAACACAATTTAGTAAAGAGGGTAAGAGTAATCAGCAAAAAAACTGGCAATGGTGCAATACGAATCAGATATAAGAAACAATAGCTACAACAAACAATAATTAGATTGACACATTGATACATAAATTATCCAAACTCTCAAATTAGTGTAAGGAGCTTATCAAACAAAAAAACATTAACAATTTCGCCATGAAAAAGAAATAAAATAAATTAATACCTGATTAAAAACTAATAAAAATCACAAATTACCGAACTGCTTTCCTGGTGAAATATGTAAATCTTGAAAAAAGTATGAACCCCTATCCTCTCCATCATGTCCGATTGTGCTTCACTGAAACTTGCTCCGGTATAAATTCTAATTTTTTTAAATATTTAATCAGATATAATCTAAAAATGTAGATTTTGACAAAAAACAATCGAACATTTAAAACAATTACTTTTGTCAATTCAATCTGTCCAAAAAAAAAAAAACATGCCAAAATTAGCGACTGGGCAAAATAATTTAAAAAAAAAAAATTGAAAGTCGAGATGGCAAAAACATTCGATCCACCCCATAAAAAAACATGCGATAATGATCGACCGATCAAAAGTCTAGATCTAAAAATAGTTTATCAATCTTTAGTAATGTTTGAGTTATTTGTATTTGAAAAAGATAAACACCTTCGAGAGTCCAGATCCATGGGATAAGCCGTTGGTTCAATGGGATAAGCCGAGAGAGAGAGACAGAAACGCTGTAAGAAAGAGAGGCAGAGAGAAAGGCGGATAAAACCCTAGAAAATATGTATGCGGATAATACCTTCGAGAGTCCAGATCCATGGGATAAGCCGTTGGTTCAACGGGATAAGCCGAGAGAGAGAGACAGAAATGCTGTAAGAAAGAGAGGCGAGAGAGAAAGGCAGATCAAACCCTAGAAAATCTGTATGCGGATAATACGGTTTAGGGATGAATGTTAATGAGGCCTAAAGAAAATAAGGAAAAAAGCTCTATTATATACCCTAGACCAAAAACTATAAAAGGAAAGAAATAATAGGGATTTTTTACAAATTGACACATCAGATTTTTGATTAATAAGAAAAAGACACATGTAGATTGGAGGCATAAGGAGTTGACACCTCTGCAAGGTGTCAACAGAATTAACAAATAGGGGTTGATGTCAATCGTTGGCACCATAACAATACTCATAGGTCGGATAAGTTAGTGCTTATTTAAATTAACATTTGTTGAAATTATGAATTTTAGTATTCAGGATTTTAAGTTATTTAAAATATTATAAATAGTAAGAATTTTTATTTGTTATAGGATTTATAATACGTTATTTTTTACCGTAGATGTCAAATCATGTCTGAAAAGTGAATGATAATGTATTGTTATATTGACCCTGTTTTGCAATCAGCGGATAACTGATTGCATTACCTGATTTGACTAGCTGATTGTATTAGAAGTTTGTATAAAAGTGTTTGGTAAATATTTTAGAGCTGATAGTTGTTTGATCGTGTAAAATGACCAAAAAAATGGTATTTGCACAATTTATTATTTAGTAGTTCTTTTATTAATAACAAAATTTATAATATATTGAATAATTAAAGTATCTTTTATAGAAGAATAATCATTATCTAAAACTTATTATTTATAAAAATTTCTTGAGTTGCAGTTTTTTTTACTGTATTAAATTTAATTTGGATATTTATTACTATTATTTAATTATAATAAATTTTTGTATGTAAACTAATATATATATAGGATTAGGTTCAAATGAAACCCACGTCAATATATGCGAACCTAGGGACCAATCCAGGCCTTTGATCTAATAATTTGTGTGGATCAGACTTTTCCTATTTTTTAAATTTATTAAATTATAAATATAGAAGGACAAGGGCCTTTATGTAATCTTACAAACCTCTTAATCACATTAAATACCTTCCCCAAATCCCAACCCTAGAACCCACCCTCTTTTCTTCAAACCCGTTTCTCCTATCAATCCCCCCTTCGGCCGCAAACGGCGCAGCAACGGTCGCAGTAAGAACCTCCGGCGACTGAACCATGGCGGCATCGATGGCGGCGTTTGGCAGCAACCGGCGAGACGACGGCGAATCAGGCGGCTCGACTGCTTCTTTTTTTCCCCCAATTCGGAAATCGGGCAACCCTTAACCCTAGAACCTGTTTTCCTCTTTCTCCTTCCTCTCCGAAACCGGACGTCGGCGATTCGGCCATCAGCAAGGCGGCGGCGTGGCTGCAGCAATCGTCGAGGGCAGACGAAGACAAACGGCAGAGGCGCGCCGCTCCGCCCCCTCTGAAAGCGCCGACGGCGACGAACTGACGGTGTAGAGAGTGGCGACTGTTTTGTAGGCGGTGGCGACGGCATTGGGAAGGGACGCCATGGTTTATGACCTGAAAAAATCCCCAGTCCCGACAGGCATCGCCTATTTGTGTAATTAAACTCGCCGAAGGGGAATAATCGGGGGCCAATAGATCGATTACGGGTATGTTTTAGGCGTCAATGAGTTAAGGGAGGTGAGGAAGTTTGGTCGCCGGAATCAGCCTCTTGAGCCGTCGCCTCCGCTGCTCAAGGCCGCCTCACAGCCGCCGAACGCCTGCCACCACCCCCGGGGCTGCACTTTAGCGCCGCCGATTCACCGGAGATGCTGAGCCGTCGAGGAGCCGAGGAGGCCAAATCGAGCCATTCACCAG
Source organism: Phtheirospermum japonicum (assembly GCA_014905375.1). NCBI lineage: Eukaryota > Viridiplantae > Streptophyta > Magnoliopsida > Lamiales > Orobanchaceae > Phtheirospermum > Phtheirospermum japonicum. The sequence continues at coordinate 59,190 of BMAC01001229.1, forward strand.
GCCCATCACCACTGCCACAGAATCTCTACCACCATCTTCGCCTCCGTTTGTCGATGCCGCTACCGCCATCGATGAGTCAGGGAGGAGGGGACGCGGTCGATCTCTGAATTTGGACAGAAATTGGACAGAAACTGGGAAGAAATTCATTAGAGACGGCCCTAATGAATTTAGGGCTGGGTTTTGATTTTATTGCCCATCCATTTTCAAGATACTGCAAATTGACCCCAGAAATTTTGCCACCCATTTCAATTGTCCCCCAGGACTGTTGATCATATTCCATTGAGCCACCAATTTAAGCAAAACCCCAATTTCTACGTTATTATAAAAAAAGCAGTGATAGTGTAGTAAAAAAGTGCTGCAATAATATTAAAAAAGCATTGCTACGTTATTATAAAAGAACTAAAAAATCCAAATTCTTACTCGTAAATAACAGTGCTTTTTTTCTACAGTACTGTAGTGCTAAAATTAATCACATGCGATACTTTTAATATTCAGGTTTTTAAATTTAATTACATTTATTTAATAAACGAATTTTTTGATGCTTTTTTGTATACAGTCGTAGTGCTTTTCTTTACCCGTGTGCTTTCTAAAGAGCATTGCAGTGCTCTTTCGAAATGTTGATATATGTCCAAAACTACCCTTTTTATTAAATTAATGCAATATTTTACATAATTACCCTGCTGACTTGTCATAATCTCAATCATCAAGATTATTCGATCTAATGGTCAAGATGAGTCCCTAGGTTCGCATATATTGACGGTTTCATTTGAACCTAATCCTATATATATATATATATATATATATTATATATATATATATATATATATATATATATATATATATATATATATACTAGTTTAACACCCGTGTATTACACGGGATTTATAAAAAAACTAAATATGAAAATGTTGTGAAAATTATAAAGTTTTAAATTTAAAATAAAAATTGAAAGGATGTGTTCTCAACCCGTGCCCTCTTCAGTTTATTAATTATTATAATTATTGATTAATATTATATTTTAATATTTAGATTAAACTCGTTAATAATTATATTTACATACTTATAAAAATTCAAAAGATGTATTATTAAATCATTTTATATTTTTATGTTTAGATTAATATTGTTAGTAATTACAGTTACATACTTTGAAAAATTCAAAAGGTGTCATACTCTCAAACCTTCTCGCATTGTGCCATTGTCTAATAAATATTAATTAATTATTATTATATAATTTTATTTTTTATATTTAGATTGAGCTCATTACTAATATTTAATTATATACTCCAATTATTGCCAATATATCATAATTTACATATATAGAATATTTAAATCTCAAAATTAAATTATTTCAACTTTTATTTAAATACAATTTTATTTAATTATTTCCATAATAATTTTTTTTTGTAATTAAAGTTATTTCATATGTAATTTGTCTTTTAATTAAAATAATTAATTTAGAATTTCTTTCTACTAATTATATACGACTTATTTATGTTATTATATTAGGAGTATAAAAGAAATTTATTGAATTAGACAAAATATAAAAAAAAAAACTATTAAGTTAGGCAAAATATAATAAAAAGAAAATATTAAATTAGGCAAGATACAATAAAAGAAAAATATTAAATTAGGTATAAATTAGGATCAGATGACACATAAGCAATCGATACACCAAAGTTTTTTTATTATTCAAGCGAAGTATACGAAGAAGACACATACATTAGGAGAATTTTGCATAAATATATACTTGTTTAACATCCGTGTATTATACGGGACTTACCAAAAGATAAATATAAAAAATATTTGTGATAATTATTTAATTTTAAATCTAAAATAAAAAATTAAAATAATGTATTCCCAACCCGTGCCTTGTACATGTTAAAATAATGTATTCCCAAACCGTGCCTTGTACATGTCTAATCTATTTATTAATTATTATAAATATTAAATAATTTTGTATTTGATGTTTAAATTAAATTCATTAATAATCTTAGTTATATACTTACAAAATTTCAAAAGGCGTCACATTCTAAACCCGTGTCTAATATCTATTTTATTAATTATTATTATTAAATTATTTCATATATTAATGTTTAGAATAAATTCATTTATAATAATTATTGGTTACATACTTTGAGATATTCAAAAGATGTCATACTTTCAACTCGTGTCGCATTGTACTGGTGTCTAATCAATGTTTATTAATTATTAGCATATAATTTAATATTTTTATGTTTAGATTGAATACATTACTAATATTTAGTTACATACTTAAATTATTGTAAATAACTCATATTTTACCTTATATATAATATTTGAAACTCCAAAAAAAAATTATTTTAAATTATATTATCAATAAAACTTATTTAATTATTTTCATAATAAATTTTTTTAATTAAGATTATTTCATATGTAGTTTTTATTTTAATTAAAATAACTAATTTAGATATATATTATATATATATGAGAAACAAATGTCAAAGGCGTATTTGTAATTTTTATATATATATATATATATATATATATTGGTAATTTGAGTACAAATTGTCATTTCAATTCATTTTCAAAACCTTTCTTCTCAAAAAGCTCCTATATGGAGTTTTTTCAAAATTAACTTTTTGGACTAAAAAAACTAATTGTAACCTCTATTTACCAAACATATCAATTAGAGGATTTGACTGATCAATCATCTCAATTGAGTCAAATCCTCTAATTTTGGCTCAAACCTCTCTTTATGAAACGAGATCATTGTATTTATATCAAATAATATTTAAAAATTGAATGATATTGTATCATAAGTATTTAAGTATATATATTAGTAGTACAATATGTGAAATTAAGTATAAGAAATATTAATATTTAAATTTTAAGTTTTAAAATAAATAAATATTCAATATTTAATATCAATTTAATATTTCGAAACCTCGTGACAAAGAAGCCTCGTAAAAATTACACAATTTGAATAGCTAAATAAGTAAACTTATCTAAAATAGTACATTCTTTAGTGTACCCTTTTATAATGGAAAATATTGCCCTTCTCTATTCAAGTAACGATTATCAATAAGCTTAGATCTAAGTTAGTGAGGAGTGGAAAAGGAAATAAAATCATGATTTGGAGAAAAAAAAAAGTATTATAAGAAAGGAAATAATAATAATGCGACCATTTCAAAGCGGCCTTCTCGCATAGCCTACACACACAGTCACGCAGTATTGTTGGTTGGTATGGTTGGTTGCAATTCCGAATTTCCATTAAAATTAAGATGGGGTAAAAAAATCTCTCTCATCGTTTCTAGTGAGAGAAAGTCATCGCAGTAACAATCCGATGGAGAAGGCGATGCGTATTGGCAGCAGCAGCATTTTGATATCATCATCGTTTTTGAGCATTGTCGTAGTGATTCTTATGCTGCTACTCATCCTAATCCTCATCCTCATCGCTTGCAAGTTCAAACCATGGCGCCGCTTCTTATCCCCCTACGCCGCCGCTCGCCGGCTTTCGCCGGCCTCGATCAAGGTATTTGATTTTATGCGTGTGTATGATTGGGATTTGATTTATTGACTTTTATTTCCCCCTTTTTTTTAGGTTTAGGAATGTTCATTTATGGGGTTTGATTGTTTTCTCTCATTGTTTGATCTTTTGAATTCGTGTTTGGATATTCAGAGATGATTCATGAGAACGGTTGTGTTTTGAGTTGGACGTTGTTGAATGCCGTCTTCTTGATTGTCTAAGTTGAGATTCAATTTGTGTTTTGTTGTTTATGATTCCAATCCACGCTTGTAGTTAATATTTTTACCTTTTCGGCAACATTTTAAGCTCATTTGACCAATTTAGTAAAGCTTCCCTTTTCCCGACTAATGTTAAGTTTAGAATAGATAATATTTCCATGTTTTGGGGGGTTCTTAAGGAGTTGATTATGTAGTATATTTCTAAAGATAGTTTTTTTGTTGCGTAATGTATGTAGCATACTGCAAGCATGTGAAATGAATGTGGAGTAGTGCGAACTGAAGAATGCCTGCTGTATAGTCCGAATTTTGGGGTTCATTTTCAAGCTTCGATACTGGACTTTTAGCTACTGCAAAACATATCTGAAATAAATTTTGATTTTAAATATCAACCACAAGTTCTAGAGGTTGAAAATGAAGCTCTTGAATATCATGGATTTATTGATATGTATCAGCTGCAACTTTGTGTGCGTGCTGGGTATGAGAAGGGAATGCTTGCTACAGGCGCAAATCTGAAATGTCTTAGGCTGTCAGTGGAAACGGTTATTGAATCTGTTCTAGAGAAAAGGGCAACATATATATCTACCAGTGGATAGGAGCACATAATTGTGGTCTAGTGTTGTTGCTTCCGAATTTGCTGCTCGGCAGTAACTGTTAGAATCAGATGCTTTTTGAATTCTTTTTTCTTTAGCAATTTTTTTTTTTTTTTTAGCAAGAGATAGAATGATAGATTATTTGCCTAAAATTTACTCTTGACCCTTCAGATGTCAAAGATTTGCTGTTTTTTTCCATTTCATATATCATTTTTGTGATTCTTCATGTTTTTAACATTCTGTAACATATCTGAAACAGGTTGATGACATTGAGAGGCCTCTTATTTCGGGAGATCTGAGTATTGTCGAAAGCCAAAACAATGAATTTACATTAAATAACTCCATTGAGCAGCCGAGTCGTCAAACTCAGGGTAGTTTAAGTTCAACGCATTCTGTTTCAGTAGCACCTAAACAAAGGCTCCTGTCAGCACCCCCCCTGTTGACACACAGTAATACCCGCTAAATTTTTATTTCCCCCTAGTTTATGTGAGTCTAGAAGATACACAATCTTACTTGTTGCTTGTTCCAGGTGATAGTTTTATTCTTGACATTCCAAATACTTCAGACGATTCTTTAGTTGGTCAGACGCTTAAGCGTCCAGCAAGTCGGTTTTCTGATGAGTGGGTGTATGACAAAAGAGAAGATATAAATTATACTCCAAAATATGGTGCAGATAAAGACACTCCCAAAGACTTTATTCCCACTTATACTGTAAAGAGGGGTAATTTTCTTCTTGACAGTTTCATATAGTCTGATGTTGACAACTATTGTTGACATATTATGTAAAAACATGTGATCATGCTGTTCTCTTAGAAGTGCAGGAAGCATTCTCATGCTGGAGGTAATATCCGGTCCTTCTCGAGGGCTTCAGCATTCCATAGAGTCAACTGATACGTCCAAGCTTCCGGTGTCTATTGGAAGAGTGTCACCCGGTGATCTTATAGTAAGGGACTCCGAGGTCTCTGGCAAGCACGCAATGATTAATTGGAATGTAAATGTAAGCTCCATACTATGATATACTACTACATAGGGTTAATCACCAAAAGTACCCTCGAGGTTTCACCTAATTACACAGCAGCCCAACTAACTTTCAAAACTACATAAAGCAACCCTGAAATTTATTTTGCTTTACATATACCCCCATTCATAAGCAAAAAATAATTCAATACCCCCCTTCACATTTAATAAATATTGCAGTTAGGCCCTTAATTTTAACACTGAATTGAATTTTTTTTTAAAAGTAAACCTCGGGTGTACTTTTTGTAATTACACCTACTAGATATTTATTTTTAATATGCTTGGTTCTATGATCAATTTCATCTTGTTGTAGAAATTAAAATGGGAGCTGGTTGACATGGGTAGTTTGAATGGTACAATCTTGAACTCCCAGACAGTCCACCTTCCTCAATCTGGAAGCAGACATTGGAGTAATCCAGTTGAGCTCTCAACCGGAGACATAATAACTTTGGGCACAAGTTCAAAGATTTTGGTAAATAGACACAACCTTTGCTGTATGATCACTGGCTATGCACAAATGCTTTATTTGTTCTGCCTTTCTTTTGCTGCGGCAGGTCCATATTACAGCCGGAACAGAGTGCAAGATTCCTTTTGGAATTGGTATAGCATCAGATCCGATGGCTTTGCGTCGAGGAGGAAAAAAGTTGCCCATGGAGGACGTCTGCTATTACCACTGGCCACTTCCCGGAATGGATAAGGTTCTGGAGTCGAGTCGAGTCTTAGTGATCTATGTGCATAGCTGAAATGGTTATTAGGTTTTTTGAATTTCCATGTTGCAGTTTGGACTGTTTGGTATTTGTGACGGACATGGAGGAGCAGATGCGGCTACATCTGTTAGCAAGTTAGTGTTTAATATCCTTCTTTGACTTGAGATGCCCTTCTTATTGTATATAATGGCTTTATTTAAGCTCCTACCACAAGATGCCCTGTTTTGGCTTTTCGTCAACAATCTGGATAAACAATATTCTTCATCTATTTTTAGGAAGGTTACGTGTGCACTCTTTTCAAGAAGGTTTTGCTACTTTATGCAAACTTGTCTGCGTTTTCTTTTTCTTACTTCAAGCTTCTGGTAAATAGGATAAGCATTATATTGCCCCTTCTTTACCAACTTAGAAGATGACATTTCACTGTAAATTTTTGTTTTTTGTTCATGATTCATTTCCATAAGTGTTAATCTCTTCGTATGTAATACTTCCCCTCCTTTTTTCTTCTATTACAGAATAATGCCTGAAGTAATTGCTGGCATATTGTCAGATTCATTTAAAAGAGAGAAGGTTTTATCTCAGCGCGACGCTTCTGATGTCCTTAGGGAAGCATTTTATCAGACAGAAGCACGCATCAATCACTATTATGAGGTTTCTACGCAACTAACGTTGATTTGGATTTCATGCTATATTTTGCTTCATAGTATATCCAAGAATGAGACTCGATACAATTCTTTTTTAATTTGATTGTGAAAATAACATGTTATTTACATTTATTATTTATAGTTCAGTCAAATATTCGAAAGGAAGAATCCAAACTGTCTAAATGTTTAGTTTATTTGTTTTTGGCTCCATTTCCTTTTCATGGACACTATCAGTAGTTACTTTTGATTTTATATTGTAACATTAACATTGAGATAATTCATGTCCGAGAGGGGCTTTTTGACAATTTTCCCTACTACTGTTCACCTCCTTGTTGAATATTAATGGGATTCGGAATTTATTAGTTTGTGCTGATCCAGTATCCAATATCCAGTACATTGATCTGCATGTAGCTTCTTGCTTGCCAGTATCTCATTTTGATATTTGAGGATTTACGGCACTTAATATTAGATATGTTTCAGGGTTGTACAGCAACAGTGCTTCTGGTTTGGGCTGATTGTCATGAGAATTTCTATACGCAATGTGCAAATGTTGGAGACTCAGCCTGTGTTGTGAAGTAAGTGTTGCTATTTATCAACCCTTTTTTTTTGTTTGTTTGTTTGAAACTTGCAGAATATTATATATAGATATCAAAATTGCCATTAATTTACTTTGTTTTTAGAAAATTGAATTTCCTTAGTTAATCCTGGGACTGTTAAGGTATTTTAGATTTTATAGTGGATTTAACTTATTCCCGCAATCATACATTTCTTCGCTCATACTCAATTCAAACTTTATTTTGTCAGTATTGAGGGAAAGCAGATGAAGATGACAGAAGACCACAGGATTACGAGTTATTCTGAAAGGCTCCGTATTCAGTCATTAGGAGAGCCTCTGAGAGATGGGGAAACTCGAATATGCGGTAATAAGATTATTAAAGTTTTATTCCTTGAGATTTGCATTCATTACCAATTTATGTGCTTATTCTGATGGTTATTTCCTCTTAGGTATAAACCTCGCAAGGATGCTTGGAGACAAATTTCTGAAGGAGCAGGATGCCCGTTTCAGTTCAGAACCGTATATAAGTGAAGTAACTTTTATAGATCGATCGAGCAAGGGCTTTGCTCTATTAGCAAGGTGAATTTGCTTTAATGACCCTTTATTGCAGTTTGGGTGTTCAATTTTTTCTTTAAACATTTCTAGTGAATTTCAAGATATGAAGGGCCTGAAATCTAATATATGGACGGTTGAAGGGCAACCTAAAATCTAACATTCCTGACTAATATTCTGGATGTTGTGTTTCGTATAACTTGAAAATAGGATTGAGGATTTTTTTTTTTTTGTTTTTGTTTTTGTTATTTGGAATACTGTTTCTGAGCTCATAATTACTTGTTTTACTGTAATAAATTTATGGGTTTGGTTGTAGCGATGGATTTTGGGATGTTATTAATTTGAAGAAGGCAGCTCAGCTTGTTCATCAGGTAACTATATCAAAATATAAGATCATGTTATTTTGAATAAAAAACCACCCTTGGCATTAGCATAATTACCAAAAAAAAAAAAGGAAAATCAAAAGAAAAGAAACAATTTTCTTTAAAAATTACAAATAAACCCCTTGATATTTGTATCCAATTTACAAATTGCACCTTTTTGAGGGGTATATATAAAACAAATACAAACCTCAAGGGGTTGTTTGTAATTTTGAAACATTGTTGAGTTTTTATTGTTATTGTTATTGTTGTTATTATCATTTTTTATTTTTTTTTGATGAGCCTAAACATATACTTCATGCAGGCAATGGAGAAAAACGCGGCCGACAGAGAGAATTCTGCGGAGAAGGTAGCTAGTTTTTTGTTGAGTGAGGCAAGAACACTGCGTACCAAAGATAATACCTCAATAATTTTTCTAGATTTTACCAGCACCATAATCGGTTCTCGTGAACTCGGTCTCTAGAACAATTTTACAATAGAGTTCCGTTTATACAAAAATTGTATTATTTGGTTTTTACCATTTTAAGCTCAGGGCATGGGGATGGCCTCCCTTTTGCTGCTATTCTTGCCTGAGCTTAAGCAATGGATATATCATGATGTACAGAACCTTGCCATAATCTTCAATCCCAAACAATATCCTCAAAGCCCAGTTATGTCTGGAGCAAGAAATGTAGTGTTTATGGTGAAAATGTTGTGGCAATATCAATTGGAATAGTGTTTATATTGTAGATTCAACTTGTCAAAGAATTGCCGGCTATTGGTCATGGAGTAGACTGTGAATTGTGATGTATTAATTTCCAGCGGACATGTTATAAATGAGGGTGAAATTAATTTCCATTTCATATGATTTTCTAGAGCATAGCAATGTTTCTTGTTTTCGAATAAGAAATATGAATTTTGAAAGCTGAAATAAGATGAAAATACCAAACAATCCCAAACCCTAGTTTGTCTTGCTCTACCTCTCCATTTTCTTCCATCACCACCAAAGCTCTCCTCCCCTCTTGAAGGTTTAGTCGGAGTCCTCACCTTCCTTTTCCCGTGTTTTTGATTATTCGAGTTTGTGAGGGATTAAGATACTCCAAGGCCAGATCTGCTGTCTTCGCTGTCACGATGATTCTTTCCCGATTGTTGTTGTGCGAGGGGACGGCGGAGGTGGTTGGCCTTTTTGCTAATGGCCTTTTGGAAGCAAAGCTCCATCGGTGTCTTCACCCTCTTTTTCATCTGGTTTTGACTGATCAATTTGTGTGGGATTAAGATGTGTTTTGACATGTTCCTCCATTATCTCCATTCCCAGTTTCTTCACTGATTTGTTCTTGTGTGAGGGGACCCGACAATGGAGGGGAGAATTTCATGGTGGAGTTACCATTGGCTGCCCGCTCTCCTCGGAGATGTTGCTGATGTGTATCGGTCATCAATAGATGGTGGAGGTGATAAAGCGATTGTGGAATTGGAGAGAGGGAGGGGCTGGTCACTCATGTTTTTTCGTTTTACTTTTTTTATTTTTAGTTGTTTATTAATTGTTACTTATTTGAATCATGTGTGTTTTTTGTTTTGTGTTATTATCGAGTGTGGGTCGTTATTTACATAGGCGTTTGCAGTTTGAGGATTACTTGTGCCGGTATCGATTGAGGGGCGTAGCTTATAGGCTTTCGTGACCATTTGTGTTTTGCTCGTGCTCGGTTTGGGGATGTTTGGGACGTGGTTGGTTTTATTGGATGTTTCCACGGTTTATTATGGATGGAAGCCATGTAAACACTGGTGGGAGTGTTAGGTGGTGGTGTACCATTTGTTTGGTTTAGCTGGGTTTGTAGGGTCACTTGAATTTTAAGCTATTGAGTTTTCTTACCCTCGCGTACTGTCAATAGTCAAGACTTTAAGTTTTGTTGTGTGTGTGTGTTATTTTTCGTAGACCTATCCTCGTTGATGGCGTCCTCGTTATTACATGTAAATTTCTCATGTCTCTAGGATTATCAACGACTCTTTAGCTATCGTGTTTGTATCTGACTTGAGTTTCATATTTATTCCTATCGCTTCGAAAAAAAAGAGAGAATAAGATGAAATATATTGATGCAAATTGATTTGATGTGAAAAAAATAAAATAATCGGATATAATTGATAATTGAGTGAATGGAAATATATAATAATAGTAGTTGTATATGATGAATTCTTTAATTTTCTTCAAGAAAAAATTGAGTAATATGCAGTTGCTTATAGAAAAAGGTTCGTGATATAAATTGTCATCAACACATATTCTAAAAAAAATTCTCTATTCTATCTTACTTCTCAAGTCTACAATCATATTCAATCATTATTTGGCTGAAAAAGTCATTACACATAAAAATATAAAATTTATATAAGTGAGTTATTAATACAACCAAGAGAAATTGTTCACTTAAGATTTTGAATATTTTTTTAAAGTGCGAAATATATTAAAAAAGGAGAAAAAGATACGGGTTGACATAAAATAAAATAAGTTTGGGGGGCCGAATCCTCTACATGACCAATCATACTTTAAATAAATCTTCATCTAACTATCTATTGGATGCTTGGGAGCGTTTCTGGACGATGATTTTGTTGGCTCGTAAGGAGTAGAAGATAGTTTTGGTGGGCTCGGTCTCTTCCTCGAAATCGGGATTATCTCGCAAGAGGGCAACTCCGGCAAAGTTCACTGAGTCGAAAAATGTGCTAACTTCAACTCCATTAGCAAGAAGGGTCTGAAGAGGAGGGGGGGGGGGGGGGGGGGGGGGGGAGCGCCGAAAATGACAACGAGAGGGATAATGTCGAAACCGGGCTGGAGGAGATGATGGAGTCAACGGGCCGAGTTGAAGAAAAGAGGAGACGGGAGCAGCAGAGGCGCTTGATGACCAGGGGAGGAGAATTCGGGAACCGAAGTGGAAACGAGGGGTGGGGGGGGGGGGGGGGGGGCGGGGACGGAGGACCCCATACCGACGTTGGACTGTAACGCGTCAAAGGTGGATGAGGGAGCGGGAGCAGCAAATGATCGAGGATTAGGGTTTCTGGGGTGTGTGGGAGGGTTCAGGACCTGAGGGGGAAACCGAGGAAGGGAGAGTCGGAGGCTCCAAATCAACGTCGGTTTGTAACACATTAAAAGCGTTAGCGCAATACCCGGGCATATATAAAAATGTATAAAAACATAAAATTTATCAATAAAAATTATTAAATTCAGAAAGTGAATATTAACACCAAAAAGAAAAAAACATATTGTTCACTTTAAGTTCAGGAAAACTTCCTTGTAGACTTGTTAACTTGTCTTATTAACAATGATATCATCTTAATCGAAATAAAGAATTTTTAACCCTTTACGACTCTAACCCGAGAAATTGTAACATAAAGTTGATCGCGACTAAACACTGGTCTTGACAAATAATAATTAGTAATAATAAATTAAATACGATTCTTACAATAATACCATAATTATTTTTGACTTAGCATATCGATTGGACGTTGTTCATCATTTAGATGTATTGTGTACTTGATTTATAAAAAATCTATTTACATGTTAAAATTACATTTGTTAGTAATTCCTAATTACATAAGTACAATTATATTGCAAGAAATTTTTTTAATTTATATATTCTCAAATCTTATTTACATGATTTGAAACTCTAAAAATGAATATTACTAAACTTTCATAAAATGTAGTTTATTTAAATTATTTTCGTAATTCAAATTGAGAAAGAAGTGTTAATGTTAAAACAATTGATCAACAAATGAAAAAAAAAATCAGTTTAATCCAAATAATTTATATATAATTCATAATTAAAGAACTTAATACGCAAATCCCTTTGATATATCTAATGTGAGACTTGACATTATTTGGGTATTATTTGACCATTTTGTTTTCTACCAGGGGCCGTTTGGTAATCACCTCCAATCAGCTCCTTTATACTGCTTTGTAATGACTTTTAATTATACTGCTTGGTAATGGTTTTTAATTAGCTCGTGGTAGATGATTAGGCCTAAAACGTCCTTTTTCGAAAAAAAGTTACAATTCGTTAGTTTTTCTAGTCAACTGATAGTTGATTGGAAAATACTTGTTTTTTTTTTGTTTTTTTTCCATTTTCCTTTATAAAGTATTTTTTATATACCAACGTATTATTTTATAGTTCTACATAGATATAAGTTTTTTTATCCATAATGAAATATTTATTTATCAAAATAATTATTTGGTATCATTGTTTAAATTTTTCCTAAGGCTTTTCAATTATTTTTTAGAAATTCTTTTTTATTTATTGTTCTAAATTAATTTATTATTTTTTCTTGATTTTTATTTATATATTTTTTTATATCTCTCAATCATGTCTATATTTGTAATTTAATATACAATCAACTAATTTACTAAGTAGTATTTTACAATCAATTATCAGCCACCAACTATCAGCTACTCAAATCAGCTCAACCAAGGACACTCATTTTAATTAAATTAATTTTATTTTTTAATAAATCAAACCATTGTATGAGTCTAATTATTATATTTATAGAACTTAACAATCAAATAATATCCTATTTATTTACAAAATAAAGAAACCAAATGATTGATTTTGTGTAGAATTTGTTTTGTTAGTTTTTAAGATTTTATAATAAGTATCTATACCCAACTTTTAATTAGTTACTAAACCAATTCAATTAAAACTTTAAAAACCGCCCATAATACACTCACGCACTTGAATGTAATTAAAGTCCGTATTTTATGTTTTCATGTGTATATTTAAGGTCCAAAATTTAAATACTACATTTCCATATAATTGAAGGCGGAATGGGTGTTTCCATTAAACCAATTTGTTAAGTACTATTTAAACATGATATTGTTATAATTAAGGTAATATTTTAATTAAATATACAATTCTCCTAACGTGAAATTATTATTAAACAATGTAGTTGATATTTTCCCCAAACTTATTAAAGTGAAACATATATTTAAATGGAAAAATTCCCAACTACTCCAAAAGGATAAAAATATTCCCTTATAGTCCTGCCAAATTAAAAATTCCCTATAAATCCTAACCTAACTAGTTTATACAATAATACCCTTTGGGATTGATAACCGTGTGAGACGCTAATGAAATGGAAAATTTTATGATGAAAATTCTCTTTCTCTTTTATAACYCGTAATTTAAGCATAAATGAAAACTCCAACACCTCCCTCGCGAACCGAATTTGTAATTCGAAACTGGAAATTATAATTACAAACTCGAAATGACAATCCCACATTGTTAACCCAGATTTCATTTCTGATACTCTGAATCAACATGCAAATCAATCTCACACAAGT
>BMAC01001229.1:83898-101427 GCA_014905375.1 Phtheirospermum japonicum
AATAATGCATTTTCATATCCAAATTCTCTAGTTCACTCCAATTTGATCGGACTCTCAAAACCAGGTCGTCGAAAGAGAATCTGGCTTCCGCGTCAACTACGAGCGTCTCGCCGGCATAACTACACAAAACGATGATACCTCCGTAGTCGGCCAAATCTACATCAAATATATAATAAAATGTTGGATTATTATAAACTACAATATTAATTAAATAGCAAATTAAACTTACAACGGGAAGAAAGATAAAACTAGTTAGACTAATTATGAAATACCTAATACTAAACTACACTACCAGGAAATTAGATTCGCTATCTATATTCATTCCAAACTACCCGATCGAGTAGTTTGGAAAATGTTTTTCATGAATGGGTTCGACTAATTAAGCAATATTCGAAGAGGACCCTCAGTATGTAGTTCCATTAAACCTACATTATAATGCTTTATTTAGCACCTTTTTCTAATTTGAAGATTATTAATAATTAAAAGATGAATTGGATTGAACTACAAAAATTATATTACTCAAACAATTAAGGAATTGCAACACATATCAAATTCTGTGTTCGGAAGATTTAAAACTCTATATCAGAGTAGTTTATAATCAATTTGTTAAAAAGGTAAAATTTATTTCTGGCGAAAAGATTTCGTGAAAACTATATGCCGCAGTTCAAAACTCTCTGTATGAGCAGTTTGAAATTTGATAGCTGCCATATTATCTGCTGTAATTCTAAACTACTTGACACAATTCTGCTGCAGTTCGCATGAAAATTATACTGCTGCAATGCATAAAAATATCAGAATTTGCTACATGAAAAAAATATTCGAAAAAACTCAGAAAACTATATTTTTCAATTTGAAACTACTCACAAAATCCTCTGAAAAATGAAACCGAGAAGAACAAAGGATTTTTGTAAGTACTGTGTTTTTGTAAATATCAGAATTTGCTGTAAGGTATCAGAAAATGCAATCGAGAAAAATATCAGAATTTGCTGTAAGGATTTTTGTAAGTACTAGAAAACTATGTTTTTTAGTACTGTGTTCGACTAATTAAGCCATTAAACCTACAATATAATGCTTTAGTAAGCACTTTTTTCTAATTTAAAGATATTTAATAATTAAACGATGAATTGGATTGTACTTTCAAATTATCTTATTCAAACAATCAAGAAATTGCAACAAAATATCAAAGTCTGTGTTCGGATGATTTAAAACTCTTTATACGAGTAGTTTATAATCAATTTGTGATACAGATAAAATGATTTTCACAAAAAAATATGTCGTGAAAACTATATGCCGCGATTCGAAACTCTTTGTATGAGCAGTTTGAAATTTGATAGCAAGCAGATTATGTGCTGTAATTCTAAACTACTCGAACCCGTTCTGCTGCATTTCGCAACAATTCGAAACGAATTATGCTCTATTAATCTGAAAAATCAGAATTCGAAACATGAAAGAAATGTTCGGAAAAATTCAGAAAACTATATTTCTCAAACAATCATGATTTGAAAATATCAGAAACCGAAAAATGAAACAAATATTCGAAAAAAATCAAAAAACTATATTTATCAATTCGACAATTGACACAAAATCCTCGAAAATTGAAACTGAGAAGAACAAAAGATTTATGAAAATAAAAATTCGAAAAAAAATATATGACTTACCATCAATATCCATTTGCAAACAACACCAGGCAAATTTTTGTTTTATCAACTGTATATTGGCGAATGGTAATTAGTAGTTTAAAATTTCATCCAGATAAGCGTATGGCGTGGGAACTAAAAATTGATAGCGTGGAGATTTGAAGAGGTAATGAAAATTGATTGCGTTAATCAAGCTTTATTACCATGCGGAAATATCAATCCGTTTCTTTCCGTAGGGGTTATTGTTTTGTTTCTTTGTTTTTTTTGGGGGCAGATTTGTCCATATATTAAGGGAAAAAGACTATATGGGAAGTATTTATCCTAAATGGGAATAAAAAGATTCGTAGGATTTTATGAGATATTGGTTCTATAAAATATAACTAAATGGGAGTTTTCCCTATTTAAATTAGGTTGAAACTAGGCTCGGATGACACATAATCAAACGAAACACAAAAATCTTTAATTATCCAAATGAAGCATGCTAAATATACACATAGGTTAGGATTTTACATTAATATATATGGGGTGATACACACACACACACATACACACACACACACACTTACTTCTCAAAGTCAACAATCACATCCAATCACTATTTGGCTAAAAAAGCCATTACACCAATATTATTATATTCTATTTTACATCTAACTACTATTTATACCAATAACATGCTTAAAAAACACTAAAATGTCCAAATTACTCAAAACCCTTAATACACTACATCTTCTCCACATACACTCACCTCCTCCATCGCCGTTGTTGCTTCTACCGCACCACCCTCTGAAGAGTTTGTTTTCCGTCGTTGGTTCATCTCCTCTGGGCGACCTTACTCTCCAAGTTTCGTAGTCGTTCGACATTGCTAGCCCTCAAAGCCATGTCATAATCCCACCGTCACACCTAAAAACTGTCGCCTTTAGCATTTCCCGGTGGATACCAATGTTACATTTTACTATTGGCCATAAATTCTTAATTCTTACAAAATCTTATCTTAGCCCACCTACCTCTTTCATCAGAACCTTGCTTTCCGATGGGCGACATAATCGGTTGAACAAATTGCCATTGTTCGACCACCAAGTCCTAATAAATCGTAGTTGTTTGATCACAGATTCTGAATAATGTCGGCAATTTGTGTCTTGTTATTTGAACAATGAAGAAAGAGGGCGATGGCGTTCTTCCTTTGTCTCCTGGCCATAGTCATCCTGCTATGCGTCTACCTTTCTTTCTTCATATCCTTCTCACGCGTCAATTTATGTGTGTGTATGTGTGTGTTTAGTTGTGTGTTTTTAAGATTGAAGGTTAGTATGAAGATTTTAAGTTTGTTGATGTATTTAGCATCTCTTGAGATGCAAATAGCCATTTTCTTAAACAACTTTTTACATTATTCTTCGTTCTCCATACAAAATTAGAAAAAAGCTAAATGTAAAAGCTGTGTTTGGTAAATAGTGGCTTGCCACAAAATTAGAGGTTTGTGAAGTAGAGTTTGAAATTATTTTCTAGGTCCAATTCTAATTTAGAAAAATTTGCCCGTGTGAGCTTTTTGAGAAGAGTGAATTCAAAAAATTTGATTGAAATTACAGTTTCATCTTCGAGTTATAAAAATATAACATATTTATCATTAATTTTAATAACAAATTTATTTAAAACTAATTAAATAATTAACTATTATTAATATATATACCTATTTTTATAAGTTAAATTTAATATATTTACAAGTTAGCAACATTCTTTTTAGATTTGATAATTTTAAAAAACCGACTTTTTTTTATTAAATATTGTTTTAATATCTAATATACTCACCGTAAAATCAAGATATAAATCCATGTTATCTACCTACTATCTATCTACTACCTTACTAAATAGGCGAATGCTCCTGTAAAAATGTGAATTGCCAAAATTACCCAAAATCTAATAATTCCTATTTATAAAACGGCATTTATCACATCAAAATCTCCTTTTTTTCCCAGCGGTAATCATGCAGGTCGCAACGCTTCAAAATTAGTCTCTTGGAAAGTTGGAATATAACTTCAGAATTGGTCTCTTTTTCTTGCCTGAATAATGTGGTGTTCAAACATGAATTTCTCTAGTTTATCTCTCCCCTACCAATGTCTGATGGCTTTGTCTTCGCACTTCATCTCATAAAATCCGCGCTATATTACTAGTTCAATGTACAACTCGCTTCTCCTTCAGTCTCATCCTTTTTTGCCAACTGTCACAATATTATGCTTTGAAAATAAGTCTTATCTTAGCGTAACATATGCTACTTTTTTTTATCTTTTTCTTTTCTTTTATTTCTTTCCTCTCTCTCTTTATCTGCCCTCCCCACCATCCGTTTAATCCGTGTGTTTAATTAATTTTTTTAACACCAATTATTTGATGATATTATGTAATTAACCAGGTGTTATGACAGTATTCCATAAAAATAGAAAAAATACTGCTTTCGTTAACCATTGATGTTTTTTACTAACTCCAATTTGATTTATATTATGTGATTTATCGGTGTTTCCATATAAATAAAAAACATCCAACTTTCGTTAACAAGATATCACTCTTTCTTTATCCGCCCTATCTCATCCACTGTTTTGTTGCTAATAAGAAAATTTTAATTTTCATATTTTAACTTTATCATTATGTAATTGACCGGTGTTTCCATATAAATAGAAGTCTTCTCGCGTGTTTAAGTAATTTTTTTACACCAATTTTATGATCGGTGTTTCCATATAAATAGAAAAAATTGGTGTTTCATATAAATAGAAGAAAATCATCATATGAGTTTATTCGCTAATAGGAAGATTTTAACTTTCATTAATAACAGTGTGTTTTAGGTAAATTTTTACACCAATTCTTTTATCATATTATGTAAAAAAAAACTAACTTTCATTAATAACCCGTGTTTTTTTACACCAATTTTTTATCGGTGTTTCTGTATAAATAGAGAAAATTGATAATATTATGTAATTGACCGGTGTTTTGACCAGCATTTTTTATTAATTGGTGTTTTTGATTTATATTATGTAATTGAACGATGTTTCCATATAAATAAAAATCATCCAAACTTTCATTAACAATCAGTGTTTCGTTAACGATCAATGTTTTTTTTTTTTACTAATTCTTTGATACTGTTTATTTTTCAAATTTATATTATTTGATCTATATGATATACGGTGCTGATCAATTTGACTGCTTGTTTATAGATATTCTTACAAAATTTTAACATTTTACTATATACTATAATAGATTTCTATATTATTAGTTGTTATTATAAACTTTAATAGAGTTCTATATTATTTGTTGTTATTATATACTATCATATAGTTCTATATTATTGGTTGTTTGATACTTGTTGGACCGTATACTTTATTTGTTGACATTATATATTAAGTTATATTTCGAGAAAAAATAATTATTTTTATATTAAAATAACTCACAATAAATATATAATTATTTTTCAATATTAAAATAACGTGTTCAAATAGCTCACGCAATATACAATGCTATTTACGTGTTGGGATCAAAATGTAACGCGTTGTGTGATATGCATTTTAAACACTTTTTTTTTACCTATACTAATCTCTTTCCTTTTGCCTTATATATTTATCCATCCTTAAAATATTCTCAAAAATACTTTCAGTGTATCCTTGTCATTCTTCTCTTCATTCTTAAATGCCCCCCAAAGAATATTTGACATATAAACTTGGTTTTAATTTCTAATTATAATCCTTAATCCATAATCGATTTATGTGTATGATTGAATTGAGATATCAAGTGGAGTTTTATAAGCTATCGAAAATTGGTTGTAGGCAAAGGGTACTCTTCCTCAGTATGTGTATTTATTTTTTATCCATGAATTACAAATGAGATAAACTTTCGATTTATTTATTGAAAATAATTTTTTCAGCCTTCCTCTGTGCATGTAAATTTTTGTTTTGACGGGATTTTCTAAATTCTTGAAAATTTACGACTATTTTCTATGATTTAGGGTTTATTCCATAGACCTTAAATAAATATGTAGATGAAATTGACCTTTATTTTTAGAATTCATAATGGTCCATAGTTCAATTTTTTAAATTCTTCATTCTGCATTTACCCCCATTATATTCCCCACCAAATTATAGTACTTATTTAAATTCTTATCATATAGTGATTTCTTGTGTCACAGGTTAGCTACCTAATTTCGAAGGTGGAGCATATATTTATTTGATTTGTTGATATTATTTACAATATTAAATGCATGGTACATTTGGGATTTTTGGGATTATTTCAATGGGTCTCAAATTGTATTCTCATATGATATTACACATTTGGAGATGTTCTATGTTTTCAATTTTTTTCTTTTCAACTTATTTGCAATATGTGAGATCTTCTTTATTATTTTCAAAATATGGTTTAATTTGAATAAAATTTGTTGTATATATTTATCAATTCTAAAATACCCTCACTGATATTTTTTTATTAAATTCTTTCAAATATAGTTTTAGTAAAAAACTCTATATTCTCCTCTATTTGTTTTTGTTTTTTCACAATAAAATATTTGTCTTTTTGCAACATTATTTGGTGTATTATTATAAACATAGTTTATTATATTAACATTATACAACAGATAAATACCTCATTCCGTATGTGTCACCAATTTTTAGAAATGGTGAACTTTATATTTCTTATGTTATAATGTCAAGAGTAAAAGTAGAAAATGATTGAAAATACTTTATTGTGACAAAGGCGTAGATATATAAATAGAGTTAATAATATACTTTATAAAGAAATTTGCGGTGGGTAAATTAAATAATAAGTTTTTAATTATTATTATTTACTTATTCTTAAAGTTTATGTATTTTTAATACACTCAATATTGTAATATGTGTGTGTGTGTGTGTACTTATTCTATATACCCGTGTGTTCAACGGGTATTATGCTATTAAGGTAAGATTCTGGATATCAAATAGTCCTTTCTAAATAGATACTGATTCAATTTTCGATGACTTTGCTTTTGTTTCTTTGTTTTTTAATGAGGACAAAAAGATTTGAGACTTTGCCGAAGTTTTTTTTTTTTTTTGTAGAATTAATTTTTGATTAATTTGTTGAGTGGTAGAATTTACTTAAGGGGATTATTATTATTGGTTTTCTTCTTGACTTTGCGTTTTCTATAGACGAATCAAAATCGAGTTTTCTTGAAATAAATTATGTGTTTGTAAGAATCAGTTTCGGATGAATTTCATGAGCCGTGGGATTTTTTGTTCTTAAGATTAAAGTTTCATTTAAATTAGATGGAGTCTGTTGTAGATGGATTTTAGAGATGAACTAAGATGGACAATAACAACATCAATCTGATTGTACTTACTATAGCGTAATAATAAATTGATCAGCTTCCCTTCCCTAACTGGGAAAACAAAATCATTTATATTGTAGCAGACCTCGTCTTTTTCCGAGGGGAATCATCCCCTCATTTTTTTTTCTTTTTCTATTATTTTTAATTATTAATTTTAATACCTATTTTTTTTTATTAAAATACCCCAAAATTTTAAGAAAATCATTAATAAACAGACAAATAAATAAACTAATTATTATATAAATATCAAAAATTTACAATTATTAAATCTGTTCAACAAAAGTGTTTAGTAAAAAAGTTTATAAAATATAAAACAGTCTTATGGCGGGGGAGCTGCGGTGGGGGAGGCTGTAATTCAGCTAACAGCTCGGCCATCTGCGCTCTCACCTGCGCCTGAAATTGATGCTACTCCTGGCGCTGCTGTTCACGTAGTAGCTCAGACTCATTGTATCACTGCTTCATCACCTGTTAAGCTCATCACGTAGCCTCTAACTCCTCTCTCTGTGCTTAGAACTGCGCTTCGAGCTCCCTCACGTGAGTCCTATCCTACTGGGAAGAGGAGGAGCAAGAACAACTGGCTCGAATGCCCTTCGTAGCAGCCACAAGCTTCCCAAACAAGCCGGTGCCATAATGTTGGCTCTTACCCGACCCGATGACATCAAGATAAATAAGGTCAGGGTCATCCTCGTTATTCGGATCCTGTGAAGAAGCACGTGCCTCATCCAGACGTCGTTTGTACTCCTCCTGATATACAACTCGTTAGTAAATTCTACATCAAGACCAAAGAACAAGTTAAATAAAAAGAGACTCATATTAGTATTACTGGATCTCGTATCGATCCACGTTCCATCGTCCTTCTTGTGCGTGCATATAAAAATCTGGTACACAGTGGCCGGCTCACCCGTCTGCAGCTCCTGTATCCAAAAATAATTTATCAAATAATTAACATTAAACAAATACATAATATATTATGATCTGAAATTACTTACGATGTCATAAGAATAATCGATAGTAGATCTGGACCCCCCCTCCCATGCTTCGACTTCCAGTTTCTGGACCAACAAGCTCGCTCCTCCTGTTGATGCTCCACTACTCGGACCTCCTATCCCACTCAACATTCCAAACCCTAGTTGAAATGCATGATATATATAAAATATAATAAAAGAATTTAATTTAATAAGAAAAGGTGACAGAATCATTTGCCTCCAGACCCCCTCATCAACGACTCTCGGTACTTGACCAGTCTGATCACGATACTTCTTATACTCGTCCAGTCACTTCTCATACTTGTCCTGCATTGTGTGGAGAAATGCCGACTGTATAGCCCGTGGAGTATACAGGTCCGTGTCCCAACAACAAATCTCCTACAAAATAAAATAATAATTACAATTCAATTGTTACAATAAAGATTAATAAATTTGCACACAAAATAACAATTACCTGAAATATGTCCCACCATAAAGCACGAGTCTCCTTAGGAACTGTCTTAAACTGCCACCTAGCGGGATCAAGATCCTTCTCCATGATCTCCCAGAATATGTTGGTCAGTCTGACCTCCCTATTATATAGCATGTAAGTGTGTTTGTGGTTTCAAATATAATTTAATAATAACGACAATTAAAATTTTAAATTTATTAATTTACTTACTTCTTTCCGGCGATATAAACAAGGTATCGCCTCTGTGGTGGGCCCAAGTCCTGTCGGGATGTACCCGCATCGGACGGTGTCGAAGTCAGTGGTATCTGGGGTCGGCACTGAATGATTAGTACCAATGCCCACGTAATCATCATCAAAATCACCCAAATGATTAGCTGACCCCATATTCGATCGACCTAGGATACATCCACGTCCACGCCTCTCGGCATCTGATAAAATATATATAATACGAGCACTTTACAAATACTAGTATATATATCAACTATTTTATTAAATCCAAATATAAATAAATTAGTTAAAATAAGAGCGTTTTACAATATGAACAATTTACATATATTTCAACCAAACTAATCATCTAAACCGACACTTTTAGTATTAAAGTTATCACCAATATCATCTTCGTCTGTGTCTTGATCTGTATCTTGATCAATGAGTATCTCTTCTTCTGCATCATCATTTTCTTCGTCACCAAGTTCATCCACGTCATTATCATTGGGGTCGTGCAACTGGGAATCGACGTCTTCCAGTTGAAATGGATTGCGTGTATCTACAACTTTCTCTTGAAATGACTGCTCTAATAGAGGCTCGATAAACTCAACATTTGATCTCGCCTTGATTTTAAACGTTGCCCACCAGTCCAACTTGCCTTTTTTCAAACTTGGGTACGCACAATAGTATACTTGTACAGCTTGGGCAGCAAGTACAAAAGGTTCACATCGATTGAACCTACGCTTATGATTGATATCGACAAGCTTATAATGTGGATGAACTTTTGTGCCTAGGAGTTGGATTAAACCAATTACACTTGAATAATAGTATGTTTTTCTCCATTCGGCCGGTGTATTCGAGCTGCACAATTTCTATGAGACGACCGCAATAATTATACTCGGTTGCCCCATAGTTTGATTCTTTAACGCATACTCCACTGCTCGATGTTGATTTGTTAGATCCATGCTCGATTGTGTGAAATCTATAACCATTTATCTTAAATCCAGTATACATTTTCACACATCGTGATGGATCCTCTGCTAGGCTCTTAATGTTCACGTCGATCACATTGTTCGAACGATCTCTAGCCTATGACGTTGAAGAATCATTTTTAATTTAGGAGAAATACTAGATAAATACATATGGTAAATAAATGATATGCATCTTGGTATCGAACATCTTATGTAATGTTTGAAATAATTGACTTCATTTTTCAATTTTTTGTTGAGCCTATCATTAGTAATGTTTGGTTGGAGACGTTGAATGCTCTTCATGTAAATACTACATCATTTGTTAGAAAATTGAGTAAAAAAGTATAAGTACATATATATACATTTACAGTAGAAATTGAACAGGCATTCGCACCTACCATATTCTTGGACCTCTTCGCAATTTAACAAATGTATATCCTTGAGGCATTGTATTCTGGTTCGGTTAGGAATCTTTTTCCCTTTGTACCAAAGGTCTCCCCATATTTTTTAAAGATCAAGGGAATTTCATCAGCGCTATCTACACCATCCTGACCATCATCATTTCTAGGCAAATTTGTTCTTTTAGTTAACACGTGATCTTCAAAATAGTACGAACTAAAAGTTGATGCCTCTTCAACCAGATATGCGTTTGCTATCGATACTTTGAGACTCGCCTTATTTTTCACACTGTTCTTTAGTTTGCAAAAATACCTCTCGAATGGTACTTCCATCTATACTGCACCAGGCCAGTAATTTTCGCTTCATACGCAAGATGAATGGGCAGATGCTCAATTGAATCAAAAAAACTTGGAGCGAAGATTAGTTCTAGTTGACACAATATTAACGGAATATCACATTCTAGATGACTCATATATTCGGTGCGAATGACTGTTGACTTGAGATACTTGAAAAACATGCTCAATTTTGGTTAGAACCTTCCACACATTTGAAGGAAGCAATTCATGAAAGGCTATTGGTATCAACCTTTACATGAATACATGAAAATCATGACTTTTTTTCTTGATCAAAACCAATTCCTTATTGATAATTCCTTTACAGATTGTCAAATTAGAATCGTCTCTCCAGCAGATCATATAATTACTTTTGCAACAATCTATCTTCTCGATCGGTAAGCCCATACCCCTTAGCAACTTCTTACTGTTGTAGAAGTTATCGGGTACGAGGAAATTACGATGACAACGAGCATCAAGAATGGCAGAGTTTTTTTTTTTTTTTTTTTAACTTTTGGATCTGCATACTGAGCAGCGGGGGTGTCCCACTGCTGTTTTAATGGACGGGGCCGAGGGCACATATGCCCTCAGAAAAGCCAAGGTGACATATTCCCCTCGGATTCCCGAAGGGATCTATTTCCCTTCGGGAATTTCCGAGGGGATTAGTTCTCTTCGGTAATTTTCCGAGGGGAATATGACCCCCTTGTTTTTTTAATATTAAAAAGAATTGAAAAAAATAGAAAAGGCGTATTTATTGATTAATTACCAATTCTCGTGGTTGTATAACAACGAAACACACCTCATGGCACCTTCACAAAATCACAACGCTTCGTTTCTTTGCGTTTCCAACCTAACAAGTTGATCGATCGATCGTATCTTGGTTGTTGGTCGAATTACACGATACGTGTAAATATATACATGCTCGGTGATATTTTTCTAGCGAGACCTAGTCAAAACCACCCCGCGTGCCTAAAATGATAGGATATGGTTTATTTTTACGCTATTTGTATTTTTTTCTATTTCTTTCGACTTTTTATTTAAAATTAAAAAAATAGAAAAGGCATATTTACCGATCAATTACCAATTCTTGTGGTCCTATAACAACGAAACACACCTCGTGGCAACTTCATAAAATTGTGACGCTTCGTTGCTTTGCGTTTCCAACTTAACAAGTTGATTGATCGATCATATCTTGGTTGTTGGTCGAATTACACGCGTTGTGTAAACACGCACATGTTCGGTGATATTTTCTATTGAAACCAGGTCAAAACCACCCCACTTGCCTAAAATGATAGGATATGGTTTATTTTTACATTTTTTGTATTTTTTTTATATTTTTTTTGAATTTTTATTAAATATCAAAGAAACAGAGGGAAACTAATTCCCCTCGAAAATTCTCGAAGGGATTTGCATTTCCAATCTAACAAGTTGATTGATCTTTCGTATCTTGGTTGTTGGTCGAATTACACGATACATGTAAATACATAAATGCTCGGTGATATTTCTAGCGAGATCGGATCAAAACCATCCTGCATGCCTAAAATGATAGGATATGGTTTATTTTTATGCGTTTTGTATTTTTTTTTCTATTTCATTTCAATTTTTTTTATTTAAAATTAAAAAAATTGAAAACAAATAGTAAAGTCGTATTTACCGATCAATTACCAGTTCTCGTGGTTTTATAACAACAAAACACACCTCGTAGAACCTTCACAAAATTACGACACTTCGTTGCTTTGCGTTTCCAACCGAACAAGTAGATCGATCGATTGTATCTTGGTTGTCGGTCGAATTACACGACACGTGTAATTACGCACATGCTCAGTGATATTTTTCTATCGAAACCAGGTCAAAACCACCCCACGTGCCTAAAATGATAAGATATTTTTTATTTTTATGCTATTTGTATTTTTTTTCTCTTTTATCGATTTTTTATTAAATATCAAAGAAACCGAGGGGAACTAATTCCCCTCAAAAATTCCCAAATGGATCTATTTCCCTTGGGGAATTTTTGAGGGGAATTAGTTCCCTTTGGTAATTTTCCGAGGGGAATATGATCCCCTTTGTTTTTTTAAAATCAAAAAAATAGACAAGGCGTATTTACCGATCAACTACCAATTCTCGTGGTTTTATAACAATGAAACACACCTCGTGAAACCTTTACAAAATCACGACGCTTCGTTACTTTGCATTTTCAACCTAACAAGTTGATCGATTGATTGTATCAAATTACACGACACGTGTAAATATGTACATGCTCGGTGATATTTTTTTAGTGAAACCGGGTCAAAACCTAACAACATAACAACCTAAAGAGTTTTTTTTTTTTTTTTAATATTCTATTCTTCATGCTTCTATATATAGCTTTGAGAAGCAAAAATATTTGTTGTGAAGTTAATTTTATTATTAGCAATTAAAAACCAAACTTTATTATACATTATTATTTATATTGAAAAGGGAATTGACAGTTAAAATGTGGCCTTTGGTATTACTTGAGTTAAATTATTACCGCATAGTATTGATGAGATTCTTTCCTGATAAAAATGATTTTTTTTAAATCATTTATGACAATTATGAGATGACAATTCACAACAGCAGGCGATATTTTTTAAATATGCATATGCTCGGTGATACTTTTCTATCAAAACTGGGTCAAAACCACCCCACGTGCCTAAAATGATATGATATGGTTTATTCTTACTCTTTTTGTATTTTTTTTCTACTTTTTTCAAAGTTTTATTAAATTTCAAATAAACCGAGGGGACTAATTCCCCTCGAAAATTACCGAAGGGAAAAAATTCCCCTTTGGGAATTTCCGAGGGGAATTGGTTCCCTTCGAATGGTAATTCCTTCGATAATGATACCATCGGAAAGCCTTTGGTATTACCTTCGTTAATTATGGCGGCAAACATTGGCGCCGTGTTTCCGAAGGATTTACCGAAGGTACGAACCTTTGGCAACGCCTTCGGTAATGCCCACGGAAATCTCGAGGGCAATATTTCCCTAGGTGTTCCCCTCGGTAAAATATTATTTTTTTGTAGTGGTAAAATTCGAATCACGGTCAATCTTATCCGTTTTAATAGTTATTTTACACCCTTTATTGGAACTGGAAAAACTAACTCTCTCGACTCTTTGTGATTATTTGCAGTGTTCTTTTATATCCTTCATGAGAAGGGAATTAGAAAGCTTAACACTCCCAACATTCTAGCGGCTGAGATGACAGATCATTTTTTCAGGGATGGTGAGCGCAAGAACGCTGAAATCAAGTTGTTATTTGTTTATTTTCTTCATTGATTATAGTTTAATGTTTTTTCTTTACTGTGGACAGTGTGGAAGCTCGAACGTGTCTGAATATTGGAACTAAATAAATAGGGGTTAATCGTATGTATTATTTATGAGGGAGGTAATCAAAATGCAACCTTTTATTTTCCATCGTAATTCCACTTTGTGCTTCAAATATGTCCTCACCCTGAATGATTGTTGTTTTATGGTGATTTGATTCTTCCTTCGAACTTGGATTTATGGCAAGGAAATCTTTAAATGCAACAATATGGCGAATGATCGCCGAGAAGAGACTGCGCTCTTGAGGGATTGCCAAATTTTTTTGAGAGCTTATTAACTATTTTCTTTATGGCGGTGATGACATTAACAAAAACTTGGCAAGGCTCTAAATGATTACTTGAGTCGTGAAACCATGATTACTTGGCAAGACCACAATTTGTTTACCAGTTATTAAGTGTTTTTTTTTTACTTAATTAGGTTAGTTTTCATAATATGCATATATGTTGAGAAAGAAAGAAAAAAATATTTCATGATATATTTTCTTCAGGTCTTGTTACCATGTTGGTTTTCAATATAAAATAGCAATTTCATTGTCCTCAAAGTAGTTGTTCTTTTTCTAATTATTCGGATCTTCATACAAGGAAATATCAATTGTTCCAATTATATTTGATTATAGGTGTTTCGACCTGAAATATGACGTCCATAGGAACTCCCTGGAAACCAGAATGTCTCGCCCGACCTACACACGAAACCCAGACCTGCACCACAAACAAGAGTTAGAAAGGACCACCGCTGGTTTTCCGGTGGAAACCTCTCCGATGCTTAAGTTAGTAAGCGTTTGAGGTGTATTCCAGAAAATAAGAAGGAATGCTTGAGAGAACATACCATCCCCAGCCTCCAAGCTGGGATATTTATAGCTTGCCCTAGTGGGGACCCCAGCCGGGATCCTAGGAACATGTGCCGCGAATCATGGGCCGTTTTGGGAAATATATTCTGAGCAAGTGGTCCCACTTGTCCCCTCTTAGGTAAGCTGGAGGTCAGGTCTGACCAAACCCGTTTTGGCTTTATCATTTTCCGGATCACCCTATTAAGAATACCTTTTAAGTGGGCAGACCAATCTTAACATCCCACCCCTAATTGTTATTGGTGTCAGCTCTTATCTAATTTCAGGTCTGTCGGGCATATATGGATTCTTCCTAGTGGGGACCTTTTTCTGGGATCTCGGGAACGGGATCCGTGAATTAAGGGCCATTCAGTTAGTGGATTTTGACAAGTGGTCCCTACTTGTCTTTTAAGTTCAAACCTCAAACAGGTCTTCCCCGGCCCCACTTCCTTCCGAAAGAGCTTCAATCGTTCTTCCTCAACACCAGTCCATCAGCTCTTGTCCGCTACCGAATTCAGGTCTACCTCAATCAAGGTCTGACCAATACGGCCCTATCAACTCCTCCCCCCCAAAGAGGGTTGAGGTTGAGCTAATGAGCGGGGCCCATGCCCTTTAGTGCTTCTCGTACTGGTACGAATCCCAAGGGATACGCTAAAATCGCCAGAGCTAATTATTGGCGTTTAGTGGTGTCACACGCTCCCGAACGGCTATTGTACTACCACGCTCCTCCAAGTGCATGCCTAGTCAGCCCTAGTTTAGGGTCCCAAATGCTTCAACTTATCTTCTAGGGCCCTGTTCGTCTGCCCGCATTAAATGTCCAAATCCCATCAAATCCCACCTTTCTCGATTTCCACATTTTGAAATCATTCATTTTGCCTTTTATTCCCGCTGGCTTCATTTTCACTTTTTACTTCCAATTTTTCTTTCTTCTTTTTTTTATCTTCAATCTTTCGCAACTCCGTCCCTCTCAATACTCCGGCGAATTTCTCCTCACTACTTCTCGATTATTCCGACGATCTTTTTTGAGCCAAGTACCCTTCTTCACTCTTTCCTTTTAATTTTCATAATGTCATCCTCTTCGGAAATTAGGGTTACTCCTCCTCTCTCATCTACCCTCCCTGAAGTGGCGGTGACTCTCTCTCCTCCACCGCTCGCAATTTTGGAGGCGGTGGAGGCTCCCGCTATTCCAGGGGAGACCGAGGCCTCACGCTCTTCCTCACCGGATCCTCTGGAGGTGGCGGCGGCTCTCTCCCCTCAACCTAATGTTCTGGTGACTGCGGTCACCTCTTCGTCAGGGGGTGTAGTGTATCCTCCTCCACTCCCTGATTATCCTAAGATCACTTCCATTCTCAGCCAAAGCTCAGTAGATGAGCTTAAGTATAAGTATAGTATTAGAGACCCCTATGATCCATACGCCCCTCGAGCCGGCACCTTGGCCTGCCAGCCCCCGGCAGGTCGGGTAGCCTTCTATGCCGATCAATTCCACGCAGGYCTGCGCTTGCCTGTTCATCCCATGATGCTGGAAATTGCTCAGATGTACAAAATCCCTATCTTTCAATTTTCCCCTAATTCTTTCCGTATCATGGCATGTTATAATCTGGCCATGCGCTACGCTGGCCAGGACCCAACAGCCCTGGTTTTTTATCAGCTTTTCTTAGCAAAGAGCCTTCCCCCCGACTGTTTCGACCTCGCTGCTCGGCCCGGGGTTCATTTTATCCACAAACTTTCCAACTTCCCATAAGTCCTGGCGCAAAAAATTCTTTTTCGTTCATTGCGAGGGGGACTGGGGCTTTGACCCTAACCCTATTGACAGCTTACCCTCTTATCCGCCTTTGACCGCAGCGGCCAGGTCTTCCCGCATTCAGAGAACAGTGGCGACCCTGAATGCAAATCCAATTAATGTGACAGAATTCCTCACTCCCTCAGTCTTGCAGACCTTTAATGAGACCTGTGAGATAGTTCCCTTGCCCCCCGGGATTGGTAAAAGAGGCTTCCTTAGTTTGACCCCGCTGCATCACATTTTGCCATTTCATGTATCTGACTTTTGTCTTCCTATTTCAGAAGGGATGATGCGTTTGTTGTTCGAGGCCACCGACAGAGACGGCGACGCAGCCGACTCGACTGCGCTAGCCCGAGAGATAGGTGGAGCTAGCGTGCCCCAGGTTCAGAGTTCCCCTGCGGCCGCCCCACCGGTGCGCCCGCGGTCTGTCAGGCAAGTTATCTCGGACTCGGAAGAAGAGGACATGCCTCTTGTTAAAAGGCCTCGATCTGGTCGAGGCCGAGGCGTGGTTATTTCAGGCAACCCCGCTTCAGCCTTGGCTATAGCTCCGGCAGCCCCCACCGTGCGCAGTTCTGGTCCTCCTCGACGAACCTCAGTTTTGAACTACTCTGGAGACGTGGCGGTTCGCCACGTGAGCGGCCAATGCTCCCCCGAAGACCTGCGAGCTTTGGAGMAGCTRAGTGATCGAGAGCTATTGGAATCCTGGTGCCAGGATGAGGCTCGGGTATGCTACCCTTTATTTCCTTTCTCCTTTTCTTTTATTGCATCCTTTCGAAATTTTAACACCTTTCTAATTTTCTCTCAGGCTGAGGCGAAGAGGGCTCTCTTGGCCATTAGGGAGACTCGGTCTCTGGGCCAAGCCAATTTGGCTAAGGAGAACGCCGACCTTAAAGATAAAATGCAACGTCTGCGGGCCCTAGCTAAGGACAAGGTGAAAGAGGTGAAGAAACTGCAGGAGGAGGTGGCCGGGCTGAAGAAAGCCCAGAAGAAGATGATAGAGACAGCTCGAGAGGAGGCCAAAAATGAGGGCATTGCTGAAGCGATGAGCCTAGGCGACGAAGCTCTGGCCAAGGCCAAGGTTGAATGGAAGGCGGAGTTTCTCAATTCCAAAGAGGGGTTAAGTCTGGTTCAGGTAGCCAGGGAGGAGACCAAGAAGGTCTTCTTGGGATCAAAAGCCCTTTTTTCTCTGCTCTTTCCGGAAGCCGTGGTGTATTATAACTATGGCTTGGATGAACAAGCCAAGTGGGTCAAGGATAACCCCGAAGCTCCCTTCGA
>BMAC01001229.1:123892-136295 GCA_014905375.1 Phtheirospermum japonicum
CTCTAATTATAAGAATAAAGAAAACTACTTATTTGTAAACTATAAATACCTCCTTAGAAGATAATTGATTTTTTAATAAGGCTGTACTAGCTTTTGTAATTAAACCAAAATCTAATTAGTGTTCATCTCCAACTCCCATTATATTTTCTGAATATAACCGTGAGATTTCTGCGGATCGAGGAAGATTTTGCAATAGTATTAATTGAATATATGTGGCAAATAACATTGATATTTTATAAAAAAAAGTTCTCCAATGCATCAATGTTAATGTTATATATGTGATAATTTATTTTATTTATTTTTAGAAAAAATAAAGAGAGAGAAATAACATGATTGGATGATATATTTAAAATTAATTGTAGACATTGTCAAGAGTAATGTCTAGAATTTAACATTGCTCTTGACAATGTCAAGCATTTAATGTGCCACATAATTATTTTTATGCCATGTGTCAATTTTTTCACTTTCAACATTATTGCATTGGAGATGCTCTAATATAGACCAAACGTCTCATTTGAATGGCGATCTTAACCGGATCTTCATCGGCGGCGATAGTGCTGGCGGGAATATACATCTCGTGCCGGGTCGAATCCTTTACCCGGGAACACGAAAATTGTGGGCGCGATCCTTTTGCATCTGTATTTCTGAGGCTCAGATCCAATTGGAAGCGAACCGAGAGAAGATATCGAGCAGAGTTTGCCTTACAGGCTGTGGATGTTAAGAATTTTTTATCCTAAAAATGGCAATGCTAAGAATTTGATCAAGTGTCTGGCTAATTTAGGCCTTTTTTCTTTAACATTAATAAATAAAATATTCAACAATTTTATTTAGGGAAAATGAACTTTTTCGTCCTGTAAGTTGGCCTACTTTGCAATTTAGTCCTTTTCTCTGGCCTGTTTTCAATTTCGTCCGTTTTCTTTTTAAATATCTGCAATTTGGGGCTTGTATGGTTTATCGGAGATGGTGTTTTACAGTTTTTTTTTTTGGATTAACTTTTATTTATTGTGATGTGTTTCTCTTTTTAGGCTTATCTGGAAAATAAAAATAAATTTCTTTTAATTCAATTTCACATGGCTTAATTTCCCCCAAAATAAAAGACAACTCAGCACAATCCGGCGCCTACTAAGCAAATTATGGTGCATTTCAATTTTTCCGGCGACAATCGGACGAAATTGCAGATATTTAAAAAGAAAACGGACGAAATTGAAAACAGGCCAGAAAAAAGGACTAAATTGCAAAGTAGGCCAACTTACAGGACGAAAAAGTTCATTTTCCCTAAATAAAATTGTTGAATATTTTATTTGTAGTCGTGAGGTAAAAAGCGCTCCACTGGGTCAAAACATGAACGGGAATGAGCAGAGATTTTCAGACCAATGGCCGTGGAGTATGATAATTACTGAATAATTTATTGTTAATTTATGTTTGTTATGTTTAAAACTTATTTCATGATAATGCTTAAATATTGGATAGTGCTGTAATTATATATTTGTAAATGAACATTAAATACCTAAATCCTATCTTATACTTATAAACAGTGAAAACTCTACGATATAGTCAATGTACCATACCTCACATTGTAATCCATTGATCTGTTTCACTATTTAAAAATAAAATTAATCCAATAATTACAACTAGATAAATAATGATACGTTGACTGTAACGTAGAACTTCCCTATAAACAGATGCTTGTACCCCTCATAATAAGACCAATTCAATTTTCATCTTCTCACATATTTTTCTATTTCTCTAATTCACAACATATTATCAGAATAGTTCTAAATATTTTTAGGCGGTCGCTAGGCGGCGGACCACTTACTAACGCCTAGACGGTCAGGCGGGGCCTATAGTTTAAACGTAAAATCATATTTCAGATATTTAGGTATAAATATTGAGCAACAAATCAGACATAAATACATGACAATAAATTACAATCATAGTGCATAATATAAATTTATTATCAACAAAAATCGGCAAGTTTTTTCAAAATTAATTTTTGTGAACTTTCATCGAACACATTGTCTACATTATTAGATTTATGTATTTCTAACTATGAACATTAAGTTTGATCAATTTCTCACACATTCGAATAATTTTCACTTATAAATGAACACCCAAAATATCAAATTGTAATTAACATAGACAATCAAACTTCTAAAAAAATTTGAGTTCATACTTCAAATACTAAACTAAATCTCACTAAATTCAAATAAAATAATAAATTACAATTTAATGTCTTGATTTAATTTTTCCTTTTAGAAAAATAGGTTTGGTAAAAAGTAAAAAAACAACAATTGGGCGCCTAGTGGCCGCTTAGCCGCCTAGAGTGCCTCGGCTCCGCCTAGCCGCACATCCGTCTAGGCATCGCCTAGGGCGCCGATTTTCGCCTGGAGCGCTTAATCGGCCGCTGAGGGAAAATCGTGGATGGGGAGGGGCTGTTTAGTGTCTAGGCAGCCAATTTTTAGAACAATGGTTATTAGCAAGATATTCTATCGTATTGGGAAATATCGAAAAACAATAAACTCGATATATCAAAGCCTCCAAAAACAAAGAGATATCAAAAAATTATAGCCTCCAAACATTAAAAGAAAAAAAATCATATTTAGAAAAACCCAGTTACACTATAAATTTGCAGAAAATTTTTCCGACCTTTCTACCGTTGGATCGCGCTCAAATTTCTACAGTACATTCATGAATCATCTAAATAAAATCTGAATGGTGGAGATCTGATTCGAAGCTCTATGGAATGGATTCCGAATAGAGCAACTTTTTTTCTCCTAATCATCAGTGCATTTTTTCTCAAAACAAGATTACACACTATCTAACCACTAGATCAAATTGAAATTCGGATATGTTGTTGTAGACACAAAGATGTTGATTTTGGACGGTGGATACCAGATCTAATACATGCATATTCTTAATAGTTCAGAAGATTATTAAGATACAAATTTCTCGAATAAACATAATTTATCTAATCATATTTTAGTAGGATATGATATTTTCTTGAAGAACACAATGAGATCTAAAACTCTTGTTTTATAATGATAAACACAATATAATATTCTTGATGAATATAATGTAATTATGGATTCCTATAGATACTATGGGATTTACAATTGCTCTTGAAGAAGTAATTTTGTCAATCTCTTTTATTTAATTTGTTTTTTAGTCCTATTTTTTTTCTTATCGTGTTTTAAAGTAATTCAAGTTGGTTCTCTTGAAATAGTACAACTAAGTATAATATCTTTGAAGAATAGTTATACTTGTTCTTATTTTATGTTATAATCCAATATTCTTGAAGAATATCAATATATTTTCTTTAATCTAAATTAAATTAATGTGCTCTTGAAGTAGCACATTTTATGATCCCCGAAGAACGTACAGTACAAGAAAAATATCAATTACTGAAGAATCTCACCCACGGTCAGCTGCCATCGAAAATCACCGACAGCAAAACCGACAGACGCCGAGGGATACGCCTTCCAGCCTAGGGATAATGTCTATGGACTCACTGACGGAAAAGGCCCGTTAGTGACATTGCCGTTGGCAATTCATCGAAAATGTGGCGCCAATTCTTGGTGCACAACTTAGAAAGGGAAATGCTGACGATGAACCGATGATATTTTGTGCTGACGGAAGGTGGCTGTCGGTGTGAATTTAGAATAATAAAAAATAAAATAAATCACCGATGACACTTAAAGTTTTTAGTTCCGTCAACAACAACTCTAATAAGGGCGTGCGCCCCGTTCATTGACAAAAAGAAAGAAGATAAAGAAAAGAGAGAGAGAGAGACCACCACCCCACCCACACCCCCACCCATTGCTCAACAAAAAAAAAAACACCACCAGCAACCACCACCACCAACAGTCGCCAGCGACCGCCACTACCCACAGCCGCCAGCCTCCACATCAGGTTTAGTTTTTTTTTTTATTTGCTTTTTTTAAATGTTGAATTTTGATTATTTAGATAATTTTGAGTTTATTTCAAAGGGTAAGATTGTTGTTGGGCTTAATTTGTAATTAATCCAAAAATTAGGATTCAATTTTAATTATTTAGGATTTTAAATAATTGGGGTTTCACTATAATTAATTAGATAATTGAAATTTCTTTATAAGACTGGGGTTATTTTGGGTTCGATTAGCAATTATTCAAAAACCTGAGTTGGTTTAGGGATTAATTAGAGATTTTCAAAGATTTGGGTTGTTTTTAAAAACTATGATTAGTTAGAGGTTAATTAGGAATTATTTCAAAAAGTTAGGTTGAATTGTAATTATTTAGTTAATTAGGGTTGTTTTCAAAAATTAGGATTAATTTAGAAGTTTAATTAGAGTTTTATGGTCGAATTAGGAATTACTTACATTACTATGGTTAATTATAGTTAGTTTTTTTTTAATGTTATCTTGTTTGACTATTCCATGCTTCATGTAAAATTGTTTCTATATATGTCGTTTATTTGTATGGATATTTGTGAATTTATTTGTGTTATGATTGTTTTGTTTTATAATTATACTTGGTGTTGTAGTGATGTCGGTGATGACATGGTATACGTCGCCGGCCGAAAGATTATGACCCTCCAATAAAGGATTTTAAAAAACTTTAAAATGTGTTGGTGGTTTTAAATTTGTTTTTGTAAGTTGATGGTGGTTTTAAATTTTTTTAAAAGGTGATGGTGGTTTTGAGTTGACGTGGTGATCGGTGAATGTTGTGTTCAAATATATATTCTGAATTGTGAGTCTGAATGTTAGGGTTCACAAACCAACAAATTATGTTTGTAACCCATTGAATATCGACAGTTCGATTATGTTCTTATTTCCACACTCAAACACGTTACTTTAGTCCTATTTAGGATTTAGTATCAAATAAAGAGTTTGATACTAAATTATGAATTTCCACTTATTTGGAAAGTTTGAATATGTGATTGTAATGTCATTATCTTAAAAAATTTCCAGATCCTCAAAATGCATATTAAGATAATTTTAGTATTAAAGATCACATTCTTGAATAGAATATGACCCTTACCAAAAAATTATTCGTTATATATAGACACCCACACACCGCTCACTTGTCTATTATTTAATCACCTATATATCAGTCAATGTTTATGATTATATTTTAATTATCCCCAATTATGAAATAATAGGATGAGCTCTGATCATAGTTGGATGTACAAACAGAGGGTGGACAATTACATGTCTAATGCGTTTGTGGAAGGGGTGGAGAGTTTCATTTTATTTACACTCACATATCTTTCAATGAAGGGCGAGAAAAAGTTGAAGTGTCCTTACCAAATGTAGGAATCATAGTTACCACGATATCAACGAGATTAAGTCTCACCTAGTTAAAAATTTATTCGTGTCGTACTACTATATTTAGACTTTCCATGGGTAAACAAATCTTGGCACCACGCATTATGTCGACCTTGAGGTTCACATTGGAGGATCATCTTATGTCGCTCCTTAAAAATCATCAAATATGGTTCATGATGCAGTCGGTCCTGACTTCGACATGGTTGGTGATGTAGAGAAACTACCAAATCTCGATGTCCAGAAGTTTTATGACATGTTGAGAGATAGAAATCAGCCTTTGTATCTTGTGTGCGAGAAACATTCTCAGTTGTCTCTAGTTGTCCGCCTCATGAATTTGAAGTTAGAGAATCGCATGCCATATAAGTGTTATGACAAAGTACTAGATCTAATCAAAGAGGTTGTGCCAAAAGATAATCTTGTCTCTGATAACTTCTACTACAGCATTAAGTTAATGAGAGGTATGGGCTTACCAGTCGAGAAGATAGATTGTTACTTGAACAATTATATGATCTATCAGAGATGATTTTGAGTTGAACAGTTACAAGTTTAGTGATCAACCTCATTTTAAACCTGCGAATAAGGAGAGAGAGAAATGACGGAAGGAGAGCGTTGCATACAAGAAGATGTACTATTTTCCATTACTCCCCGTTTA
Source organism: Phtheirospermum japonicum (assembly GCA_014905375.1). Classification (NCBI taxonomy): domain Eukaryota; kingdom Viridiplantae; phylum Streptophyta; class Magnoliopsida; order Lamiales; family Orobanchaceae; genus Phtheirospermum; species Phtheirospermum japonicum. The sequence goes on from BMAC01001229.1 coordinate 129,848, forward strand.
GAGAGGTTTTATGCATTTACAATAAATGAAAAAGACATGACTTGGTATGCATAATGTGTTGTTGATGATGGTGTCATGTGTCACCCATCAGATTCAGAGTCCTGAAAATTTTTCAATCAAACTCATCCAGAGTTAACTTACAAAACTCAAAATGTAAGATTGGGCCTCTGTACAAATGATTCTCAACCTTTTTGAAGTTTTGGGCTCAATATTTCTTGTGGCCGATGATAGTTACACCCTACAACTTTTCTCCATGGATGTCTATGAAAAAAATACATGTTTCATAGTGTTCTTGTTCCAAGACCCAAAAATTCTAAGGATATGTTAGATATTTTTCTACAATCTCGAATCGCAAAGCTGAATCAGTTGTGAACAGTTGGTGCACCCTCCATGATATCTCTAAAAAACAAACTTCTGGACATGCGAAGCACCATATAACAGATCTTGCTCGACGTGAGTGGTAATGAGCATAACAATCATATTTTTACACAAATTGGGGTGATCATGACATGTAAAATATGCAAGACATCTGTGCGCAGAACCCAATCTTGTGATTACCCAAACACCCTTTCGTTCACGAAAATTAGCGCGGAGACACCATCCGCATTCGGGTGATTCGTTGATTAATGGTCAGAATATCTACATAATTCTCTCCAAGTAATTTCGACAATCAAACAAATTTCCAAACCTTTGGATTACTCTCTAACACTCTATACGCACACTTGGCGACGTACTCAGAGTAATCTTTGACAGTCCACATCATATATTTTTTTATCTCTCAATATCATGCCTGTTCTCAACACTCATTTGTCTTTATCGTAGTAGTAGTCCTGTTGAGGGACATCAATAGAATCAATAGGAATGTCTTCGTAGTTGTAATTGAAAAATGGTATATTCTTGTAGAGTTCCGATCCTCTATCCACTCGTTTATGGGTTGTAGGGTCACGATCAACTACGGTAGGTTCAAAATGATCTTCATTTGGTATGCTACCCCCCAGCTGAAAGAATCCTCGTCAGTTTCATCACCATCATCTAGTTCATCTAAACTATTTTCAAATACACATCCTTCATCTGGTACGAAGCAATTGGCGGTGTAGTTCGGGATCACCAGTGGGGGAGGGAGATGATGCTCGGTGGGATCTACATTTGCATAATCGATAGTAGTTCGTCCACCCTCGTCTCGTAGAATTGATGCATACATGTCATAATCATTGCCAGAAGACATATTCGCCATATGTGCGATTACTTTTAAAATATACAAATGCCCCAAGAATAAACTCAATATTCGTAAATAATTAACAACTAAATACGAAATATCGAAACGAATAAATTAAAATTTTCACATAATTAATAATATGTTCACAACATAAATAATTTCAAATGTTCACGTAATTCGAAGTCTTTTCACAAATAAATAAATTCGGTATTATTAAATAATTAACAACTAAACACGAAATGAATAAATTAATATTTTCACAAAATTAATAATTTCCTCATAAATATATAAAATCAATTTTAATAAATACTTAACAACTAAATAAGAACGGATTAAATTCGAATTTTCACATAATTAAGAACTTCTCAAAAAATAAATAAATTCAAATATTCACATAATTAATAATTTTAAATAAATTCAAATTTTCACACAATTAATAATTTCATATAAATTCAGACTTTCACATATTTAAGAATTCTCACAAAATAAATAAATTCAAATATTCACATAATTAATAATTTAATCACAAGAAAATAAAATTAATTTTCATAAATAATTAACAATTATACACAAAATAAATGAATTCAAAGTTTCACTATCACTATATTAACATTTTCCAAACAAACAAATCAAATAGAATTTCATTAATATTTACAACTAAAATTCACAAACATATAATTCAATATAGACAGTAAAAAAAATTAACAACTAAATTCAATTTCACAACAATTGAATAATTCATTCATCAACGACAAATAATTATTTCTAGGGACAATTAGTTAAAAATCTATAAAATAACTAATTTTTTAAAATAAACAAAAAATTTGAGTTAGAATTTACCTTGTCCGTGTGCTGGAACTCGTCACCGTTTAAAAATGCCTAAAGCTTGAAGTTGAGAATGGAGCTGCTGCTGTTGGACGCTGGAGCTGGGAGGAAGGAAACCAGAAAATGAAGCTGTGGGCGACGAGCTTAGGGTTTTGTCTCCAAGTAATTTTTTTTTCTTTTTTTGTAAATTGGGCCGGGACGCGCCTGTCATGGCTTCCCGCGCCCGGTATTTATTATTTTTTTTATAAATCCACCCGGGACGCGTTGGACACCCGCGTCCCGGCCCCATAAGTGTTTTTTTTTCAATAAAATGGTCCGAGACGCGTTTGACACCCGCGTCCCGATTTTTGGATTTTTTTATTATTATTTAAACGGACGGACACGGGTTTCATTAGCGTCCCGACCCAAAAAATCAATTCTTTTTTAAAGTTGTAATATTTTGACAATTTCAAATTAAATATATATTATTTATTTAATAATACCTAAAAATATCAAAATATATCAAATCCCATATATAAACTCAATTTAACATCAGTCCACATTGTTGTCTTCAAGGTTCAAAAAGGCGTGAGGCGTGGCAAGGCGGCAATGCCAAGCCTCAAGTTTTGAAAGCCTAGGCGCGCTTAGGCGAAGTCTAGACATGAAAAGGCGTTGCCAATTTTTTATTATTATTATTTTATTTATTATATTGTTAAAATTAGTAAAAAAGAAATATATGATTAACTAACTTATCTACATATTCCTCAATATGGTTAGTTAAATACTAATTATTTATACAAAATTAACGTACTATTAACGGTCTCATGTAAGAGAATCATATTTTACAAATCATAAGTTATACTTTTAATATATAAAATCATACTTTGCAAAACAACTATTCACACTTTTTTTGAAAAGTATGAATTTCACAATAAAAACATGAAATTTTACAGTAAAAGTTTGATCGTATTTATAAGACGTTCTTACAATAATTCTTGCAAAATATTAATTATTTGATCATTTTTTGATGTCATATATATTTTGTAATATTTGRCTAAATTAAAAAAAAAAAAACAGTTTACTAATCTAAAAAACATGCGCCTTTTCACGCTTAGGTGTACCCAGACGATCAACAAAACAGGTTAACCGTCTTTTTCCACGCTTAGACAGGCGAAACATTTTTCCCACGACTCACACTCACGTCCACTTTTTAAAACACAGATTATCTTATCTTATTATTAACATATTTGGTCATCCCACTGCAAGCTTTGCTCAAATTGGTCTTAAACCCCACACATTTTATCCACCAAATATCAACCACCGTCACCGCCAGCCGTTAACAACCCTTCTTTTCCGATCATCGCCATGGCACCCGCCACCACCAAAGAGGTTCAGACTGACCTCTCTCCGGTCATAAAGATCTACACCGATGGCACCGTCGAGCRTCTCTTCGGATYGCCCCACGTACCGCCGACGCCAGAGGACACCGCCACCGGCGTCTCCTCTAAAGACACCACCATCTCCCCAGACATCTCCGCCAGGATCTACCTCCCGAGACTCACTGGCCACTTACCGACCTACCAAAAGCTTCCGATCTTAGTTTATTACCACGGCGGCGGGTTTTGCCTCGAGTCCGCCTTCTCTTTCCTCGACCACCGCTACATCAACATCTTATCCGCCGCCGCCGGTGCTCTGGTGATCTCCGTCGAGTACCGCCTCGCCCCCGAACACCCTCTCCCGGCCGCGTACGAGGATTCTTGGGACGCCCTCAAATGGGTCTCTCTCATGGGTAATTTTCATTTTCTAAATTGATCCTTTTAATATTTCAACTTACAAATTACAGTATCATTTATATTCTATAAATTTTTGAATTTTCTTTTCGATTATTCGGGAATTTAAAATTGGTCGAAGAAGAAGAAGAGGAGGTTTGTTGATTCTYCGTTGAATAATTTTAAGATTTCGGCAAATTGAGGGGTAGTTTTTCTTGTTTTGTGTTCTTTTTTTCCTCTRTGGCTTCAGCTCAGATGAGTGGATCACTAACCACGGCGATCTTAAACAGATCTTTATCGGCGGCGATAGTGCTGGCGGGAATATAGCCCACAACATGGCCATGCGTGCCGGGTCGGATCCTCTACCCGGGAACGTGAAAATCGTCGGATCGCATCCTTATTTCTGGGGCTCGGACCCAATCGGAACTGAACCGAAAGAAGATATAGAGCAGAGCTTGCCTTACCGGCTGTGGAGTTTCGTACACCCGTCAGCCGCTGGTGGGMTTGATGATCCGTTGATTAACCCGCTGGCTGATCCGGGATTATCCGGGCTCGGATGCTCCAAATTGATGGTGTGTCTATCGGAGAAGGATCAACTGACGGGGAGGGGATTGGTTTATGCGGATAAAGTAAAGAAAAGTGGTTGGAAAGGTSAAGTTGAGGTGGTGGAGGTTGAAGGTGAAGATCATTGCTTTCAGATTTTTGATCCTGAAAATGACAAGGCCAAGAATTTGATCGAGCGTTTGGCTAATTTCATTTCACAGAGTTAGATTTCGGCATTTTTGCCTTCGAAGAACAATATTTTAATTGTTGAGCACTGTAATYTCTAGTTGTGATTTAAATTACACTAGACTGAAAAAAAAAACGTGAGTGACACATGGATACACAGATTACACTAATTAGGCGAATGTGGAGTATCAAATGTTGCTTGTATAGCCTGGGGAAGAGAACCGTGTTCTATTTGTTTCATTGGTCGCTGAAATTTAGACCACCCGAATTTGCTCTTAAAGGGAGCGAGATCTGCTGAAACGAAAATAATGGAAATATTAATTGCACAAGGCAAATTTGGTAGGGGTGTTCTGTRAAATGATAGACTAACGCAAATTGATGCAAATCTTTCRCCAGGTTGTTTCTTCCTACGAATTTGAAAAAGAAATTTCAAATTGGTTAAAAAAGGATTAATATAATTGTGATTATTATATATTTAACAGGAGAACTAAAAGTGTAACAAATGTTGAACTACTTGATCAAATAGTAATAAAATGAACAGTTAAACAAGCTACGAAGGAGGTGGTGGTAGAGGGTTGAAGAAGATGAAGTTTGAGTGTTTAAAGTTTTAGGGTAATTTTGGTATTTTAATGATTTTTTTTTTTATTGAGGTTAATTAATAAATAAATGGGGTGCGTATATCCGCGCCATATATATATATAAAAGGTTGGGTTCAAATGAAAATCCATCATTATATGTGAACATAGGAAAAAAAGATTGTATTTAATYTTTCCTTTTCTTTTAAAAGGAAATAAAGATTCTCCATAAAAATTATTCATTTATTTAAAAATGAGATAAAATATAAATTAATGATGTTTTTAAGTAAATTACTCATGTATTAATAATATTATAATATAATAAGATTAATYTTCTTAATATTAATACTGCTTTTTTTATATAATTGCAGTGTTCTTTTACTATACTAACAATGATTTTACCATTGAACCACCAATATACTAATTTGATTTAGTTTTTGACCTAACATACAAGTATTCTTGTCCAAGGAAAACACACCTCCAATGCAATAAAAAAGCACTAATTTGATTTAACTTTTGGTCTGAAATAAAAGTATTCTTAGYCAAGAAAAGTATCGTCCCAAAGTATAAAAAGCACCACCAATGTAATTAAAAAAAATAATAATTTGAAAAAGAAAGYACCAACAATTTTTTAGAAGCACTCATCACTATCACCAACACAATTACATTTGAACGAAAGCACCAACAAATACTTGCAGAAGCACTGTGTAATGTTCAAAAAGCACTTTGTAAAGTATTCTCAAAGAGGCGGAGAAATTAGATGTGGCAGCACCAATTTCGTTRGCGAAAATTCAAACTCGGCTTTGAAAATTGAAACCCTCGGCATGAAACCTTCAACGCCGCCAAGCCCACGGGTTTTAGACCAAAAAAATAAAAAGAGAATTTCAACAATCACCACTGCGATCAGAGCCTCACTGATGGAGACATCCCCGATGGTGAGATTGGATGCCATCATCGATCCAGATTGTACATGTATAGAATAATATATTATAATAAATTTGTTTGTAATAAGTAATAATTTCTAAATATGAAACTTCTAATATATTATAATAAGTACGTATGTTAATTATTCCTAAAATTATGGAAGTTCTAATGTATTATAATAAATTTATAATATAATAATTATTTTTAAAAATATGAAATTCCTAAAAATATAGAACTTCAAATATATATAATATTTGTTTTTATATTAGAATTCCTAAATTCTTATAATTATGATTAATTTTTCTAAGTCTCCGAACCACCAAAAGTCGCCAAGTAAGCGTTTAAACCATCACAAAATTACACATCATGCCAAAAATTTCTAAGCAGGCACATATGATAGAAACATTTTCGTTTAATATATACGTGGGATG
>BMAC01001230.1:14953-63433 GCA_014905375.1 Phtheirospermum japonicum
GAAAAAGATAACAAGCATAGAAATGAGCTTAATAGGGTACCTTGGTAAAAAAAAAAAAAAAGACTCCTAGTGTGAAGAGGCTACAAAAAGAGGAAATAGAGGTTAGAAATGGCATAAAACCAGTTCTCATTAGTTTAACAAATCTAAAGAGGATGCGAGGACCACCATGGTCAAACAACAACGATAAGAACTTTCAGAGTGAAAACAAAATATTTGAACAAGAATGTAACAAATAAATTAGAATTCTTTGAGCAAATCTAGGAGAAACATAAAACAATCACATGTTTTCCCCACAAGCTACAGTTCATAAACTCAAACATTATACCAGGAAAAGTTTATACAGTTCACAATAGTCTTGTGAAGCTACAAAAATGTCCAAATTAGTATTTTTCAGATACATACATATTTATACATAGCAGTAGCAGAAAATATATATGGCGGAGACTTTATTACCAGAAATGCAATGAATGCTAGAAGTGCATGTCTGGCAAGGAGCTTACAAATTTGAAAAAATAGTCCCCGTGAATTACTAAACAAAAAAAAAATAGATATAATCATTCAAATGGCACATGATCTTAATGTCAAATTGCTACACGCAAAAGGATAGAAATATGTTCAAGTGCAACAACTACAAGAATATCCATCAAGGTAACTTTAATTGGTTCCATAACAGTTAATTTTAATCTGCAAGGAATTTATGTCAGTTATATTATCCAGGCTCTCACACCATTTACTAATCCTTCCATGTAATTGCATTTGATCTACAATCTGAATTGGGACTAGAAATAACAGATATACCATTTCAGATTACATACCAATATGCTCGATGGTATCCTTGCTAATATAGTGGACAACTGTTACCAATCCCCATAATGGCTCGATGAGTATGATCCAAGGTGTTTATCAAATTCCAACCTTTAAAAATAATTCGATCACTTTATTTAATTAAATTATACAAAAATGCACAATATAAAATAATTCAATAATATTTTTATTGCTATCAACATGTTGTTTATAAAATATTACTACGATTCAACACTTTTTTATTTGAATTGATCTCATAAAATAATCTCCGTCAATCTCTCGACAAGTGTCGGGTTCTGCTCGTACGCTAGCCAATTCCCCTTAGACAACCCGTGTCTCGCCTATTGCGCCAGCCTCGGTCGAGTCTTCCTGAATGTCACCCACTGTGCCCAATAGGGTTGCGAGCATCATGACATTACCAGTGACAATCTCCCCCAACGAAGTCGTACGCGGTATCGATACGACATCCGGCGCGATAACGAAAGTCGCTAGCTCCGCCTTTCTGCTACCGCAATGTAAGGATTCGGCATCTCCACAACTTGGTTACCCAGCTCTGCAGACCAAAGACCAGAGAGGACAATACAGAGCTCTGCAGACCAAAGACCAGAAATGACAATACAGAGGCCCCTTTCGGCAATCTCTCGGCATGGATCGCCCTTATCTATTTGTTGTGTATAATAACTAGGGAGTTGGAATACGGGATTACGCAGGCATAAACTTGGTCAAGCCAGCGTAACCCCAACACAATGTCATAGTCGTCCATCAGCATGACCATGAACGAAACGAACCCTTCCCAGTAGGCTATGTGTACTTTCACCCGTTTAGCTTCACCGTCGACGGGTTTGGTCTCGGCATTTACCGACTTAATGGATCCCCCGTTGCAGTCACTACCAGCCTAATGTCTTGGCAACCTCTGGTCGCATAAAATCATGCGTTGCCCTAGTGTCTACCAACGTTTGCACCACCTTGCCTCCGATCTCAGCCCCCGATGAACATTGATCCTCGGGAGGTTGTTTTGCCTGACGCCTCGTTGGTCCTCTCTGCACCCAGCAATTTCAAGGATCCTAGGGATGGTAATGGGGGCAGGTATATTAGTTATCCCCATCCCCGCTTCAAACTAAGTGGGTATCCCGTCCCCGTCCCCGGCGGGTATATTAGTTGTCTCCGCCCCTGCCCGCAATACCCGCCCCCTTTTGTATACCCGGTTCGTACCCGCTTATACCCGCTTACATTTTATTATTTTAAGAAAAAATACGGAGCTTGATTTTTAGGTCTACTTAAATATAAAAAAAGAAAATTAAAAAAGTCACGCAGGATTTTTTTTATTATTATATAAGAATCTACTTAATATAATTAATATACATACGCTAATTAATATTAAAAATAACAAGATCATTTACACATACACACAAATAACAAATAAAGATTTTTTATGATACACGTAGTAATCAGAAATCTATTTATTACCAATTGGGTTTTTTCTAAACGTGGATACTTCAATTTTGTGGTCCAACCAAAGCCAACCATAAATTATTCTAATTGATAATACTACTATGAATTCCCCCAAACAATGCACCTAATTACTTCGCGCTCCAATTTTCTGATGATTCAATTTTTCTTTCTTGGGCGAAACAGAGGATATCTCGATCGGGGGAGAGAACGGGGAAACTCCATATGACCCAACATATCTGACAAGACGCACTATACGTCAACCCAAGATGCATCTTCCTCTCCAGAACTTCAAAAAGGTACTTTTGGAACACCTTTTTCTGGTTTATTGGTTTTGTAATGAAAGGTATAGGGTTGTGTTACCTCTCCAACTATCTATCCATTAAGCAGGATCTTAGTGGCCCAAGTGCTTATTTGTTAGTGGGAAACTAATCCAATTCGCAGGTGTTGACACTACAAAAAAAAAGGAAATTTTCGAGGGATTTTTCGAGGGAAATAAATTCCCTCGGCAATTTCCGAGGGAAAACCGAGGGATATAAAAATCCCTCGATTTTTTCCGAGGGAATCCAGTTCCCTCGGAAAATCCCTCGGAAATTAGGGCGCTAAATGTTCCCGCCATATTTACCGAACGAACAACCGAGGGATGACCGACGGATGGATTTTCGAGGGAAGTCGTCCCTCAGAAAACCGAGGGATACTTAATTCCCTCGGTTTTATTTATTAATTTTTTAAAAAAATTAATTATATTTTCGAGGGAAGACAATTTCTCTCGGAATTATTCCGAGGGATCATGGTTTCCCTCGGAATCATTCCGAGTGAAATTGTATTCCCTCGGAAATGTAATTAATTTTTTTAAAAAATTTAAAAATAATTAAAATCGTAAAAAATAGAAAAAAATAATACAAAATAGGATTTATTTTCGGGATGCTTAGGCCGCACTCCTCCCCATCCCGGTCGTAATTTTTTGGGTTTTGTTTCTATTTTTTTGAATTTTTTTTCTATTTTGTTATTTAACAAATAGGCATGGTAATTTTATATGCTTCTCCTCACCGTCCGTAAAAGTTTGACCCACCTCGTAAAAATGAAACCGATCCTATCATCTTAGGCACGTGGGGTGATTTTTGATATTTGGAGGAGGTGTGCGTCTCGTCGTTGTGGAACCAGGGGGGTCGGACGTCGATCGTTTAGTGCGCCTTTCCTTTTTTTTTCGATTTTATATGAATAATGGAAAAACCCGAAAAAATAGTAAAAAATAGAAACAAAACTCGAGAAATTATGACCGGGGCGGGGAGGGGTGCGCCTCGGCGACCCGGAAATAAACCCTATTTTTTTCTATTTTTTTCTATTTATTTGAATTTTTTTTTATTTTTTGACATTTCCGAGGGAATTTGCATTCCTCGGAAATGTCAAAAAAATAAAAAAAAAAATCAAATAAATAGAAAAAAATAGAAAAATCGTAAAAACAAAACCGATCCTATCATCTTAGGCACGTGGGTTGTTTTGACCCCAAATTCGATCTTAAAATACCAACGAGCATGTGCGTGCCCTCACGTGTCGTGGGGTTCGACCAACAGCAAGATACGATTGATCGATGAACTCCTTCGGTTGGAAACGTGAAGCGACGTAGCGTCGTGATTTTTGATATTTGGAGGAGGTGTGCGTCTCGTCGTTGTGGAACCACGGGGGTCGGACGTCGATCGTTTAGTGCGCGTTTTCTATTTTTTTTCGATTTTATATGAATAATGGAAAAACCCGAAAAAATAGTAAAAAATAGAAACAAAACTCGAGAAATTATGACCGGGGCGGGGAGGGGTGCGCCTCGGCGACCCGGAAATAAACCCTATTTTTTTCTATTTTTTCTATTTTTTCTATTTATTTGAATTTTTTTTTATTTTTTGACATTTCCGAGGGAATTTGAATTCCCTCGGAATTCCAAGTTCACGGAAATGTCAAAAAAATAAAAAAAAAAATCAAATAAATAGAAAAAAATAGAAAAATCGTAAAAACGAAACCGATCCTATCATCTTAGGCACGTGGGGTTGTTTTGACCCCAAATTCGATCTTAAAATACCAACGAGCATGTGCGTGCCCTCACGTGTCGTGGGGTTCGACCAACAGCAAGATACGATTGATCGATGAACTCCTTCGGTTGGAAACGTGAAGCGACGTAGCGTCGTGATTTTTGATATTTGGAGGAGGTGTGCGTCTCGTCGTTGTGGAACCACGGGGGTCGGACGTCGATCGTTTAGTGCGCGTTTTCTATTTTTTTTCGATTTTATATGAATAATGGAAAAAACCGAAAAAATAGTAAAAAATAGAAACAAAACTCGAGAAATTACGACCGGGGCGGGGAGGGGTGCGCCTCGGCGACCCGAAAATAAACCCTATTTTTTTTCTAGTTTTATTTTTTCTATTTATTTGAATTTTTTTTATTTTTTGACATTTACCGAGGGAATCATGTCCCTCGGTTTTCCGAGGGATCCAAATTCCCTCGGAAAGTTTAACCTAATTAGCGGGCTGGCCGCCCGCTGTTTCTTCTGCGCGCACAGAATAGAAAAGAAAGAAGAAGAGAAGAGAAAGAAGAAGAGAAGAGCTCCGCCAGTCGCCGCCGTCCACAGCCCGTCGCCGCCGACCTCCAGCTCCGCCCGTCCCCGCCCGCTCGAAGATCCACAGCTCCGCCCGCCACAGCTCCGCGTACTGCCGCCGCTCGCCGCCCGTCGCCGCCCGTCCGCCACTCGCCGAAGCCTCGCCGCCCCCAGCCCCAGGTCCGCCCGCCTGCAACCGCCGCCCCCAGCCCCAGCCTCCCGCCCCCAGCCGCTCGCCGCCCCCAGCCGCTCGCCGCCACAGCCGTCGCCAATGTAAATTTTTTATTTTTTTTTAATTTTTGTATATTATTTTATGTATTAATTCAATTTTTAATTTGTAATTATAGTTCAATTTAGGGTTTAATTTTCAATTAGGGTCTCAATATAGGTTTTAATTTCTAATTAGGGTTTAGGTTTTAATTTTCAATTAGGGTTTTAATTTAGGTTTTATGGTTAATTTTAGAATTAGGGTTAAATTTAGGGTTAGTTTTTAGAATTAACTTTAGCGTTAATTTATAATTATGGTTAGTTTTAGTATTAGGTTTAATCCATAATTAGAGTTGAATTTACAAATAATTACGTAATTAGAGTTCAATTTAGCAATAATCAATTAATTAGGGATTAATTTAGTAATTATTACACAATTAGGCCAAATTAGTAATAATTACATAATTAGGGTTCAATTTAGGAATAATCAATTAATTAGAGGCTAATTTAGTAATAATTACATAATTAGGGTGCAATTTAGCAACAATCAATTAATTAGGGGTCAATTTAGTAATTATTACACAATTAGGGTTCAATTTAGTAATTATTACAAAACTATGGTTCAATTTACTAATTATTATAAAATTTAGCAATAATTACACAACTAAGGTTCAATTTAGTAACTATTCCATAATTAGGGGTCAATTTAGCAATAATTACGGATGAAGATGAAGATGAGTTTGATGATACATTTAATAGCGAAAGTGATTAGTTTGGTTGAAATATATGTAATCTATTCTTATTGTAAAACACACTTTTTTTATAACTACTTTTTTTTAATTTGGGTTTATTAATGCGTTTGGTGTCTAATATATACTGGTATTTTGTAAAATACTCGTATTATTATCTAATAAATTTATCAGATGCCGTTGCGTCGAGGATCCAGTAGCGCACGTCGATCGGATATGGGGTCGGCCCATCATTTATCTGATTTCGACACCGACTACATGGGTCTCGGTCCTGATCATCCAGCGACGCAGACCCCGACGCAGACCCCGACGTCGCATACACCTTCATCAGAGACCCCGTCCGACGCGGGTACATCACGGACCTGACGACAGTTGGTCCCACCGCAGAGGGGTATGACTCAGGTTTATATTGCAGGAGAGAAGTAAGTAAAATCAATGATTTTAAAATTATAATTATCATTATGATTAATTTTTACCGAGTGAAAAAAATAAAAACACAATTGAATACAGGCTGCACAGCACATTGGGGAGGGTGTCCACTCTCCTCCGTGTCATCTTTGAGAGGGATCTCCATCCTTTCCGGGTGGTGCTATAAGGCGGTCCCTAGCGAGGTTAAGGCGTACTGGTGGGAGATGTTTAAGGTAATTATTATTTTGTATCCAAATTTATTAGTATTTACCGTAAAAACACAATCATATGTTTGAGTTGAATTGTAATTAATGTTTTATTTTTGCAGGAGGTTTGTTATTGGGATCCGGCGGTGTATAGTGAGAAAGACATACGGGATGTATTTTTTTCCGATGATCGGGTCCCTTTACGGGAAGAAGCTTAACGAGTATAAGCAGCATATTGCCTCCCATGMTGGTGGTCGGCCGGAGTGCCTGACCGCGGAGGTCTATAGGTAAACGATTCTGTTATGTGTTTTTTTTATTAAATTAGAATTTTTTTATTTATAACATATGAATTATATCGTATCTTATATATCATCCATTTCAACTAGGGCTTGGAAGACTGAGTGGGATAAGCCCGAGAACAAGAAGAAATCCGAGCAGTGCAGCAAGAATAGGAAGAGCGAGCCTGCTGGACCGGGGACTGGGATGTCGAAGCACACAGGGGGTGCTAGATCTACCATCGACTATGCCTTGGATATAGTAAGTAACGGCTATTTATAATATAATAATATATTATTTGTTTGTTTAATTTTAATGTTAATTATTTAAAAATTCTATTTGAATACAGGAGCGGGAGACGGGTTCGCCGGCTACGTACTACGATCTTTTTAAACGTACGCACCAGAAGAAAGACGGCGCGTGGATCGACACGAGATCTGCTAATATTAATGTTAGTCTCTTTTTTATTTTTAACTTATTCTTTGATTTTAACGTAAAATTTTAATAACGAGTTGTATTTCAGGAGAAGTACGAGAGACATCTGACCCAGGAGCAGGAGCGTGCGTCTTCCCAGGAGGAGAGTAACAAGGTTGACCAGGACCAGGTTTTTCTCGGCGTCGCCGATGTGAAGAAGGGACGGCTTTACGGCACCGGCGCGTAAGGGAAGATAGTGGCTGTCGCGAAGGGTTTACTGAAGGGCGACTCTTCCACCTCCTCCTCATCCCAGGCTGATAGACGACAGATCAGAGAGTTCGAGGCGCAGGTCGAGGCTCAGAGGGCGCAGCTTGAGGCGTTGCAGCAGCAGGCAGCCGAGGAAAGGCGACAGCGTGCGGAGGAGCGCCGGCAGCAGGAGGAATTTCAGGCGCGGACCAACGCCCAAATGGCTGAGATGTACGCTCGTTTCCAGCAGCAGTTCCCCGCTTCCTATCAGCAGCAGCAGCAGTTTCCCCCTCCCCATTCATAGAACACTTTTATTTATGTAATAAACTTTGTTACTGTTTCGATCGAACGCATGTAATTCATAAATTTTYAAATATTTTTTTTATTATAATTGATTTATTTTTTTGACTTTTCTTTAATCGCTTTTTTCCATTTTTTGAGAATTTTAATAATTAAACAAGAATTAAAATTAAAACAAAAAATTAAAAATTAATTAAAAAAATTAAAAAATTAAAAATACCGAGGGAACGTTCCCTCGGAATTTTGAAAAATTCGAGGGAATGGGACTCCCTCGGATTTCCCTCGGATTTCCGAGGGATTGTCCGGTAATGGTTTCGAGGGAAACAATCCCTCGGAATTCCCTCGGTTTTGTAATTTCGAGGGATTTATTTTCCTCGGAACCGATTTCCGAGAAAGGTTTTTTCGAGGGAATTTTTCCCTCGAAATTTCCCTCGATGTAACCAAAATCGAGGGATTTTTGCTTAATTTAGAGGGAAAAACCCCTCGAAAATTTTGATTTTTTTTGTAGTGTGATGTTTATACCAATCGATCATAGAAGAAAATTTATTATTTATTCCGATTAAGCTTCCTTCCTATTAATCTGGAAGTTTTTCTCATATACAAACCAATGTTTCAGCTCCATAGCTAAAGATCTTAGTTCTTGAACGAGCAAACGAATATGTTATTTTGGTTTTCATTAAGAGATTTTGTTAGTTTATTTTATTTTTTGTTTTGTTTTTATTATGAGTACAATAACATCTGATAATGCGAAGGCAAATATTTTTTTTTTAAATTGAATATCGCTACTCAGTAGTCGATTTCAAATTTTTTTTTTTAATTACAATTCCCATACTCAGTATGCAAAATTGAATAAATTTTTTTTATTATAAAAATTAGAATTCGCATACTAAGTATGTGAATGCATTAAAAAAAAACTATGAAATCGCACAATGAATTTGCGTGGTATGACCCAAATATGCCTGACCTGGAGAACAAGATCTAGTTAAGATGACCTGAATTGCCACTATGACTCCCAAAGGAAAATGGACCGAAGGTTGATCCTGATCTGGCTTTTGACTCAGAAGAGGAATCTATCTGCTCAAGTCGGGAAAGAAGAAAATGCTAAAACAGCGAGGTCACGCCTCCACTTGTCCTAAATAGGATAACCTGGTCGACGGTTTGCCCTGGTGGGGATGAGCTAGCTTAAAGCCTTAGGAAAAGAAAGGTGAAGCGGAGGGTAAACCTATCGCTCGATGGATATCATCCTGATTTGATCTAGAGCCTTAGATAAGGTTTCGGGAGATCGGGTCAGAAACTTAAAGAACTTAGCGACAGAGTTGTCTTGTCCTGGACAGAAGTTTCCTAATCGGGTCAGCATGAATAACGGCCCACGATTCGCGAGTTCCATTTTCGAGATCTCGGAAGGGCCCCACTTGGGAAAAACTATAAATATTTGAACCTCAAGGCTGAGAGAGGTATGACATTTCTAAGCATTCTTCTTCTGATTTTGCTTATTCTGATCTAAAACGCTTACTGACTTAAGTATTGGAGAGGTTTCGACCGTAAAATCCCCAATGGTCCTTTCTAATTTGTTTTTGTGGAGACAGGTCCGAATATTTTCAGAGAAGTAGCAGGTGGCGAAACAATGCGAAACCACCTAAATACACAACCCACACCCAAACCACCTAAAAACACAATTTATTTTAATATATATTATAATTATGCATTTTTGCGGTTAACTGGACCCACTACCAAAATTACAAAAGAAAATCAATTGTCACTTAATTAAACGTTTAGTGAAAGGAGGGAGAAAAAAAAAATCTTTGCCACACGCTGAACTACTTCTGAAGAAAAACAAGGGGTGCAAATTACAAGAAAAGAGCTTTAACTAAATATTCCCCTCTCTCAGACCCAACAGGCGACCCTACACTGTAAAGGGCAAATACAAGTAGCATTGGAATTAGCATTGTCAAAATAAGCTAAAACTCACGAGTCGGACCGTTAGCCCGTTAAAATGGGTTAATTTGGGCATAGTATTTTCAGCCCATTTAAATGTGAGCCAAATTGGCTCGCTCTATTTGGCCCACGGGCCAATGTGGGCCAGACCGTTTTTCAATTGAAAATGAAATGATAGTTTAGTATTAGGCTGAGACTTGGGAGGCCTACATACTTGTTTTATTTTGGGCCATTGGCTGAAGAGGAAGCACAGGCCCACAACAAATAATTAAATAATAGTAATTTAATTTTGTTCTAAATAACAAAGGTTCTTAAAATTGTTCTAAACACAATTTTGTTCTGATTGAATTGGAATTGAGATTTATAATTCTATGAACTCTGACATGATTTTTTATCTTAAAAATCTTAGGTTCGTTAGAGTTGTGCAACTGCTAATCGGTATGAATAATGAATTGTAGATGATTACAATTTACTATGTATGAATTAGATGTTTCTTGTGTAATTTGTTTTAGGATGGTAGGCTTGATATGAAGTTGGAACTCATTTAATTGTTATTTTTTTAATCGAATGCTTTTATTTATTGTTTGCAGCATAATTTGACTTGGGCTTTTTACGGAACTCCATGAAAGTTCAAAACAAACTTGATTTAAAGATTGATGGTATTAGAAGTTAAGAGTATAACAATGAATCTAACATGAGTTGGAAGTACAGAGGAGTTCAGAGTAGATTACTTCAAATAAACCCAACTAATTGCTTTAACTCCCAATATTTTTCTACGAGTAAAGGGTTAGTTTATCACTCAAATAAGAAAACGGGCGTAGAATTTAGCAAATTCCTTATCGATACATGTTCCCAGGGTAGAGCTAGAAATTCATATTAGAGAGGGCGGTAATAATTAACATTGTTATACGATACATTAACTACAAAAGTTATATTAACTTAAATATTTATATCAAGACAAAAATAATATGTTACCTGGAAGTGAAGACAACTAGATGTTTGGTAGGGATGAAAAATGAATCAGGTTGTTCGATCCTCGACTAGAGATCGATCGTTAAAATTTACTTGAACTCAATCCGTTAACGTAACGAGTCAAGTTTGACCACGCGCGATATTCCATTCGAAAAAAAGATACAAAGTTTATTTCGAGCTTAACTTGTTTAGTAAAATAAAAATTAAGGGTTTGTAAAAACTAATATTAAACTACTCGAACTCGACGATTTTCACACGACAAAATACTCATTATGCTTGGATAATAATCAAACAATCTCAAATATGATTTTGAAGGCTCGAAATATATTCAAATAAATTTGGAGACCATTATATTCGGCTTGAATTGACTCATTTATACATTTGTTAAAAAAGAAATTGCAATTGAAATACACAAAAAAAAAGAAAAAGAAAAAATTGAACGGGCTTGTGGCCACCACCCGCTCCCATGTAGCTTCGCCTATATATGTTTTGAGTTTAAGAAACAAATCATAAGAGCATATTAAAACTTAAAAAAAAATTAATTAGAATTAACACTACAAAAAAAATTGAGAATATCGACAGACCATTTCCGTCGGTAACAGTGTTACCGATGAAAATGGTCTGTTGATGAAATCCTCATCGTTAAAAAAATTACCAATGGACTACCGACGAACTCCAATTTCGTCGGTATTACCGACGGATCTTAATAAATTAAAAGAAAATACCGACGAGATTTTTTCGACGGTAATTAATTTTATTAAAAAAATATATAAAAATTATTGACGGAGTCCGTCGGTAAATTAAATTTAAAAAAAAAATCTATATGGGTTGTGCCAGAGCCTACCCATGACATGTTAGGCTAACTTGATTTTTTTTAAGTATTTGACATTATAATATATATACATAGTTATGTTATATATATAAATAATATGTTTATATATAATAATTATATTATACATATATATATAATATTATATTAAAATTAGAAATATATATATTTCTAAATATAATATAATATATATATATATATATATATATTAGTTCAATACGTGGATATTATGCGGGATTTAGAAAATAGTAATATTCATTAAAAATACTAAAAAAAAAAATTGAAAATTATACATACAAATCTTAATATTATTGTATATTTACAGGAATATTACTTTTCACAATAAATATTTTTTACACAAAAATTATAACATTATTTGTTCCAATCCCGGTAAGACTTATTTTAACAATAAATAATTTTCAAGTTTTTCTTACCATGAGTCATGAAATTAGTTGTAAAGTATTCAAAATACCCTATACTTGACATGAAAACCCGTAGAAATTGAGTTTTAAAAAATATAAAACATATAACACGGCGTGAAACATGTGAATATGTGATATAAAAATAAAATCGATAAGCACGGATAATTTTATTGAAAATACGTCGTACATCTAACTTGTAGTATATGTAATATTATTATTATTTTTAAAAAAAAATTTCTTCTGTGAAAGACATTAATTTGTTCGTATAGATATATAATGTGTGTATCAATACATTATATTGGAATTAGATAAAGAAATTTAGAATATATTTAATATTTCTTTTTCTAGGCGTACTAATTTATTATTATTATTATTTATTTTATATTTTTTGTGTTTTTTTTTTTTTGGGGGGGGGGGGAGGTAAAATAGTTTTTCGTATTTTTTTAAATTTATTTTAAATTCATTATATTAGGATTAGATAAAAAAAATTAATTTTATATTTTTATATATTTATTTTTCTTTTGTAATAATTTTATATAACTCATATTTTTTTAAATAAATATTTAAAAATTTAAAAATAAAATTATTTCAAATTTTATTATAAATTAATTTTAATTCAACGCATATAGATTTTTTTAATTAGATATAATTTATTTATGTTTTTACATTATATTAATAAAAGTAAAAATATTAAATTATATGTTAAAGAAATATTAGATTAGGTAATATTAGAAAAATATTAAATTATGTGAAAAATATAATAAAAAGAAAATTACTAAATTAGATAAATATTAGGCTCGGATGACACCGAAGCACCAGAATTTTTTCAAAAACTAATAAAGCGTGGGAAACCGACATGTGGGATAAGAGAATTTTGCATTAATATATAGAGAAGATTATTATATTAAATAATAATTAATATTTAATATTTAATAATATACAGATTACTAAATAATAATATATATTAATATTTTTGAATTACACTCCCTACGCATTTCATGTAATCTAAAACTCCGTATACTTATTTTACGTGTCACCTCCGACACACACTACTATATAATAGGGAATTCACGTCGGACGATTTACGTCGGTTATTGAAAAACCGACGTAAAAGGTTTACACGTCGGTTTTTTAAATAAACCGACGTGATAAGTTCAATTCCACGTCGGTTCATTTAAAAACTGACGTGAGAAATTATATTAAAAAAAATTTAAAATACCGTAAATATAATAAATGTACTCCCGGCTAAAATTAATGATAAACTTCGACACTCAAAAACACTCCAGCCCGTCTTTTATTCTCCACTGCTCCTCAGCGCCATTCTCCGCCATTGCCYGCATTCTCCACCAGCCAGCTAATCCCGTCCGCCCCATAAMGACTTCMCCCAGCYTATCYGATCTAGATATCCATCCAACACCCAAAAAATCGAGCCTGACAAACCCTAGTTCAAAACCCCCAATTCATCAACAGCTAGACGAAATCGGAGGGCCCCGCTTCGTCTCCACTGCACTCCACCACCACCGCAGCCGATCTGAACGTCCTTAGCCCCAATTCATTGTAAGTAATTGGATTGTGTTCAGAAGCCCCAATTCATATAGAAAACCTATTTATTGCATCTACGTTGTATTTTCAATTTTTGCAATTCATTCGTACTTTTCTGTGATGGAATTTTTAATTGTTGTATCTGTATTTGTATCTGTTACTGTATTCATTTGGTTCGTTGGGATGATTTATCATCAACCAAGTTTTTAAAATAAAACTAGTTTTAATTACTTTCTGCTGAATTTGAATATGAACAATTTAGGCGTGCTACCTTCTCTTCGGGAAATTTTGGGTACATTTTAACAAATGTTACCTCCTGTTTGCATTCTATCAAGTTCTTTTTCTTTTTATTTAATTTTTTTAATATTTTGTTCTGAACTTCTTCCTTAAAACAGGTTAATGTGAATTTCTGTTGAAGTATGGATTCGCGGTAGCATTCGTTTACGGTATATTTTCCTTGTAGGTACGTGGCACATGGTTCTGATAGGTTTTCTATGCGAAGATGTCTTTTTTCCCTTCCATGTCATTGATTTTGAAAGTTATATAGACTTAGTTCTACATAACAGGTTTGACTTTAGTTTGTAACTTTTAAGACATTTAATTCATCTTGGAGTTAGCAGGTTTAATAGGGGTTTACTTGTTTGTTTGTTTACTCGGTTTTTTGGTTGATGAATGTGTGTTTGTGTGTATTGGAGTTTTATTCCCAGGCAATTTCTCTGTCAAGTTCATATATTTTTAATACTAGAAAGCAATTGGCCCGATGAAAATATGAAGATAGTTAGAATTCTTAAAAAAAAATAGTATTATTATGAATATTAAAAAACAAATATGATGAAGGTTCATGCTTTTCTTTTCTTTTCTTTTTTATATTTTAAAACAAATTGGAAATAAATTTATGTTCGTATATTTTGACGTAGACATCTTGTAATTTTAAGTGCTGGTGGATCTTATGTATTTGGATACACATATTTGGATACACATTTCTACAAAATTCACTAAATTAATTTATTTGTATGTTTTGTTATATGCAGCGAGAATAATCCATGTTCTGGATTTCTCCTTTTGTATTGTGATCCGACTTTTTTTTTTTTCAGGACAAAACATCTGTACCATATGAACCAGTTTATAGTGATGGACAAGCAAGGTATAGCCTTTGCAACATAATTTGGCAGTTTAGGATCATTACTAAGTTTCTTAAAATCAGTTGATGGTAAAGTAAAATTTCTTAAAAAAATAAAATCACATTGCAATAATATAGAAAATCACTAATCCAAAAAATATTGCTGAAAGTGTCTTATATTAGTTTGGTCAAAATACATTGATTTTAGTCGAACATATCAATATTTTCACTTGAATGAATATATAGATGCCTCCCTTTACGTGCCCAAGGAAATGCATGCTTAACTGATACTTAATAACACTTACTTTTCATCTTAGGTTCTGAATATAATTTGATGCTCAAAGATATTATTTCTTTTATCTTTTGACAGGTTTCTGTTAGAGTACATATTCGATATCTCAAAGTTGGAGCCATTGGTGGCTAAGGTTTGCATTATATATAAAGCCATATTACGAGCTGTGATACCATCTGGAAAATAATATTCTCTGTGTGCAAAGTTGGTGAGGTCCTACTTGATCCAAGCTGTGATACCCTCTGGAAAATCTCCCTCTACCTGACAGAAACTTACTTAATGTTGTTTGATGTTCTTAAAAAAAAATAATAATAACTACCAAACCAATTGGTATCTTTGAAGTCTAGTTAATGTGAGAGCTTATGCTTCTGATTAGGAACTGGATTTTCT
The DNA here is from genome assembly GCA_014905375.1 of Phtheirospermum japonicum. Lineage (NCBI taxonomy): Eukaryota > Viridiplantae > Streptophyta > Magnoliopsida > Lamiales > Orobanchaceae > Phtheirospermum > Phtheirospermum japonicum. The sequence continues at coordinate 30,100 of BMAC01001230.1, forward strand.
GAAGCTATGTTGGGGGAACTTTTCGCCATTCTTCGCTCAAAAGTTATTCCTAAACCAAAGGTTGGATTGAGATCATCTTTTTAGTTGCTGTTGGGTGTGTGTTTTTTTGGGGTTGTTTTTGGGTTCTTTTCTTTTCTGTTATTTCCTATCTGCCCTTATGGGATTATCATTCTTCAAAGTTTATTTGACATTTGTGCCATTTCCAGTCATACTACAGATATTCGRATACGATCGACCCTGATGTATGGTTTGAACCCTCTGAGGTAGCAGTTGACATCTTTATCTATCTGATTTTCTAAATTTGGATTTATTTTTGTTTTGTTTTGAATTTTCTTTTTCTTTCTTCAAGGAAGCATCATGTATCCCATTTCAATATTTTGATGTTTACCCAATCTAGGTCACTCTATCCAACGCCTACAAGCACATTGCAGCTGTCAAAGGATGTGATGGAGTTTTCCACGTYGCCAGCCCTGTCCCTTCCATCTCTGTACCGAACCCGGAGGCACGAATGATTTTTTCAACTCTTAATCGAACTTTATCTTTATGCGTTATTTGGATTGATGATTCATGTTAGGGATTAAAATTAAAAAAAAAAGTGTAGATGTAAACTGTAAAGGGTGATTCCAAGTGTTTTTTGCTTATGAAGGGTGAAAAATGTAATTTTCAAAAATTGCTGAGACATTTGGTAATTAGCCGAAACCTCAGTGGAGTTTTTGTAGTTCTGGAAAATTGCTGGGTTATTTTGCAATAACAAATAGCGGTAACTAATAAAATTGGGGTTTGAATTAATTACCAAAAAAAAAAAATTCTTGAAAATTACAAGAAAAAACTCAGAATTTGATTGATTGATTTATTTTCTTTAACTTAAGGGCTTGGTGAATCTGATATTCCTATTAATGTAATGGTGTTTCTGAAGATTTTTTTTAATTATAATTATGAAGAGTTTTTGTAATTTTAAAAAATTGTTTGATTATTTTGTAATTAGCCCAAATATCAGGGGTGCTTTTGTAATTATGGAAAACTACAGGTTTACTGTGAACTGAGTAGTAGATTGGATAATGTGAAATAACATTTTGTTTGTCATTATATACTATTGCAGGTGGAAGTAGTGGCACCTGCATTAAACGGCACTCTTAACATCCTCAAAGCATGCTCCCAAGCGAAAATCAGACGTTCTTGAGGATGGCTATCCTACGTTCCGAGAAGAATTACTACAATACTCACACAGGAAAATTATTTCAAATATCCAATTTTGAGGATGACTCAAGTCCTTTAGGTAAAATTAATGGCTACATATTCTGAAAATTTTTCAATTTTGTTTTTGGTTAACATTTAGCTAGTTTTGATGCAGCCTGGGATTACTCGGCGTGGGTCCGTACCTACGCACTGTTTCTTGAGGAGCGGATGAGCTATGATATAGAGGCAGAAAGAGCATCGAAAACTGCTCCGGGAATGTCTAAGGCATTTTTTTTCATTCAATATTTTTTTCTTGATTAGTTAAAAAAAGTTATAACGAAAGAACAATTATCGCGGGCGTATAGTAAAACAAGGCTTTTGAACGCTGACGAATTATTTTATTAGCTACCTGCATTGCAATAGCTTCTATACCGCCTTTGTTACCAGATAGTGTATAATACATTCTACATTGAAGATTAACTTAATTATTTAAGATTGTCTTTTTGCCAAAACCTGGATCGTAATGTTTGTCGATTATTTTTTAATCAGCCTGATGGAGCAGCAAGTCGCAACTTTCTCATTCAATATGCTTTGGCCTTGGTATGCATAACAAATACTGGTCGAAAAAATTGGTAACTTAGATTTATTTCCTCTGTATGAGTGGAATTATTTTTGGTCAAGTTTTGAAAGAGAGCTTCAAAATATATCGTTCCATCAATGATGGAATCATTAATCTTATCGACACGGTATGTTTACAAACTGAACTCTCCACTGAAAAAAAAAAAGAAAAAAAAGGGAAGATTGGGTTTAGCAATTAATTATTTAAAATAAGCTAGATATTGGAAATATATTAATTAAGATAATTAATAAGCTAGTTTCATCTTTTGATCTTCTCGGGTTTAACAAGCTGTCATTCAGATAGCACCATGCATTTTATCTAATTTGTTTATAAACAGTGCTTAATGTTTTATCACTTTATTTCCCTGCTAACCGTTATATAACTAATTGTAAGCTTTAATTTGCAGGAATGGGCTCTCGACCGAAACAAAACAGATACCGTTTCTTGAAACCCTACCCGATGACATGCAGATCTTCAGAGAAGAGGTTATTTCGATTTTGACTAAATAGTCTCGGGAATTCATCATATATCGACAATGTATTTGAAGATCTTAGAAACGGGTAAGTGTGCTTATGCTATAGAGATACAGCTACTTTTTTATGGGGTGTTTTTGCTCATTTACATTGTATTTGCTGTTATAAACTTCTGAATCCATGCAGATGGGTTCTGCTAGAGACGCTCGACAAGGTATCATYAGGGATTGTTAAGCCGACAGTGGCAGCCGTACTCCAGGACCGCGGCAGCAGTACTCCGGCCGCTTCGAATGTCGAGTTATATCGGTCATTACCAGTACCATCTCGTCTTTGGTGCGAGATTAGTATGGATTTCATTTTGGGTTTACCACGTACACAATGAGGTAATGTTTCTATTTTTGTTGTCGATCATTTCTCAAAAATTGTTCACTTTATTCCTTGTAAAAACACTACCAATGTCATATTGTTCACTATCGATTTTTAATTATTATTTATTGTTATTTTCGTTTCTCTTTTCTCTACGATTCTTGTATTATGGAAATGGGCCGGTATGGGAAAGGTTTAGACGAAAGGTTAACTGAAACAGTTTTTGACTTTTGCTCCATGCTTGCATAAAAATGTGAAATATATGTGTTTTTTCTGTCAAAAATGAAATTAGGGGGACCTTGCATAATGCTTGTTCTTACAACAATATTGTACATAAAAGTTAATGTGTTTTGGTTCCATTTTAAATTTCCTATATTAGAAAGTATGTGTATCAGTGTATTATATAATTTTCAGAGAGCCCTTACAATTCTCATATGTCTATATAACTTTAGATAAATTCAGACATGTATGATAGTTAAGGTGTTTTGGTTCCATTTCATTGTTTCAATACTGTCTTATGATTTGGTTTGTATGTATTTCCTGTTTGCTGTAGCTGTCATAATCTCCTTCACTCCATTACGTTTTAATGAAAATTTCACCTTATTTATGAATATAGTATTGCCCGGGCAGATTGGAGGTAGTGGGGTCCTGATTTCACCTCTGACGTACATCTTCGACGAGGAAACTCCCAGATGGCTCCAGCTTCTTTCGAACTTGGGGCTCTGATCAACGGCACTCCCCGGGCTTTTCACAATTTTGGAAACTGTACTGTGTGTTGTACTACACAACTTGTGGTGGTTTTCTCATCCAATAAGTGAATTGTTATGATTTTATAGAGTAACTAGTGTTGCACTACTTCATGTAATTCGAACGTCAAACGCCTTTTATGCAAACCGATTGGTTTGCATAATTTCTTTTGTCATTTCTAATTCAGAGTTCTAATTTTATTTTAAACTTTTTTGGTTATTTTGAATTTTTGCTGATCGTTTATCATATATTATTTATTAGGTGGGATGATATAAATGAAAGGGGTACCTTTTTAAAAAAATAATAATAAAATCACATCGGTTCTCTAAAAATCGACGTGAAAAAACAAATAATCCACGTCGGTTTTTAAAAAAATCGACGTGGAAGGTCACATATCCACGTCGGTTATTAGTGAAAACCGACGTAAAATTAACACTACACATGTCGGTTTTTAGAAATCAACCGACGTGGAAAGTAACAGAATCCACGTCGGTTTTACCAAAACGACGTGACTTTCCACGTCGGTGGTTTAGACATCGGTTACAAAACTGACGTTAAATGGAGAAAAGAACCGACGTAGAAAAGCTGTTTTGTAGTAGTGACAATCCATAATATGTATGGGAGATGCTTACTAAAATAAACACACGAATCTAATTAAATATAGAAAGGCTATTGATTTTCAACCAGTTATATTATATATTTATGTTTTATGGTGCCTTCCAATATACTTGATTAATTTTGTGTTGTTGCTGTGTCGCCATTTTGATACCAATTTTTGTGCCATGTGCTTATTATCTTCACGCTACAAGTTGTGTCTATCAGTTTTCTGATTCAAGGCAAAGCAATCACGACATGATTTGATAATTTGTTTGCCTACTGCACCAAATTTGATAATAAATAGAGCATTTTTATTCACTACTTATAACCATTTGATCTGTCCCAGCTTATAACCCTCCATCGTTAATACTTCAACACTATTTATTATTATGACGATAAAATTGGAGAACAGTAATTACCACATTATAAAATGATGAGTTACACAATTTATTTTTTTTAAGTTTTTTAATTTATTCGAATATATTTTATTGTAGTATTTTTGTGGAGGAAAACAAAAAAGGCTGCAAGTGTTTACTATATATATATGTGTCGGTGTCGGCGAGAGGACCAAAAGTTTGGCGGGTGGGCCCGGCTTTCGTTTATTCCAAATCCAGCCTGTCATTTTGTTGTTGTGACTCACACCAATTTGCCATCCTTTTTTAATTATTTAATACTATTTTCTATGAGAAATTTAAATTGGACATATATTGGATAATTCATAACAAATGGAGTAAAGTACTTATAAAAATAGGATAGTTCTAAATAATATATCATGAAATACATAAAACTGATAAGAGGAATGGATACGAATTCTACTAGCTGGTTTTCGTGAGTTATGCTTGATAATTGGATCACATAACATTGTACACAACCTATTTGCATTTGTAAAGTTTTTACTACCCAATTTGGTTTAATTATATTTGCTGTTGTTAGATAATTAAAGATAAAAATTAATTGATGTGATGAATTAAATGTTTGACATTACTAAGAGTAATGAGAAATTTTATACATTTTTTTTATTATATCTACCATTAATTTAACAAATCATCTTATTATTGGGGGAAGATTGTATGATAAAACTCACACACCTAAATGTACTCTATTTTATTATTAGAGAAAATTATCAAATAATCATTCAAGTGTAGATTTATTTGTCAATTAGTTCTATATTCAATTTTAAGTCAAATATATACCACAATATTCTTAATATGAAAAAGTTGATATAAATAATAATAATAATAATAATAAATTATTATTATTTATTATTTGGGGCAACAGGTGGTTGCCCCCTACACCTGCTACCGCCGGCTGGGAAATCTTCCAATCGTCGAAAATAATTTTTTTGCTATTTTTTTTTTCGCTCAAAAATCTCTTATTGTATGCATGAATTTCTTACTATATATTCATAGAGTCAGTGTAGTTTTTTTTTTTTTTTAAACCCAGACAATTTATTGATATATGTTCGAAATTCTTACTATATGTCCAAACATTTCTTATACTTAATCCAAAAATAATTCCGGTCACCGAGAGATTTTTTTTACTATATATCCGAATTTCTTACTATATGTATAAAAATATTTTCGGTCACAGGAAATATTTCTTATTATATATTTGAATTTCTTACTATACGTACACATATTCTTTATTTAATGTTCAAAAATTCATACTTGATGACAAAAGATGTTTTACTTGATTGCAAAAGTTTCTTGTTTATAGTGAATTTTTGAACTTTATGTTCGAAAAGGTAAGGAAGTTTCTCACTTTATATCCTATAAAGTAAGAAAGTTGTTATTTTATGTTCGATAAAGTAAGAATTAATTTTATTTCATAGTGAAATTTCTTGCTTTACTTCTTGATAAAAAAGACATTTTTTAATTTATGTTAAAAAAAGTAAGAAAAAAAGCATACTCTATAGTGAGAATTTCATACTTTATCTATGGAAAAGTAAGAAAATTTCTTACTAATAATTTCTTACTTTGTAGTGAGATTTCTTACTTTATGTTTGTTGCGGGAAAAAAAGGACAAAAAAAAAAATAAGGCCGGGAGATTTTCCTGCGGTGGTCGCCGAAAATATCTCCGGCGGCGACGGGTGGATTCTTAGATTTCTATTTCAAATCTTATATATATATATGTATGTATGTATGTATATATATATATATATATCCAAAATACATGCAATAGAATCTTTGTATTTAGCTCAATCCTTTTGTAAGATTGAGCCTGAGTTTAATTGCAATTCAATTAAGAGAACAAAAAGTAATTAATTGTTATCTTACTTATCTAGAGTATCTACTAAGTAAACTCAAATTTGATCTCTTTCCATACCTCACAAGCGACAGCTAGTTCAGAACTCCATTTGCTATCACGGATAATTGCATTACCCTCAGCAGCAAGTTCACGTCCTTCATTACGAGCTTGTGCACATGCTTATATAGGCCGGTCGTGGTGGAATGGAATAGTGGCGGTGGTTATTGGTATTATTTTTAATAGGAGTAACATTATAATTGTATATTTATAGTTGGATTATTTGATATTTTATATAATTAGTTAGAGTATTTGACAAAAATATTTTTTCTATGTAATATTTGACAATTGCCCCATTTTATTATATTGTATTTTACATATAGAATAATTGAACCAATAATAAGGTAATATGGACCGCGTTTTATACATTTTGAAATCAAGACTAAGAAAAACAAGGCATTGAAAGATCAACCAATTTACTAAAATTCTTTAAATGAATTCGAGGTGATAAATAGATAGTATTGCATCCGTTCTAACATATATATTATTAGTATTTTGTATTAGTGTCCGTACGTAAGATCGAATCACGTTATTATTCAGATACAATCAATGAGCTTTCATGCAAATTAATGACACGTCTAAAACCAATTTTATTAGTACGAGATTTTTCGAACAACATTTTTTTATCCAACGATTTTTATTTACATTAGTACTACTTTTGTATGTTTGGTAGATTGATTTATAAAGATTTATCAAATCTCATTGTTTTGATTGAGTTTTCATTATTGTCAATGAGTGCTTAGTGTTTCTAACAATATTAATGATATATGGTTATTTATTAAAAAAAAAAAAAAACTAAAACTAGTTACTACTTATCGCTTGTGTGTTATCAACTACCAATAATTAGTTATTTGTTTCCGATCAACTCAACCAATCTAATATCTCATTTTCTCTAGCATATTATCTCATTGTCGCTTTATCCTTCACACTTCTCTATTTCAATATACTTAATCCGTTCAAAAACATATGCTTACTGTGATTTCAAATAATTTAAGAAAATATTCGTTAATATAATTTAAAATATTATATTTTTATCTATGCCCATAGTTAATTAATATAGGTAAATGAAGTACTAACGTGTTTCTAATATAATAGAACATTAATATGCATGGAAATGAAAAATTAAATGCATTAAAAAGTATTTTATTATGAGATAACCAAAATACTTACTAAGACCGAGGTTTAAAAAAGCGTGAGATATGACAAGGCGTTAGTGCCAAACCTCGAGTCTTGAGAGCCTAGATGTGCCAAGGTGAGAATTAGGCATGAAAAAGTGTTTTTAAATATTTTTATTATTATTTTATTAATTATATTATTATAATAACTAAAAAAATTAAATTATGTTTAACAAATTTTTTTACATATTTTTCAATATAGTTAGCAAAATACTAATAATTTATACAAAATCAGTGTACTATTCACGGTTTCATGTAAGATAATCATACTTTTCAAATCATTAGCTGTACTTTTAATGTATAAAATCATACTTTTCAAAAAACTATTCACATGTTTTTTAAAATTATGAATTTCATAATAAAAAATGATGATTTACTGTAAAAGTATGATCGTCTTCATAAGACGTTCTTACAATAGTTTTCGCAAAATATTTATTATTTGATCTATTTTTGGTGTCATTATAAATTTTGTAATATTTTGCTAAATAAATAAAAAAATAAATCGAATTACTTATTTAAAAGGCACGCGCCTTTTCATGCCTAGGCGGAATTGACCGCCTTTTTACACGCTTAAGCACTAGACGAGGCGTTTTCTCCTCGCCGCACACTTAGACGCACCTAAGTGCCGCCCTTTAGTACACTGAAAACACCACTTATGAAGGAGAAAAAACTTCACTTGTTAAGTTGATTGTGGAGTATACACATCTCCGTAAGAAAAAACAGGCAAAAATTAAATAAGTATAATAACAATAGCTAGAAAAAAAATATTGTTTTTCCCATCTTCCATTAATAGTGTTATGAATGAATATGATTATTAAGCAATAAATAGAAAACGTAAAGAAGACACAGATTTACGTGGTTCACTAAATTGGCTACGTCCACGGGCAGAGAGAAGAATGAATTTTATTACTGATTAGGGTTACAGATTTCTGATCTCAAAGACCATATTTATAGTATTGAGAGAATACACCAAATTGGGCTTAAGGCCCAAAACTACCCCCGTACAACTCACCGAAGCGAGAGATTCAAGACATATTAACAAATCTCCACCTTGACTTGAATCTTCCTTGCAGATGCATTATTACAATGCCAGATGAACAAACTCCTTCTTTCTGCCTCATATTTGCCCTCCTCGGGCAACTAACAGCTTTTGACGTTTAACAAGTCCAAACAATGTCGAAACTTGCTATGTGGGACCGGCTTGGTAAACATGTCAGCAGGATTATCAGCAGTACCTACTTTCATCACCTTGATTCTCTGCTCATTCCTCAGAAATGATACCTGACATCAATATATTTGGTCCTCTCATGATGGACCTGATCCTTGGTCAAATAGATTGCACTCAGACTGTCACAAACACAATAACTTGATCATGATGTAGACCAAGATCACCTACAAGCTCTTTCAACCAAATTCCTTCTTTAGCAGCTTCTGTCAGTGCCATATATTCTGCTTCAGTTGTAGAAAGAGTAACTGTAGCCTGTAGAGTTGCATTCCAACTAACAACAGAACCACCAAGAGTGAAGACATAACCAGTCATAGATCTTCTACTATCAACATCTCCAACATAATCAGAGTCAGAGTAACCAGTCACAAAACCATGAGCATCACCTCCATACAAGAGACCAACATCAGACGTACCTTTAAGATAACGAAAAACCTCTTTACAGCTTGCCAATGCTCCTTTCCAAGTCGTCCCATGAACCTGCTGACAACACTCATAGCATGTGCAAGATCTGGTCTAGTGCACACCATAGCATACATCAAACTCCCTACTGCATTAGAGTATGGGACTCGAGACATGTATTCCTGCTCAACTACAGACTTTGGTGTATAATCAGCGGATAAATGAATATTTGTAGCACTTGGGGTATCAATAGGCTTGGCGGTAGACATGCCAAATCTAGACAAGATTTTCTCAATGTAACTCTTATGTGACACGAAGAGCTTTTTCTTTTCTCTTTCCCTATATATCTCCATGCCCAAAATTTTCTTGGCAGCACCCAAATCCTTCATATCGAACTCAGCACTGAGCATATCCTTCAGCTTCTGAATATCAGACTTGGACTTCGCAGTTATGAGCATATCATCCACATATAGAACGAGATAGATCATGGAACCATCATCTGCTTTGTTGTGATACACACAACAATTATGTGGACTCCTATTGTAGCCCAACTGGATCATGTAACTGTCAAACCTCTTATACCACTGCCTTGGAGACTGCTTTAGCCCATATAAGGACCTCTTCAACTTGCAAACATAATCTTCCTTCCACGGAGCCTGGAACCCCTCTGGTTGAGTCATGTAGATATCTTCTTCGAGCATTCCATGTAGAAAAGCTGTATTCACGTCCAGTTGCTCAAGTTCTAAATCCTTTTGTGCAACCATTGCTAGTAACACTCCGATGGAAGTGTGTCTGACCACTGATGAGAATATCTCATTATAGTCAACCCCCTCCTTCTGTGTGAACCCTCTTGCAACTAGTCGAGCCTTGTATCTCACACCCTCACCAGATGTGGTTTCTTCCTTCTTCTTGAATATCCATTTGCAAGTGACAATCTTCCTCCCCTTTGGCCGTTTGACAAGCTCCCAAGTCAGATTCTTGTCAAGTGATTCAATCTCTTCTCTCATTGCAGTGAGCCATTGAGCCGACTCACTACCTGAAACTGCCTCTCTGTATGTGAATGGTTCACCTACAGATGGTTCTTCCTCTTCTACCTCGTCAGCGACTTGTAATGCATAAGTCATCATATCCTCAAAACCGTATTGCACAGGAGGCTTCACGCCTGTTATCCTAGCTCTATCAATAGCTATGCTTGTCTGGCGAGCTTATAGATGAACATCTGAACTTATACTTTCAGCAGTAGTATGTTGATCTTCTCCACCTTGGAGTTGTGATTTACTCCCATTGAGAGTGACTTGCAGCTCCACCTGTTTATCAACACCACTACAATTTTCTGCACGAATGGACTTCACAGCGGGGTTAAGCATAAAATTCTCATCAAAAATTACGTTTCTGCTGAATATAACTCTATTTTCTGAAGGTGACCAGATTCTATATCCCTTAACTCCATCACCGAAACCAACAAATATACCCTTCTTAGCTCTTGGTTCTAATTTACCCTCACTAACATGATAGTAAACAGTACACCCAAAAACTCTCAATAACGAATAATCTGCAGGTTTATTAGACCATACCTCGTAAGGTGTCTTGCAATCAATGCCAGTGTGAGGACCACGGTTGATCAGATAGCACGCCGTGTTTACTGCTTCTGCCCAAAACTTTCTTGCCAAAACAACATTTGTGAGCATGCATCTCGCTCTCTCCAGCAATGTCTGATTCATGCGCTCTGCCACATCATTTTGCTGCGGTGTGTGTTGAATGGTGTGGTGTCGAGTAATCCCTGCATCCTTGCAGAACTCGTTGAAATCAGACGAACAAGACTCCAGGCCATTATCAGTTCGCAGTCGCTTGATTTTCTCCCCAGTCTGATTTTCTACCAACGCCTTCCACTGCTTAAATCTCTTGAACGCTTCACTTTTGTTCTTCATCATAATTACCCAAATCATCCTTGAGTAGTCATCAATCATAGATACAAAATATCTATGGACTCAACACGTGATGGCCCCCAATAATCCATATGAATGTAGTCAAGAGTCCCCTTGGTCTGATGAAGGGCCTTCTTTGGGAACTTGTTACGATGAAACTTCCCAAACACACAATGCTCGCAGAATTCAAGACTTTGCACTTTATGCCCAGAAAGAAGATCCCTCTTTGACAAAAGCTGCATCCCTCTTTATCCCATATGACCGAGCCTCATATGCCACAACCTGGTCATATCCTTGGTCTGAACCTCGGATGATGCCACATTAGCAGAACCTGTCACAGTGGAACCTTGCAAATAATATAAGGTACCAAGTTTCAGGCCTGTTAGGACCACATTTGAACCTTGACAGACATACATAACTCCACCTTCACCTTTGAAACTGAAACCCTTGTTGTCAAGAAGACTCAATGATATCAGATTCTTTGTCATCTGTGGAACATGCCTCACTTCTTTCAAGATGCAGAATACCACATCATTTGTTCGTATCCTGACTGAGCCAATTCCAACCACTTTGCAGACTGCACTGTTTGCCATGGAAATATTTCCTCCATCTATCTGCTCATAGGTCGAGAAGAACTCTCTGTTAGGACAAATATGGTACGATGCCCCAGAATCAAGAACCCACACATCATTACGATGAGACTGTCCAGCTGCAACCAAAGCCAGATCTTCTTCAGAACTCGTATCAGTTTCCACCACAGCTGCAGAACTGTCGACACCCCCTTTCTTCTCTTGCTTCATCTTCTTCTTAGGACAATCATTCTTCCAGTGCCCTGGTTTTTTACAGTAATTGCATATGTCTTCGGGCTTAGGACCTTTTGAACCATTCTGATTGGGCTTCCCAATTTTCTTCCTAAATCTCCCCTTTTCTTTACCTGCGACAAATAGCCCCGATGCCTGATTCTCTATGGCAGAGCCAGTTGCCCGTTGACGGTCTTCTCTGTTGTGGAGGGCAGATCAAACATCTTCCAAAGAGAGAGTATCTTTCCTAGTAATAAACGATTCAACAAAATTCTCATACGATTCAGGCAAAGATACTAACAAAATTAAAGCAGCGTCCTCATCTTCTACTTTAACATCAATATTACGCAAATCTAGTAAAATTTTATTTAATTTGTCTAGATGATCACGAAGGGGAGTACCTTCCTGCATGCGTAAACGGAACAGACATTGCTTCAAGAGAAACTTGTTGGTTAGAGACTTCGTCATGTAGAGACTCTCTAACTTCAATAGAGAGCAGCGGCAGTTTTCTGATAAGCAACCTCGATGATAACATCGTCAGACAGACATAGCATAATAGTCGAGTGGGCCTTTTCTTCTCGGGTATTCCACTCTTCTTCATCTACATCCTTAGATTTAGGTTTTTCTGATAGCGGCACCCACAGACCCTGCTGCTTCAGCAGAGATCGCATCTTGATCTGCCATAATCCAAAACTATTTCTCCCGGTGAATTTGTCAACCTTTGAAAGCAGACATTCTCAGTCAGCAAAAGAAACCCTCACGGTGCGGAAATACCCTGATCAAATCGACCTCGCTCTGATACCAGTTTGTTATTAATGAATATGATTATTAAGTAATAAACAGAAAACGCAAGAAGACACAGATATTGGGTTACAACAATAAAATCACGGGATTACAGCAGGGGTAATTCGAATTAATAGAATAATAACAAATAGCAAGAACAGAAAATAAAATCAAATTTGAACCGTCGAGGCGAGCCAACTCTCTCCTTAAGATTCTTATTGCCCCGGACTACGTGCTCGCGGGACGAACGGAGCTGGACGGAGCAGTCGAACCAGCAACCTGGCGAACGAGAACTGGGCAGACAACTGAGCAAAATCCTAATTGCAAACTATATGATGCGTGAGGCAAGTAGGATGATTATGAGATGCTTTAAGATTTTCGGATGATGAAATACACTGCAGAAAGGGGGTTTTTATAGTTGTAAAAGGATCATAATTAAGGTAGGAGATCGCAGGAATTAGGATTCCTTATACAAGTCTAATTCCTATTCTTTCTCTTCAAGAAAGACTGGAATATTGTGGAACTTGTCCAAAACTAAAGCCCAGGCCCAACTAGACTATAGAACCACGAACCACAAACCACATGCGCAAAAAATTGCGAGTATGTCCGCGGGCCGCGGGCCCGGTCCCGGGCCCGAGTCGAGCCGGACGGGCGGGCGGGTGGTGGCGCGCGTGTGGGGAGTTCCCCACCCCACTCAACTTGTAACCAATCCCCATTTCACTTCATTTAATAAAGCCTCTCTTAAATGGGTCTCCTTCCTATGTGGGACTTTCCAWATACCAAATGGAAATYYCACTCMCTTTTCAACTTCCATATTTACTTATTAAATGTCCAACTTTGAACATTGATTACTCACTCATCCCAACATGGATTTGTGAAAGTAAATATACCACGTTCACAACTTCAGCAGTCGATGAATTACCCATATGGAGACTCCTTTCAGAAACAGGGGTATAGTCAGAAAATACCTCTCGATCAGAGCAAACGTGACAAGTGGCTCCAGTGTCTATGAACCACTCTCTTGGATTGTCTACCAAGTTAGCCTCCATAACAACCGCGCAAAGATCTAGCTCGGACATCTCTTCAGTGATGACGTTGGCTGCATTCCGATTGTCCTTGCGTGGTTTTCGGCACTCTTTCTTCGTGTGTCCAGGCTTACCACAGTTGTAGCAGTTGCCTTCGAACCTCTTGGCCTTCTTCTGATTCACCTTGCCTTTGCCTTGGCCTTGGTGCTTGCGCTTTTTCCCAGAATCAGCTTCTGCCAAGTGAGCTTTTGCCTCCATCATTGAGGTCTTGCCGTACTTCGTCGCGGATTGTCTATTTCCTTCCTCGACACGTAGCTTCACAATAAGCTTCTCCAAAGACATTTGCTTTGACTTGTGCTTGAGATAGTTCTTGAAATCTCTCCAACTCGGTGGTAGCTTCTCAACAATAGCCATCACTTGGAAGGTTTCGCACACTTGCATGCCTTCAGCATGTATACTTTGAAAAATCATTTGCAACTCTTGGAGCTGACTCATCACAGTTTTCGAATCAACCATGACAAACTCCAAGAAACGTCCGACAATAAACTTCTTAGTGCCGACGTCATCCACCTTGTACTTATTTTCCAAGGACGTCCATAGTTCTCTAGCGGTACTCTTGACCGAACTATAGACCCCATACAGCGCATTGTCCAATCCATTAAGGATATAATGCCTGCATAGATAGTCCCCTTGTGTCCACGCATCAAGGGCGACTCTACGATCAAAACTCGTATCTTCAGCACTCACAATAGGTGCATCCTCGATCAGAAATCGAGACAAATTCAAAGTTGTTAAATAAAAACCCATTTTTTGTTGCCAAGTTTTAAAGTTATGACCATTAAACTTCTCAGGACGTTCGGCATGTGCAGCAACGGAGGCAGGAATCGCAGAACCGAACGGTAACGGGCCAGAACCAGGACCAAAAGGTGAGTGGTGCAGACTGCGAGGGACCACCGATAAACGGGGCCGGACGGACCGGCGCTGAAAGAGGGCATCGAGGAGCTTGTGTTCGCAGGCGCAGTCCCATTAGTCATGGCGGGCGTAGTCGAAGAGGTTGAAGCAGGCAGCGTCGTATTGTTCGTTGCAGACGTGGTATCCATTAATTCAAATTACAAATAAGAATCTTAAGCGTAGACCTCCAAGATACAGCTCCTCCCCCAATGGTAAACACGTACCCACTTGTGGAGTGTGAATCCTTGGAGTCCGATATCCAGTTGGCATCGCAATACCCTTCCAGAACACCTGGATTTCTTGCATAATGCAGCCCATAACTCTGGGTATATCTCAAGTATCGCAATACTCTCATTAACCCAGCCCAATGAGTACTGTTTGGATTACTCGTGAACCTACTAAGTTTGTTCACCGAATAAGCTAGATCAGGCCTCGTACAATTTGTAAGGTACATCAGACTCCCAATGATCCTAGCATAATCCAACTGTGTCACCGGATCACCTTTGTTTTTCACCAAACGAAGGTTATCGTCAAAAGGGGTTTTGGCAATTTCACTATCCAAAGCATTGAACTTCTTAAGAACATTCTCAACATAGTGAGACTGAGACAAAATTATGCCATTCGAATTTCTTATGATCTTGATCCCAAGAATCACATCCGCTAACCCCATATCCYTCATGTCAAAGTTGTCTTTCAACATGTTCTTGGTATTAGTGATCACATCACTTGAATCACTCAGAATCAACATGTCATCAACATACAGACACACAATGACAAATGAACCAAGCGTGTTTTTCACATAAACACACTTATCACATTCATTTATGCGAAAGTCATTGGATATCATCACAGTATCAAACTTGATATGCCACTGCTTTGGTGCTTGTTTCAATCCATACAATGATTTAACAAGTCTACACACCTTTTTCTCTTGTCCCAGAACTACAAACCCTTCGGGTTGCTCCATATAGATCTCCTCATCTAGCTCACCATTCAAAAAGACTGTTTTCACATCCATTTGGTGTATCTCAAGATTGTGCAGCGCAGCAATCGCCAAAATTACTCTTATCGAAGTAATTCTCGTTACTGGTGAGTAGGTATCAAAGAAGTCATATCCTTCTTTTTGTTTAAAGCCTTTGGCCACTAGCCTTGCTTTATACTTATGGATAGAGCCATCAGCTTTATACTTCTTTCTAAGAACCCACTTACAACCAAGGGGTTTAGTTCCTTGAGGAAGATCCGCCAATTCCCATGTA
Organism: Phtheirospermum japonicum; assembly: GCA_014905375.1. NCBI lineage: Eukaryota > Viridiplantae > Streptophyta > Magnoliopsida > Lamiales > Orobanchaceae > Phtheirospermum > Phtheirospermum japonicum. The sequence continues at coordinate 45,924 of BMAC01001230.1, forward strand.
TGATTATGCATGATGGAATCTATCTCCGAATTTATCGCTTCCTTCCACAAAGAAGCATCCGGACTGGACAATGCTTCTTGAATGGACCGAGGTTCGTTATCTAACATATAGATCATGAACTCTGGACCAAACGTTTTTTCAATTTTAGTCCTCTTGCTTCGCCTTAGTTCACCATCATCACTTGTTTGTGATGCATCTCGAACTTCAGGCGGCTCGTCTTCACGAGTTCTCTTCAAAAGAACCTCCTTGTTCCTATCCTTGTAAGGATATATGTGTTCAAAAAACACTATATTTCTAGACTCTATAGTAGTCCCCTCAACTACATCAGGTTCCTCAGACCTGTGCACTAGAAATCTATATGCAGAGCTATTCTTTGCATATCCAATGAAGATGCAATCAACCGTATTTGGTCCTATCTTCACTTGATTTGGCTAAGGCACCCTCACCTTAGCCAAACACCCCAACACTTTAAGATGACAGTAGGCCGGAACCTTTCCTTTCCATAGTTCGTATGGAGTCTTGTCTCTACCCGTGTGGGGTAACCGATTCAATAAATAATTGGAGGAGAGAATCGCCTCCCCCCACATGTTAGGGGGCAGTCCTGAACTAATTAGAAGGACATTCATCATCTCCTTCAAAGTTCGATTCTTGCGTTCAGCAACGCCATTCGATTGAGGTGTATATGGAGCAGTTGTTTGATGAATTATTCCATATTCAGCACACAACTCTTGGAACGGAGAAACATACTCTCCACCTCGATCACTCCGAATTGCCTTAATTCGTGAGTTCAATTGATTTTCAACTTCATTCTTGAAGGTTTTAAACGCATCAGTTGCTTCATCCTTGCCACTTAACAGATATACATGGCAAAACCTTGTGCAGTCATCAATAAAAGTAATGAAATACTTTTTACCACCTCTAGTTTGCACAAATTTCATATCACAAATATCAGTATGAATTAACTCTAGAGGATTCGAACTTCTTTCAACCGAGTTAAAAGAGGCTTTCGTCATTTTCGCTTCAACACAAATTTCACACTTGTGTTTTGAGTCAAACTTTATGTTATTTAGTAAATTCGCCTTTACCAATTTCTTAATTGATTGCATGTTAATGTGTCCAAGTCTAACATGCCACAAATCACATGACTCAACAATATACGAAGAAGCAATGACTTTATTATTAATAACTGGGCGTTTAGCCATTACATTCAACTTAAAGAGTCCCTTCTCGAGGTGACCTTTAGCTAGAAACTTTCCACTCTTAGTGAGAACAACTTGACCAGACTCAAACACTAATCTAAACCCATGCTGGACAAGCAGGGACCCAGAAACAAGATTCTTCCTAATATCAGGAACATGCAGCACATCCTTCAAAGTCAATTCCAGACCAGACGTCATCTTCAGCAGCACCTTTCCAACTCCAGCAACTTCAGCAGTCTATGAATTACCCATATGGAGACTCCTTTCAGAAACAGGCGTATAGTCAAAAAATACCTCTCGATCAGAGCAAACGTGACAAGTGGATCCAGTGTCTATGAACCACTCTCTTGGATTGTCTACCAAGTTAGCCTCCATAACAACCGCGCAAAGATCTAGCTCGGACATCTCTTCAGTGATGACGTTGGCTGCATTCCGATTGTCCTTGCGTGGTTTTCGGCACTCTTTCTTCGTGTGTCCAGGCTTACCACAGTTGTAGCAGTTGCCTTCGAACCTCTCGGCCTTCTTCTGATTCACCTTGCCTTTGCCTTGGCCTTGGTGCTTGCGCTTTTTCCCAGAATCAGCTTCTGCCAAGTGAGCTTTTGCCTCCATCATTGAGGTCTTGCTGTACTTCGTCGCGAATTGTCTATTTCCTTCCTCGACACGTAGCTTCACAATAAGCTTCTCCAAAGACATTTACTTTGACTTGTGCTTGAGATAGTTCTTGAAATCTCTCCAACTCAGTGGTAGCTTTTCAACAATAGCCATCACTTGGAAGGTTTCGCACACTTGCATGCCTTCAGCATGTATACTTTGCAAAATCATTTGCAACTCTTGGAGCTGACTCATCACAGTTTTCGAATCAACCATGACAAACTCCAAGAACCGTCCGACAATAAACTTCTTAGTGCCGACGTCATCCACCTTGTACTTATTTTCCAAGGACATCCATAGTTCTCTAGTGGTACTCTTGACCGAACTATAGACCCCATACAGCGCATTGTCCAATCCATTAAGGATATAATGCCTGCATAGATAGTCCCTTTGTGTCCACGCATCAAGGGCGACTCTATGATCAAAACTCGTATCTTCGGCACTCACAACAGGTGCATCCTCGATCAGAAATCGAGACAAATTCAAAGTAGTTAAATAAAAACCCATTTTTTGTTGCCAAGTTTTAAAGTTATGACCATTAAACTTCTCAGGACGTTCGGCATGTGCAGCAACGGAGGCAGGAATCGCAGAACCGAACGGTAATGGGCCAGAGCCGGGACCAAAAGTGAGTGGTGCAGACTGCGAGGGACCACCGATAAACGGGCCAGACGGACCAGTGCTGAAGGAGGGCATCGAGGAACTTGTGTTCGCAGGCGCAGWCCCATTAGTCATGGCGGGCGTAGTCGAAGAGGTTGAAGCAGGCAGCATCGTATTGTTCGTTGCAGACGTGGTATCCATTAATTCAAATTACAAATAAGAATCTTAAGCTATTGGGTTACAGCAATAAAATCACGGTATTACAGCAGGGATAATTCGAATTAATAGAATAATAACAAATAGCAAGAACAGAAAATAAAATCAAATTTGAACCGTCGAGGCGAGCGAACTCTCTCCTTAAGATTCTTATTGCCCCGGACTACGTGCTCGCGGTTGAACAGTAATGAACCTCCCAAGATACAACGACGAACGGAGTTGGACGGAGCAGTCGAACCAGCAACCTGGCGAACGAGAACTGGGCAGACAACTGAGCAAAATCCTAATTGCAAACTATATGATGCGTGAGGCAAGTAGGATGATTATGAGATGCTTTATGATTTTCGGATGATGAAATACACTGCAGAAAGGGGGTTTTTATAGTTGTAAAAGGATCATAATTAAGGTAGGAGATCGCAGGAATTAGGATTCCTTATACAAGTCTAATTCCTATTCTTTCTCTTCAAGAAAGACTGGAATATTGTGGAACTTGTCCAAAACTAAAGCCCAGGCCCAACTAGACTATAGAACCACGAACCACAAACCACATGCGCAAAAAATTGCGAGTATGTCCGCGGGCCGCGGGCCCGGTCCCGGGCCCGAGTCGAGCCGGACGGGCGGGCGGGTGGTGGCGCGCGTGTGGGGAGTTCCCCACCCCACTCAACTTGTAACCAATCCCCATTTCACTTCATTTAATAAAGCCTCTCTTAAATGGGTCTCCTTCCTATGTGGGACTTTCCATATACCAAATGGAAATCCCACTCACTTTTCAACTTCCATATTTACTTATTAAATGTCCAACTTTGAACATTGATTACTCACTCATCCCAACATGGATTTGTGAAAGTAAATATACCACGTTCAGCTACTCACAACGTAGATTAAGAATATGAAACTCGTTTTCGAAAATAACGAATTTACCACATTTGGAATAATGGACCAAAGTTACCAAAAATAACCTTTCAAATATCCAAATCCCCAACAATTACGTGGTTCACCAAATTGGCTACGTCCACGGGCAGAGTGAAGAACGAATTTTATTACTGATTAGGGTTACAGATTTCTGATCTCAAATACCATATTTATATATTATTGAGAGAATACACCAAATTGGGTTTAAGGCCCAAAACTACCCCCGTACAACTCGTCGAAATGAGAGATTCAAGACATATTAGCAAATAGAAGACGGAGAAAAAAAACATGATGGCTAGGTTCAACGATGTAGTTTTTTTTTTAAATAAAAAATGCATACTGCACCATAATTTCATACTACTCATTACATCCGAAGTAAGATTCCGCTACGCCATTATTATTATTATTATTATTATTATTATTATTATTATTAATTTATTAGGTTTAGGGGTAGTTTTGATCAATTAAATTATAATTTTAATTAAATGAGATAAAATAATTTTTTATTAAAATTCTTAGCAATTAATGAAAATATAGTAAATGAGAATTTCAATTTGAATCTATGAGTAGAAATCAAACAATAATAATAATGAAATGGAAAAGAAAAGAAAAATGTGAGGCCTACACTTTTTATTTTAATATTTTTATTTATTCACAAACGATCCATTATATTCCATGAGAAAAATACTATAACAAAATAAAAAAGTAAAACATAAGTAAAGAATAACAAGGAAAAAGGGACCCACATGGAATCAATCATATTAATAATTAGGATGAAGAGAGAGAGAGAGAGAGAGAGAGAGAGAGTGAGAGAGCTGACCTAACGCAGTAACGCGTGCCCCACTGTCGGTGAGTCCTCTTCTTTGATACCCTTTCATCACTTTGCATTCCATCTGAAAAAAAAATAATAATAATAATAATAATAATAATAAACACAAAAAACAAAAACAATAAATTTCCCTACCACAAAAATCTCATTTCATTCTTCGATTCATTCATTTTTCCCAAAGAAAATAATAAATAAATAAATAAAATCTTCAAGCAAAAGTTTCCGGTGGAGGTGGCAGGTCACAGGTGAGTAGTGAGTACTGAGCAGTAATGAGTAGTTAGTTCTACCTTCACTTTCCATCTCTCTCTCTCTCTCTGTCTGCAATTTATTTAATGTGTATGCATTAAACCCTCATTCGGCTAAAATAATATTTTCCTTTTTTTTTCACGTGTTTTTCCCATTCGGATCTGTGAAGACGATGGCGGGGCTTGCAGTTTGGGCGATAATAATATCTGCGATTTGTTTGTCTGTCGGTGCGGATCCTGAGAAAGAGATAATCGTGAAGAAGGTTAAGGGGAAGAAAGTATGTACGCAAGGATGGGAGTGTAAAACTCCCTCGCCGTTCTGTTGCAATCAGACGATTTCGGATTTTTTCCAGACCTATCAGTTTGAGAGTCTGTTCTCGAAGAGGAACACTCCGGTGGCCAATGCGGTGGGGTTCTGGGACTACAGATCTTTCATCACCGCCTCCACCGAGTACCAGCCGCTTGGATTTGGGACCACCGGCGGAAAGACCATGCAGATGAAGGAGGTCGCCGCTTTCCTTGCTCATGTCGGCAGCAAAACTTCTTGTAAGCCTTTTGTTTTTGTTTGATTTCAATTTCTTTTTTTCCTCATTTTCAGATCTGGATTAAAAAAAAAAAAGAAATTTGGTTGGATAATTAGTTTAAAAAATTGTTGAAGAAAGTGAGTGATTGGATATGAGTTGATAATGCTAACGGTGAAAGTTGGTTTTGATGTAGAAATAGAAATAACAGTGGTTGTTATTTTTAGTTCGAAATTGTTATTGTTAGTTAGAAATACGTGTGGGTGAACAATGAAATTTGATGAAGAAAAATGTAAGCGAATGAATAGGGGATTTTCTAAAAAAATAAATTATAAGCAATTAATTTTTGGGTAAAAACTGATAATCCATACATCATCCCAGGTTTTTTTTTTTTTTTCTGTTACTTTATTGATGTGTTATGATTTTGGTATTCTATAAACAACTAAGGGGAAATTAATTTCTATATAGCCAATTGAGGTTGGCTTGACCAATCCTTGAATGAATTAGAGTAATATGTACATTATTGTTTGTCATGTATTAATTTCCTAAAAATTACTCATATCTGAATTGGTTACTACCTACATGGGTTTTCGACTCAGATGCCTGGGGTAAACGACATGAAAACAATCAATTATCCGCTAGATTTCATTTTTACTGGGCATATTAATTTATTTGTGTCATCCTGAATCTTTTGAAAGTATTATTTATCATCTGATCTGTTGATCAACTTTGTTCACTTGAGACACAACTTTAATTTGAAGACTAGATTTTTAACCTAGGAACACAAACGTGGATTTGAACATTGAATGAAATCAGACGAATAAGATGGTGGTTCACTCCCAAGAAATTTAAGATACAAATGTTGAGGATTCTTGCATAAAATTAAAAAATAAAAAAACAGTCATTTGTGAAATCCCTAATAAGAAAAAGAGATCCTTCTGAAGAAACTTCAGTGAAACCAATATTTTATTCAAAGGTTATGTAAATTGTATTAATGAACTTTCTTACTATTTGGTGATAACTTTATTGGGGATTCTACTTTTTTTTTTAGTTTGTGATTGTTAGTGCATTTGTTGTTCATTTAGTCAGTGTGTTTATTTTTTTTGTTTGTTTAGTATCTAATAATCTGGCATTAATTGGTGTTGAAATCATGCAGGTGGTTATGGGGTGGCCACAGGTGGACCGCTCGCTTGGGGTCTATGTTTCAACAAGGAATTGAGTCCCAGCCAAATTTATTGCGATGACTCATGGAAATATGATTTTCCATGTGCTCCCGGAGCAGACTACCGTGGTCGTGGTGCCATACCAATCTACTGGTATTCGTTTTTTCCTTAGTCTTTGCTACACAAGTCCCATCTTGCCTTTCGGTTATGTTTTTCCTGCACTTGCTGTTGTACTTCAGATTATTCCTTAGTTTTTTCGCTTTTGAAGAATTGGGGAAAAGGTATTTATGGTTGGAAATCCAATGAGTAGCTCCTCTACTACGGGGTATTTGTCTAGGCAACAATTTGAAATCAAAACCTTCGTTTTTTTTTTTAAATGTTTTTGGAAGTGAGCTTTTTAGTATTGCCGAGTGGTGAGGTTTCAAAGTAGTTATTATTATTATTCCTTTTTTATTTAACAATCTTCGGACCCATTTGGTCATGGGGAAATTAGTTTTTGTTAATTTTCAGTCATCAAAATGGCGGAATTAAAAGCTATACAAAATACGTACAAGTTGTTTTTGCTTCTTTAGGTATGAATTAACAGCCTTATCGAAGCGTATCATTAACCCGATGAATGTGGACTTTATTTTAGTGTGTAAGAAAGATGTATAATTTATGATAGACAAAGTTCAATGTATTTCTGCAATATGTACCTAGCTAAGTTCAATGTATATTTTGCAATTAAAATGAGAAAAGTTCCATTTTTGTGGTAATTATTCCAGGAACTACAATTATGGATTAATCGGCAGAGCAATTAACGTAGATTTGTTGAACCACCCCGAATACATCGAACAAAACGCCACTCTGGCATTCCAGGCTGCAATTCATAGTTGGATGACACGACCGAATCGCATAATCCCGAATCGCATAATCCCTTCCGCTCACGAAGTCTTTGTCGGGAACTGGAAACCCACCAAAAACGACACTTTGGCCAAACGGGTCCCTGGGTTCGGAACCACTATAAATGTCATGTACGGCGATCTCGCTTGTGGTCAGGGCGATGTCGATTCCATGAACAACATCATATCTCATTACCTGTACTATTTGGACCTAATGGGCGTCGGTCGATATGAGGCGGGACCGCATGAAGTACTCAGCTGTGCCGAACAGGTTCCATTTACCAAATCACCTACTACTACTACATCATCGTCTTGAACAACAACAAAAAGAAACAGTTTCTGGCTTATGAATATTATTATCTTCTTAAAAAGACCATGATGTAATAAGGAGAGCAATGCGCCCCCCTAATCGTGTGTATTATATTTGTAATATGTGAGTTGGTTTTGCTTTATTTGTATGTTTAATTAATTCGTTTTGATGATTCGATTGGTTTCTGTTCGTCTATTATTGAGTTGTAAGATTTCATACTTGAAGACACTGTAAATTGGACTAGTATCCTTTCAGAATGTAATGTTGTTATTGAGCAGGATAATTTCGAAAATCCCTTTAAAGTGTGGGTTATTTACAAATAAGAACCGGAGAGATATGAAAATGACTGAAAGCCCTGAGTTTTGGTTCCAAAGGTCAGTCATTCGACAAAAAATGTATATTTTCATAGTGAAAATATATGGGGATGTATGGAATTGTTTCCATGAAAATTAAGATTAAGTTTGGATGAGTAATTTTTTAAATATGTTTTTAGATATATAATAATTTGAAGTCTACTTTTAATATTTTAATTGGAATATAAATTGTAATATTAAACAAATTATAAATTATGGATCCCATTGAATAGAAATAAATTCAAAATAATAATATTTTAAGTGGATTCTAATGTTAGCGGTATTTTTAAAATACAATTTGTTTGGTATTTTCAAAATGTTTTGATTTGAAGATGAAAAATTTGAAAATAATAATTTCAAACGAAATATTCTAAATAAAAATAATTTTAATTTTTAAATAGTTAAAAATATTAAAAAAAAAAAAAAAAAAAGGTATTTTAAGAACATATTCATTTATAACATATACTTTTCAAAACAGCAAATAGTTGCTTTTGGTTATTTTGCAAAGTTTGACTTTGCACAATAGTATGCTTATTTCTTCAATTTGATAACAAATCCATTGTTAGCTTTTACTCGTGCACGGTAATTAAGGAATTGGATGAAAGGCTAAACTATTCTTATAACACGTTGTACTAAAATATTTGTCACGTAAGTAGAAAAATTTTATTCAGTAATTCTTTAATTTTTTATTTTTTTAAATAATATTTAGTACCATCAAAAATAGATAGTATGCTTAGACATTGTTTATTTGACACTTTTCTAATTTATTAATCATTTTAAACCAATTAATTTTTTTTAATTATTTCTATTCCATTTCTCATGTCCCGTGAGAATGAGGATAGCCGATGGTGCACTGCCAAGTCGAATTCACATCGTAGGATTAAAAAAAGTAAACTAAATTTATAACTCAAGTGAGAGATTGTGTCAACTTATAGAAACCCACGTATGCAACAGGATACTAAATTCCATATTAAGAATCATGAAAATTAAGCAAAATTATTTAACTAAGTATGGTTTTAGTAAGGAGTTATAAATCCTTGTTACTTTATTGAGCCCATAGAATTAAGATTGTTAGCTAATTTTGTGATTGTTCATCGAAAGTTATTTTGAGAGTTGCAGATTAAGAGTGTTTATTCCCTATTTGACAAAATGGCTGATATGGAGTTTCATCCTTTGTGACATTTCTAAAGCATTATTCGCGAAGGTTATGAATCTGCAGTGGCCAATGACAATAATTGATAATTGCTAGCATTATTCGCGAAGGTTTGATAATTATTTATTATGTGACACTTTTAATTTTAATGATTTTATCAAAATTTGGATATCACTGTGTTATTGTGTGATACTTTTATTAGTATTTATAATACTTTTTGTACTATATATATGTGATACTCTTAATTGCATTAGCGAACAATCTTACACAACAACAACTAACAAGACTTGTTTCTGATCTTTAACGTGCAAAAACAAAGGAGAATTTGAAAAGGAACAATCTTACACAACAACAGCTAACAAGACTTGTTTCTGATCTTTAACGTGCAAAAACAAAGGAGAGTTTGAAAAGGATTAAATGACAGCCTTAAAGAGACAACGTAAGAATTTAAATAAATCCATTACAAGCAAGGAATTTAATGTCAAAATGGAAGGATAAATTGCATGCACACGCAGGTGCATGCACTCCATGCAGCAGCAGATAAATGCCCCTGCTCAGTTGAGGAAAATGACAAAACATCCGTTATGAAAATATCTGGCACATGGGATGATGTAGAGTGATGTCATGAAGGGTGTAGAACGTGTCATTCCGTATTTTAGGGAGTCTAGATCCTTCTCTTTTCTTGTATAAATGCAGTGTACAGTGTTCAAAGAAATATACAGAAAAACATTCTCCAAACCTTTCCTTTAAACTTTATGCAAAGTTCTTCAATAGCTACCTTAATGGAGTTCTCTGTTTTACATATAATTTTCAGTTTTAACATGGTATCAGAGAAGGATGACTTCATCCTGATCTGAGTTTTTCTCTTTTTCTTCGTTCCTTTCCTCTGTTTCTCATTATTCATGGCTGAATCTTCATCCACAGCTATGAACACTCCATCACGGATTGAAGATGACTATCACCCCTTTTATTTGCATCACTCAGATGGGGCTCACACTGTTGTTATCAGTCCTCATCTCGATAACACAAATTATCTTACCTGGAGCAGATCATTTGCTCTTGCTATTTCAATCAGAAACAAAATGGGATTTCTTGATGGTACCATTCAAATGCCAAATCTGGATAGTCCATTGTATATACCCTGGGTTTGCTGCAACAATCTGATCTTATCATGGCTATTGAACTCTATCTCTAAGGAGATAGCATCTACAGTCTTCTACATCAACTCAGCAAAGGAAGTGTGGGATAAACTCAAGGTTCGTTTTGCTCAACCTGACAATATTAGAATTTTTCAACTTAAGCAACAATTAGGCTCAGTTGTGCAAGGTGCCAGATCTGTGAGTGAGTATTTCACTCAACTCAATGGAATATGGGAGGAGCTAAGAAATTATAGACCGATTGCCTATTGTGTTTGTGGAAAGTGTACATGTGCAGGTGTGCAATCCTTGGAGAAAGATGCACAGATGGATAATACCTTCAAGTTCTTAATGGACCTTAATGACTCTTATGATATGATTAGAGGGGAGATAATTTTGATGAGCCCTTTACCTTCTCTGGATAAGACATACTCTCTCATACTTCAAGAAGAAAGACAGAGGGAAAGCAGAAATCTGATCACATCTACAATAGATGCTTCAGCCATGGCAAGTTTCAAGAAAAAGGATAAATATGAGGTTGTTTGTGAGCATTGTAAGAAGCCAGGGCATACACAAGACAAATGCTACAGACTTATTGGTTTTCCTGCAGATTTCCAATTCACCAAAAACAAACCTAAGGGTTTTCAAAGAAAGGGTTATCATCAAGCTAGTCAAGCATCTGCTGCTGTGGAAAATCCAGATAATCAACTATCACTTAATTCAGCTCAAATTCAACAACTGTTAGCTCTTCTCAAAGAAAATGCACCTCAGCCTCATACCTCATCCACTGATAATTACATTGCTAAAGCAAACATGACAGGTATCACATCACCACTTGCATTCATATCTGCATCATCATTCCCCTCACAAAAACAGAAATTAGCATCATCCTGGATTATTGACACTGGAGCAACTGATCACATGGTTTGTGATCCTTCACTTCTCACAAACACGGTCCAATCATCTCATGTTTTTGTTCAGCTCCCAAATAAGGCCAAAGTACCAGTCACACATATTGGAGATGTAGTGCTATCTGAAAAACTTGTACTCAAAAATGTTTTGTGTGTACTATCTTTTCACATAAACTTGATCTCTGTTAGCAAGCTCATATCTAACCCTTCTCTGCAGCTCATTTTCTCACATAATAACTGCCTCCTACAAGATCACACCACCGGGATGATGATTAGGTTAGCTAGACATCATCAAGGCCTTTTTCTGCTAAACCTAGCTACACTCAATCCAAATATCATCTCTCCTTCCCAAGAGACACATGTACCAGCTATCTGCAACTCAGTTCAAGAAAACAGTTTTCCTCTTTGGCATTGTAGATTGGGACATCTCTCAGATCAGAGATTAGTAGATGTTTCTAAGTTTTTTCCTATTGTAAGAGTCATGGAAAAACCACATGTAATGTTTGTCATGAAGCTAATCAAAGGCATTTACCCTTCTCGATTAGCACAACTCAATTTGTTTCACCTTTTGAACTCATATATTATGACATTTGGGGACCTTATGCTCAGCCATCACTGCAAGGTCACACTTATTTCTTAACCATTGTGGATGATTTTACTAGAGTGACTTGGGTACACCTAATGATACATAAATCTGAAACTAGAGATCTAATACAAGCCTTCATCAACATGACACAAACACAGTTCAATCTCAAAGTCAAAAAGCTTAGGTTAGACAATGGTCTTGAGTTTCAAATGACTGATTTCTTCAGAACTCAAGGTATCATACATCAAACCTCTTGCACCTACACACCCCAACAAAATGGAATAGTAGAAAGGAAATATCAACACATCCTCAATGTGGCCAGATCCCTACTTTCTCAATCATCACTTCCTACAAAATTCTGGGGGGAAGCTGTGCTTACAGCAGTTTATTTGATCAATAGAACACCCTCTCCACTCCTGAACAATAAATCACCCTATGAGCAACTATATTCACAACCTCCTTCATATGATCACCTCAGAGTTTTTGGTTGTCAATGCTTTGTTTCTACAAACAAACAACACAAGTCAAAATTTGATCCTAGAGCAATCAGTTGCATTTTCCTAGGATATCCTGCAGGGATCAAGGGTACAAGGTTCATTGAAGACTCTTTTCCCTTATCACCTCACACTCAAAGTCCTGACAACCGAGAAGAACATTTCTTCATATCCTCCAATACACAGGATATTGACTACCCCACCAGTTACTCAAATCCAAACACAACACCTACATTCATTCCCTCCAGTCCTCAAGAACAGATTAACTCTCCTATTCAAACTCCACAGCCCTCTCAGTCATACTCTCCCAGAATGTCACCATCACCTCTCTCTCCTACATCTGTTAGACATCCTCCAAGAATAAGAAAGCCTACATCATACTTGTCTGACTACCATTGCAATCTGGCTCATACACCATCATCTACATTACATCCACTTTCTGCATATATGTCTTATGACAAACTGTCCCATTCACATAGAGCATATTCCATTGCACCTGCATCATTACAAGATCCATCCACATATGATGAGGCTGTGGTGCACCCTCACTGGAAAGAGGCTATTAATTCTGAACTCAAAGCTTTAGAAGAAAGTGGCACTTGGTCAATTGTTCATCTCCCCAAGGGCAAGAAATCTAGTGGCTGCAGATATGTATTCAAAACCAAACTGAACTCAGATGGGAGTGTAAACAAGTATAAAGCAAGGTTAGTTGCAAAGGGTTATACTCAGAAATTTGGTTTTGATTACAATGAGACTTTCAGTCCTGTTGCAAAGATGACCACAATCAGAATCTTTTTAGCCTTGGCCTCATGTTTCAAGTGGGAACTAAGTCAACTTGATGTTCAGAATGTTTTCTTACATGGAGACCTTGCAGAGGATATATACATGGATTTACCACCTGGATACAAGCTTCAGGGGGAGTGTCAAGATCAGAAGCTTGTATGTCACCTTCATAAGTCTTTATATGGTTTGAAACAAGCATCAAGGCAATGGAAYTCARAATTYACCTCAGCTTTACTTCAAATTGGTTTTATACAATCAAAGTTTGAYTACTCTTTRTTCACCAGAAATGTCAAAGGTAGTTTTGTGGCTCTACTTGTATATGTTGATGATATTCTGATTGGAAGCAATGATCCAGAGGCTATGAGATCAGTCAAGATGTTTCTTCACACAAAGTTCAAAATCAGAGACCTTGGAACTTTGAAATATTTCCTGGGAACTGAGATAGCCAGAAGCAAAGAAGGGATGCACTTGTGTCAAAGAAAGTACACTTTGGAAAATTTGGAGGAAACAGAGATGATAGGGTGTAAAAAGATATCCACTCCAATGGAGTAAAATCACAAATTGGAACACACATCAGAAAATCTCTTGAACGATGTTACTGAGTACAGAAGGTTAGTAAGAAAGCTTATCTATTTAACTATCACCAGGCCAGATATAGCTTATGCTACTAGCATCTTGAGTCAGTTCATGGACAAGCCTAGCCTACAGCATCTTCATGCAGCACAGAGGGTTTTGAGATATCTAAAGGGCACTGACTCGCACGTATTTGTCACGATTTTTGTATATTTGGCTAGTGTTTTAGTTAGATTTGTTGTTAATTTTGGGTATAAGTTGGATTGATTTAGCATATTTTCGTATTTATGTATCTACAACTTATTTTACCACATTTTATTTTTTATTTTAGGTATTTTGAAGTCTTTCAGTGTTAAGGTGGACGAGTGTGGGCCCGCGAGTGGAGTTTCAAAGAAATTGGGCCCTGATTTGGTACATTGCAGCTGACACTGGGTATGTCATCCACACTGGGTTACCCAGTGTCAAAACCCAGTGTTAGAAATTCTGGCACACTTCCGTCCGACCGGACAAGACCAGTGTCCGACCGGAGTAGAAGGCAGAAGGTTTCTGTCCGACCGGACAAGACTTCTGTCCGACCGGACAAGTACGTTACGCACGTAGATTTTCAGGATTCGGCTGTCACGAAATGGCTGAAGGCTGTTTAAAAATGCAGAGGAGGCTAGGGTTTCAAATCATTCACCCTTGGAGACCTTTGGGAGGCTGGAGGCACCTTAGAACACCACAAAGGTTGAGAGATTTGACACACCTCTCATACCTCTAGTATAAATCCGTGCAACGCCGTATCAAGGTTGGATTCGCAGCAGCCGTCGTTCTTCGCTAGGATTCTGGGTTCGTGACAAGCCTTCGGATTCTACGCAACTCGGAGTGCTTTCGTTCATCGTCTTCACTCGTTGAAAATAGTTCAGCATTTAGTAATCTCTAAACTCGTCTTTTGATATGATGTTTTAGAATAGTTTGGTTTGATATTGGACATGAACAACTGATGTTTTGGGTTAGATAATAATATGTTAGTAGATTATTAAGGTTTCGGTGATTTGGATTCATACCTTTGTGTTTTCGAATTATTGATTTTGGTTGAACTATTGGATCGAGAATGGAATTATGGTTGGTTTAGTTATAGTTTGTGAAGCATCTAGTATTTGGAATTAAAGTTGATCTTTAGTTGTTAGAAGCATTTGATTGATAATGCTATCGTTGTTTAAAATCGTCGGAATGATGTTTAGTAGTTTGCACTTGATTTACAATAGTTGTTTTTCTTATAAATATTGTCGAGAGGTTGACACCCTCGAGGCAAGAAGTATTCGTTTTTTTTAAGTTATTGAAATTGAATCATTTCCAAAACCCCATGAGTTCGCGTGTTTTTTAGATAGGATTGTGTTATTAGAATAATAAACATCGTTAAATCCGATTCTCATTCCTCGAGAGATCGACCCGAGTTAACTTACCAAGTCTACAAGTGACCCCGTTCTCTTGCGGGCGAGCTTAAAACCTTTCAAACGTAGACGCTCATTTGTTTAACCGGAATTTAATTTTGAAAGGAACACAAAAGTTCGGCTCATGCACTATTGGTCAAGGAGTCATCATGAAAGAAGATAATTGCAATCAAGTCAATGCCTATAGTGATTCAGATTGGGCATCATGTCCTGAAACAAGAAGGTTTACAACAGGTTATTGTGTATTTATGGGAAATTCACTAGTTAGCTGGAAATCAAAGAAACAAAGTGTAGTGTCAAGATCCTCAGCAGAAGCTGAATATAGAGCCTTAGCACACACAGGTTGTGAGGTAATTTGGATAATCGGTTTGCTAAAAGAATTTGGAATTGAGTAGAGGGAACTTGTGATAATTCATTGTGACAATCAAGCAGCAATCCATTTATCCAAAAATCCGATGTTTCATGAAATGACAAAACATGTGGAGACTGATTGTCACTTCATCAGGGAGAAGACAATTGAAGGAATCATTAAACCAGCATACATAAAATCTGCAAATAATTTGGCCGACATTTTCACTAAAGCTTTAAGCTGTCAACAGACAGCTTTCTTGTTGTCCAAGAAGAACATTCTCAACATATATGTTCATCTTGAGGGGGAGTGTCAAATTGGAAGGATAAATTGCATGCACACGCAGGTGCATGCACTCCATGCAGCAGCAGATAAATTCCCCTGCTCAGTTGAGGAAAATGACAAAACACCCATTATGAAAATATCTGGCACATGGGATGATGTAGAGTGATGTCATGCAGGGTGTAGAACGTGTCATTCCGTATTTTAGGGAGTCTAGATCATTCTCTTTTCTTGTATAAATGCAGTGTACAATGTTCAAAGAAATATATAGAAAAACATTCTCCAAACCTTTCCTTTAAGCTTTCTGCAAAGTTCTTCATTGGCTACCTTAATGGTGTTCTCTGTTCTACATATTATTTTCAGTTTTAACATTTACATCGAAGATAACAAAAGTTTAATGTACTTCATGTTTTGTTTAACTGGTTGTATAGTTGGTATATTTTTAATGGAACATATAGTACTGTTGACAATTTTGTGATACGTTTGGATAGAGTTTATGCAATTTTGTTGTGTTCAATTTTTTTATTATTTTTTTATTTTTTAAAGATACTTTTAGTTGATTTTGTAATACTTTAAGAATAAGTTTGTTTAATCGTATTCTTCCCTGATGATATGTTGTTGTGATTGGAAACTGAAATGAAAGTTGTTATTAGTTTGTTAGATTATATGAATGTTTAAGAATAGAAATCAAATATTAAAATAAGGTATATTTTAACTATAATTGATAATGTAACTATATATTGTAATACTTTAATACACAAATGTACATTATTACTTTTCAAAATTTACACTGAATCATTAGAATTTTAGGATTTCTATCCAATTAGGCTGTATAAAGTCATTGATTTTGCTAGATTCAAGTCGATTAATCTACCATTTTGATTAATGAGAGGTTTGTGAAAATCGATGATATCCAAAAGCCAGGCTGTCACTGTCAACCTTGGTGTCTCGGTAGTTAGCTGGCCAGCCATCTCACTATCCAGTACATCAAATGAACGTCTGTTACGAGACCAAGACTAAGGTAATTTTATTAGAGGTTTATTTTACGCAGTAATATTATTGGTTTAGATTTAAACTAATTTAATTTGATTGTTTTTTTCTTTGGATAGGTACATGTGAAACAGAGCAAAACCTCATGGGTGTTTTTTAGAATTTGGATTATTTTTTGTTGTATTTTTAAGTGAAACCTCATTGGTACTTTTTTGGTAATTAACCCTATTATATTTAGTACAAATTAGTAATGGTTTCAATGTCCATATTTTTCAAAGACGATCAGGTTTATAAGTTTCAAAATTACAAAAGTCACCCTTGAGGTTTAGCATTATTACTGAAAACCCAGTTAACTTTCAAAATTACAGAACTATCCATAAAATTTGATAACTGTATTTGAAATAAGGGGCTAACTGGAATTTTCTTATAATTGTCAACACTACAAAAAAATAGGAACTTTTCGAGGGATTTTCCGAGGGAAATAAATTCCCTCGAAAATTTCCGAGGGAAAACCGAGGGATATAAAAATTCCTCGGTATTTTCCGAGGGAATCCAGTTCCCTCGGAAATCAGGGCGCTAAATGTTCCCTCCATATTTACCGAACGAAAAACCGAGGGATGACCGACGGATGGATTTCCGAGGGAAGTCGTCCCTCGGAAAACCGAGGGATACTTAATTCCCTCGGTTTGATTTATTATTTTTTAAAAAAAATTAATTATATTTCCGAGGGAATAAAATTTCCCTCGAAAGTATTCCGAGTAAAATTTTAATAACGAGTTGTATTTCAGGAGGAGTACGAGAGACATCTGACCCAGGAGCAGGAGCGTGCGTCTTCCCAGGAGGAGAGTAACGAGGTTGACCAGGACCAGGTTTTTCTCGGCGTCGCCGGTGTGAAGAAGGGACGGCTTTATGGCACCGGCGCGTATGGGAAGATAGTGGCTGC
>BMAC01001230.1:70887-105267 GCA_014905375.1 Phtheirospermum japonicum
GGATCGAAGTTTCCCTCGGAATAATCCCGAGGGAAATTGTATTCCCTCGGAAATGTAATTAATTTTTTTTAAAAATTTAAAAATAATTAAAATCGTAAAAAATAGAAAAAAATAATACAAAATAGGATTTATTTCCGGGACGCTTAGGCGCCACTCCTCCCCATCCCGGTCGTAATTTTTTGGGTTTTGTTTCTATTTTTTACTATTTTTTTGGATTTTTTTCTATTTTGTTATTTAACAAATAGGCATGGTGATTTTATATGCTTCTCCTCACCATCCGTACAAGTTTGGACTATTCTCTCTCCTCAAAACTGCTTCTCCACCAATCAACTCAACGTAAGTTTGTATGCTTTCATTTTCGGTTCAATATTATTGCAACTATATAGGGTTAAATTATTATTATTAGTCATGTGAAAATCACAAATTGCCAAAAAAAAAATAAAAAACAGAATAGCATATTTTGTATATAAATAAATAAATCTTATTTTAGCCTCTTAAATTATTAAAGATCGATTTTGCTTATAATGGAATTATAAAACCGAAATGCGAAGGGTTTACTGAAGGGCGACTCTTCCACCTCCTCCTCATCCCAGGCTGATAGACGACAGATCAGAGAGCTCGAGGCGCAGGTCGAGGCTCAGAGGGCGCAGCTTGAGGCGTTGCAGCAGCAGGCAGCCTAGGAAAGGCGACAGCGGGAGGAATTTCAGGCGCGGACGAACGCCCAGATGGCTGAGATGTACGCTCGTTTCCAGCAGCAGTTCCCCGCTCCCTATCAGCAGCAGCAGTTTCCCCCTCCCCATCCATAGAACACTTTTATTTATGTAATAAACTTTGTTACTGTTTCGATTGAACGCATGTAATTCATAAATTTTCAATTTTTTTTTTATTATAATTGATTTATTTCTTTGACTTTTCTTTAATTGCTTTTTTCAATTTTTTTGGGAATTTTAATAATTAAACAAGAATTAAAATTAAAATTAAAAATTAAAAATTAATAAAAAAAATAAAAAATTATAAATACCGAGGGAAAGTTCCCTCGGAATTTTAAAAAATTCGAGGGAATGGGACTCCCTCGAAATTTTTCAATTTTCGAGGGAATAAAATCCCTCGGATTTCCGAGGGAACTACATTCCCTCGGAATTTAAAAAAATCCGAGGGAATGGGACTCCCTCGGAATTTTTCAATTTCCGAGGGAATAAAATCCCTCGGATTTCCGAGGGAACTACATTCCCTCGGAATTTAAAAAAATCCGAGGGAATGGGACTCCATCGGAATTTTTCAATTTCCGAGGGAATCATTCCCTCGGAAATTGAGAAATTCCGAGGGAAATCTTCCCTCGAATTTCCCTCGGATTTCCGAGGGATTGTCCGGTAATGGTTCCGAGGGAAACAATCCCTCGGAATTCCCTCGGTTTTGTAATTTCGAGGGATTTATTTCCCTCGAAACCGATTTCCGAGGAGGGTTTTTTCGAGGGAATTTTTCCCTCGAAATTTCCCTCGGTTTAACCAAAATCGAGGGATTTTTGCTTAATTTCGAGGGAAAAATCCCTCGAAAATTTTGATTTCTTTTGTAGTGCAAGGAGTTCTCATATGTATATTATCCTTCAAATAGGTAAAAATAAGATAAAAAAATCCCAGGGTGATTTTATAATTTTGAAAATTACTTTTTGGTTTTCAAAGGGTACATGTAAAACAAAATAAAACCTCAGGGGTATTTTCTGGAATTTGGTTTTGTTTATTTTTTTTGGTATTTTTGTCAAATCTCAATGGTACTTTTTTGTAATTATCCCTGCTATATTTAGTACAAATTAGTAGTGGTTTCAGTGTTGAGATCTTTTGAAAGATGATCAAGTTTATAAGTTTCAAAATTATAAAATCACCCTTGCAGTTAAGCATAATTTCTGAAAACCCAACTAACTTTAAAAATTACAAAAGTACCCCTGAAATTTGATAATGTGTTAAGAAATAAGGGGCTTACTAGAATATATTTTAATCTTCCATTATATTTTCACATTTTTGTTTCATTTAAAAAATAATACAAGCTCTAATTTATTCTGTCGATAATTTTTTTTATTGTTATTGAGGAAATAAGTTTTTCATAATCTCGGGAACTATCGATTTGTCTTCACTATTTATCATAAGACTCAAGGTTAAAATAAACATCGATAGTTGTTGTATTGTTAAAAGAGATAGGCCGCAAAATTTTTGACATGTAATTGTATGTTTGGTGATTATTATTTCCTCCAGTTTTCTGTATTCGATGTTATGAATCAAATATAATGAATGAAAAATCTTATATCTGGTCTATACTCTATATTTATGCCTTTTATCTTAATTATTGGATATGAGTTACTAAATACTTTTTTTCCTAATTTATTTCACCAGTCTCAGTGAGTTCACTTTTAGGCAGAGCTGATACTGTTAGCCTCGACAAAGCGTCGATGTATTGGATACACTCTGTAGCAGCATGACTAATTTGAACCTTAGTAGTGGTTTTGCATTCGGGATAGCTACTAAAGGGATCAGCATATCGATTTTGGCTTTCGAAGTGGCGAAAACGATCGTCAAAGGTGCAAATTTGATGAACTCGCTTTCACATGATAATATCCGGCATTTAAAAGAGGCAGTAATCCCTTAAGAAGGCATTCAGTGTTTAACCCGTTATCGTAAGTGTGAGTATGAAAATGGTATTTTTATTTTAATTCAGTAAATCACAGTACGATGTTGACTTTTAACAGCTTTTCAGATGGCAATGGGTTCAAGACCAGTTCTATGAGACTCGGGGCTGATGCTATTGTCTTTAGCCGCTGCAGAAGGAATGGGTTCCTCTGCTTCTTTTTTTTTTTTCCCTTAAAGCCTATTAAGATCTTTGTGGTTCTGCTTATTAATGTTTGTCGATTTGATGGAACTTCTTGTTATATCCTTATTATCCAAATCCCTTTTCTCCTTTTTCAATGAAGTTGAGTTTGCAGATATGACTAGGTTCTATAATTCATTGTTGCTAATCTCTGTCTCTCTTTCTTGCTTTGACCAGGAGATTGACTCAAAGTGTAGGTCTGCTATCTTATACATTCTTAATGCAGACGGGGCAAGTAAAAATAGTGGTTCCAATGGTGAGTTGTGTGTGCATGTGTGTGTATTCGTTTTCTTTTACTTTGATCTAGGTGATTACCGTGGCCTTGTTGTTTACATACTCTCACTACAATCCATCCGAAAGCAGAACTATGGAGGTAGTTCTGATAGATGAGAATGTAAGTTTGAGTTTTTAGTATTGTTATTAATAATATAAAGTTGGTTTAGGTATTATAAAGTTTTAATTTCCCTATGTACTATTTTTCTATTCACAGCACACTAAAATCCAGGCACGGATAAAGAAATCCCAAATCCCAAAAATGGAAAAAATACTTAAAGAAGGAGGTTTCTATATCATATCTAACATCGGAATAGCTCAGAATAATGATGATTTCATTGCCACCAGTCACACTTACCTTCTGGAATTTCACAATTTTACATCTGTGAGGGCTGTACATTCCTTACCAACGATACCCGAGTACGGATTCAATTTTGTGGAATTTTCTGATATGAAGACTGATTCTCGCTATGACAAATTATTTGTTGGTATGTTTATTCTATATGAAATGAAATTCATTTAATTCATTTTTAAAATTTTATGTTTTACTATTATTTTCCACCATTTCTATATGTTGTGCATTATTCCAAATGGAATAAACATTTTGAATTGCAGATGTTATTGCTGAAGTTTGTGGATGTGACGATATATGTGAGATGGAACGCTATGGTGTGTTAACGAAGAGAGTTACGATACACCTGCGAAACGTTAGGTAATTTCCATTAAGTATAATAATATAATAGAAGAATATCTATAGAAGTGTAATAAATATATTTTTTTTCTTTCGTGGTGAAAAAATTGACTGCACTCTCTGGAATACATATGCGGAGCAAATGATTAACTTTTGGCAGAGTGATGCTCATGGGCCAGTTATTATTATTTTACAATATGCCATGGTTAAAACATTTCGAGGTAAAATTTTTAATCAACAAACCTGGTGAAATTAAACATTAATTATTGTTACTTATATTCTATTTAAACTACGTCAGGAGTTAAGTGTCTGCAAAATTCTTTGTATGCAAGTCGACTGATGCTTAATGCTGAAATTCCTCAGTCAATGGAGTACATGAAAAGGTTAATTCCACATTGATTGTTGTTGTTTGTTGTCTATTATACTTAAGAAAATATTATATGAGTATACTTTTTGGAAAACTATCAATATTTGTTTCCTTTGATTTTATTATGTTCAGTGTTGAAAAAATAAGTGGTGATGTTAGTTCTCGGACTACCATGTTGGTGATGGGAGATATGTTGTTATCTTTAGAGTTTAAAAGCATTGAGGAGTTGGACTCCATTTCTGAGGTGACTCATTTTAAATATATGAATATTAAATTACAACATTATGTTTAATAAATTACATGTCTATTAAATTGGTTGAGTAAGTATGCCATTTTATTTATTTATTTTCAGGAATGCTCGGTAATTGTGTTAGGACATATACAGAGCCTACAGGCAACCTATGGTTGGTGTTACACCGCCTGTATGAAGTGCTTCAAAAAAGTGACAGGGGAAGACAATTTTTTTTTATTTCTCAACCTGCAAAAACGAGGAACCAATGGTTGTCACCAAGTAAGATATTTTATTTTTTTAATATGATTAATTGTATACAATTATTATCTTGTTTTGTTCAGTTCATCTTCCTGTACAATTATTAATGATTCATGTATGTGTTTATATTTAATACCATTGTCTAATTATAATTTTGATATTTATTTTCAGGTTCAAAGTAACAGTTCGTGTTAAGGATGGTTCTGGGACGGCATCGTTTGTGATTTTTGATCCTCAAGTCCAGAAAATAATTGAAAAATCTGCTGCTGATGCTCAAACATGCCTTGGAATTGGTTAATTAAATCATATCTACATATTTCCAATTATTTTTCATAACATATTATATTAGTTTATTTTTATTTAATTTTATATTAAAAACTATAATTTAAATTTTATTTGTTTGTAGTCTGGTGATTACGATGCATTCCCGGATGAATTGGACGAGCTATTAGAGAAGACTTTTTTGTTCAAGTTAGATCTTAACAAATACACTGTGAAGTGCAAGCACGGTAGAGTATATACAGTCGGGAAACTTAGTTGCGACGAAAAAATTATTGGCCCTTATCTTGAGAAGGAATTTCTGATAAAGGTATTATGCTGAAGTACTTCTATCTAGCTTGCCCATTTAAATTAAATAAAAGCTCAATTCATTAAAATACGAAGTAGGGGAAAGTGGCAACCATAAAAAAGTTACTCCTATATGTGCCATTGTTGTATTCTGAAAGTTGTGATCAGGAGTTAGTGATTATGCATAGTAATGGTTTTATTGAGATAATTGTAATTTTGAATTTTAAAATAAATATTTACAATAATTTATTTTAATTTTCTGGTATCTAATAAAATTACCAACACCTATTAAACATGGAATGAGTGGAATTGTAAATTGTTTGATTTGTTTTTGTTATTTTCTATTTGAAGTCACCGTCTGTTGAATCCAGCGTTTGCGTTCTTGGAGGTATTAAAAACCTTTTTTTCTATCTGTTTTATGTATAATTAATCATTATTCCTTCTTATAAAAGTTGTATTGTTCTTAAATAGAGCACTGTTTCTTCGATTGGTGATAGCGGGATGAAATCTGAATTTGCCACTCCTTCAAGCAAAAGAACTACCAAACGTACTGTTGCCGGAGTATCGGATGCCGAACAACCTGAAGATGAGTTTGATACGCAAATTTCGTCCTCAAAAACTAACATCAGGTGAAGGCTACAAAAAAAGATGTTGGTGGACCAAACTATTAGCTTTTTCTGATTAGAAGCGCAATTTGCTCATTTTATGTATCTTTATTCTTTCTTTCAACAACTATTAGCTTTTTTAACAATTATTATTGTTATGCTTTAATCTCAAACTAAGGAGATCTTACTGCACTGTACGAAGTTGCCTATTTCATAACCTTACAAATACTATGATATGCTGATTATCATAGTTGGGTTTCACAGGTTGAAGGCTCTGCCTGATCAGTGAAAGATGTTCGTGATGTGAGTTGAAATAAATTGAAGGCTGCTCAATGAAAGATTTAGAAGTTGATTTAGTATCGTGGATAATGTTTTGTTTCAGTTCATAAATTCTACTATTAGTTTAATATTGTTACTTATGAAGTTGTTATTATCTTTACAAATGTATTGAACCATTTCGATGCTTTCTTATATCATATGACGTGTGATGATTTCTACTATAACTTTGTTTTTTGTTTGTTTAATATTGTAGTAAGACTTCCTGTCGAACCAAGAATGATTGGAAATATTTAGATTTGATATGATGTTGAGGTATGGGCTACTTGCCCACCATATAACCCCTTTTGCAATGGTTTTAATGGTGAATTTTAATAACCTGTTTATTTCTGATGATATACTTAGAAATGGTATTTTCTTGACCCACAACTTCATGTATTCTGTATAGATAATGGAGCTAGATTCATCACAGCGGATTTTAGCAAGCTCACAAGAATAACTGCTCCGACATTCCCTTACGCAGATGATCAAATGAAGGTATTTCAGAATTGGCTGTTTAATTTAATGATCAACAAAGGTTATTTAATTACGCAGATGATCAAATGAGTCTGGTAGCTATTTTGTAAGAGCTCATTAGATTCTCGAAGCTCTGGCAAAAGTAAAATCGTGCTTGATAATGTTGGACACTGAGATCGAGGCAGTGATTGTTGAGATGTTCCAACTCTTCCTAGATACCAGGTAAGTCTGCAATGACGAGTCTTGTATTTCAGAATTGGCTGAATTAAAAATAAAAACAAAACTCACATGTGCTTGGCATTTTTTGACATGGTTGTAACATCGGTTTTATTTTCGGATAATTACAAAAGAACCCAAAAAGGGTTTTAAGAAAAAAAAGAAAAACCTTGTGAGGGGTTAACCGTATCTTTTATGCAACTGTAAGGGATGTTTAACATTATGCTTATGGAGGGGTAAAGTGTGATATATACGAATACCTTATTTAACATTAAATAAAGAATAATATTCTTATATCTTATCTTGCGGACTCTATATGTATTAGTACACGGTTTTTTGTACATCAATGATAAATCGATTGTAGTGTATCTAAAATCTTACATATTTACTTAGAACATGTTGAATATATTTGATATGATATGTTATTAACAAGACTTTAATATTTTCATATTAACAAAAAATATAGTTATATACAAGGTCCGAATTATCTAGGGCCTCCGAAATTTGGAGACGCTCAAACTTCAAGTTAGTAGTGTGGTGTAATGACTTCAAATTTAATCAACATTTTTTTTAATCTTGTGTAATTTATATTAAACGAAGAAATTGAGTTCTTTTGACTTGAATGCTTATTTTGACTATCAATTGGATGTGGTGAATGTATTTTGAGTTTAGTTTCATGGCATTTTCTCCTCTTAATGATCGACAAAACATAAGAAAAAGAGTAAAAGACCATATAAGGCTTGAGTTTTTTTTTGGAGTTATAACTTATTCCTTCCCAATAAGTTCGTTTAAAGTAAGAATCTTTTATAAGATCCCGATAATTTATCGATCTAATGACAATCGTTCACTGCCTATATTTTAGGTCTGAGTTCGAGTAACTTTTTTCTTTATGTATATTGTAAAACCAATTTTAAGACTAAATTAATTAAAAACAAATTATTCGGCATAGTAAGAAGTTCTTAGGAAAAAAAAATATAAATTATAGCTTTTTCTAAATCAATTTTTATTCTTTTATATTGTTAGAAATATTTTGTTTTATAAATTAATATATTAATTTACATTTTGCGAAAATAACTGTTTAGACGTACGGAAATTTTTATTTATCTTTCTTATCAATTTCTTTTTTTTTTAAATAATTATTCTAGAAAGTCTTTATTTATTATTATAACTCAATATATTCTATTTATTTATATTTTTCTAGTGTTTTCATGTATAATATCCTTACATTTTTCAATCAGGTCTATAACGATAACTTGACATTCATTCACCTATTTCACTCAATTAATTTACCAAACACTAATTTAAAGATATAAAAAAACAGCTATAAGTATTAATTCAACCAATCATGACCTAAACAATTTAGCCAAAAATTTCATAAATCGCCCGTATTTTCAAGTTTTGTGACAAAGACCTAATTACACAACTAAACTTGTTATGTTCCAGGACCTAATTGAAGTTCTGAATTTCAACTGAGACTAGTTTGGACAACTTACAATACCAATTACACAATTTTACAATGCAGCCTCACTAAATTCCAGAACGAGTTTTTAGAAAACATTCAATAAATTACCAAACAATCGTTTATTGATAATTTGTAACTGAAAGGAAAAAAAATAAGCTTACACTCTCTGAAAAAGTCATTTATTGATACCAAGTCTATTCAAACAAAATCGAACGGAAAAATCGAGATGCCGATCCATTCTTAAGTGTTATATCCATCGGCGACAAACCACATTAGCCATATTACGACTCCAACTGTCCAAAGTATCTCCCCGATATCGTCACAAGAATATTTAAACTAACAACCTCATCATCCACTTCGTTTTTCGCAGCTCGCAAACTCGCACACTTACGGAGTAAACATCTAAGTGCTGCACTGGTATCGGCATCAAGTGGGCAATCTACTGCTGCACATAGAGCAAACAACCATAAAACGTCATCGTGAGGTAACGTGCTCATATTCTCTACAGAGCTTATTCGTCTTTTCAGCATTGAAGTTCGAGCAGCAGAGTCCATTTTCAAAATCTTGGAGAGGGTCGGAAGGTCAACTGTGAAACTGGGGTTTTCGACAGGATTTGGGTTCACTTTTTTAGCTTCATCACTTGTTTCCAACGCACAGGAAGCTTCTGTAGATGTTAAGGTAATGAAGTTATCAAAGGTGTTAGTTTCGAGAATCTGGCCCGAAATATCTTCTTCAAGAACGGGCTGATGCCGCTTGATTAGACTATTTGAATTTGAACTCTGAGGATCGAGACGCGTAAAGGCCTGAAAAAAAATGAAAAGAAAATTTAAATTGAAATGATTTTTGTTCGGGGAAAGTTCCTCTATTTTATGAGCTTGAATTAAATTTATATTCAAGTGTCGAGTGAATGTTACATTACACCATTAGAAAAATTAATATTAAAATATAATGAAATAACAACTATTCTATATTGTGCTAGATACTATAAATTAAATAATAACTGATTTAATAAAATAATTGTCTAATAATTTAAAGCAGAGTATAGGCATACAAAAATTATGCAAGCATAAGTGATATTTTTGCTTCCTGGAAATAAATTTTCATTCAGAACACAAGAATAATAAAAATAAACAAAAACAATAATAATGGGAAGAGAAATAGAGAGATTTTTAAGAAAGAAAAGAAAAGATAGAGGTGAAAGCAACACGAAAGAATAACAGCAGAAAAAAGTAGTTAGGATGGATAACAAAGAAATGAAGTTCTTTAATTTACAGCTTGTATCATTAGAACTAAACTCGGTGAATGGACTATTTCATATACCCCCTTATTGAATGGAACTAAAAGCAATTTCGCTTAAAATACTGAACACATTGAAAAAGTACTAAAGTTCTTACAATAAAAGTTTGTGAATAAATAACAAACAAATGTTGTAACTGAATTCTTTATTTTGTGAGATACATCATCCTTCCCCCACCCCCGGTTATTAAGGTGCAATTTAGTATTCTTTTAAAGTAATTGAATTCTACTTTGGCATGAGTAAGTTAAGATACTGCTATTTGTCAAGATAACGTCATAGTCATAATTAATATTCAACATGCTCATGTATAGCTCTAGTAATTTCATCAACAATAGATGGCACATTTTATTCTTTACTCACGATGCTTTTACGCAAATAGATGGAAATTTTTTGTGTCAAAACGCATGACGACCGAACCCAAATTTTTGTTTTTCAGTTTTTAGTGTTTTTGTTTTTAGTTTTCCAGTTTTTTAGGGTTCTTTTTTTTAGTTTTTCTATTTTTTTGGTATTTTATTAATTAATTTTTTATGTTTGCTTACTTCTATGCATAGACATACATGAGAAAATATATACATGCATATAAAAATGTACCAGTCTCAGCTCTGAAAATTCAGCAAGAAAGCTGTCCTCCCACTGTTTAAGCGGCAATAAGTTCTCTGGGCACTTCATAATATCAGGAATTTGAGGCATATAGACACTCTGTTCTTTGATTTTATTAACCTTGACAACAGATACCTTGGGAACTCTATCAGCCTCCCACCTACAAAACAAGCAAGGCCAAACTTTGTGCATTAGAATCCAAGACATAGGTTCCAAAGTGAAAATAAAATGTGAATATTTACCACTGTGGTTTTGGTTCTATGAAGAAGGCAACATGTTGAAAAGTTTTCATCATCATATATACCCCAAACTTTTACATCAATTAAGTTTCAAATCTGTGTGGATCCATGGGATAAAACGTCTCTATATCTACCATACAGAAGCCTGCAATACTATCATAACCAAAATCAACTATCTAACAAAACCTCAATACTCCAGGAGGCACACTCGTGTCTAGCACCCTAAGTCACCTTACACTTTAAAAAAAGAAAAACCCTAAACAAACGAAAAACTAACAAAAGGACAAAAAAAAACCTAAAAATGGGAAAAAAACTTAAAAACAATAAGAAAAACAAAGAACCAAAAAAAGACTGGAACACACTAAGAAAAACTAAACTAAATAAAAAACTACAAAATAACCCTAGAAAACTAAAAAATCTAAGATGTAAACAAGTTTTTGTTTAGATCTAATCTGGTTCTTTTTATTCAGAGAACATAAAACTAGCAATTGCACAACGAAAATAACAAAACAAAAAGGTGTACCATTCTTTTCTATGATAACAAAAAGAAAGTAATAAAAGCAATCACCGATCACACCGAACAATCTTGGGAACTGAAAATTATACCTTACGCGTCTAAGATACTCAAGTCCATCTAGTGGAGGCCCAGAGTCAAAATCAGGTTCTCCTGTAACCAAAAATGCCGGCCTCTGAATGCTACTGTAATCTTCATCACTATCATCATCTTCGATGTACTCTTCTTCCTCGGCTGAGCCCCCTACTTCATCACTAATAGGAAGAGACGAAGGATCTGAGGTAATAGATTGATTATCTGCAAAATAAGAAATAAAGATACTGAAACAGAATGACAAATTTTATATAAACTGTTAATCTAATTAACAAAAAACCAAAGTTCTACTATTCATCAATAACATTTATAATCTTATTTCAAATCGGCACACAGTTGTTCAATCATCAATGATTCAGAATCCACGAGTTAATGTTTCAATTAAGGGGCTAAACTAGTCAAAAATGTTATGCTCTTTAAGGCAGCACAAACATTCCAATAATTCTATCTATTGTAACAAAAATTCAAAGATATATTTTGGGTATTTCACAAACAAGGTGTTCATAATTACTTAGAGACCACTCTTCATTGAACATAGATATTCAGATGGTTTCCATTTTCCATTGCAGCCAGCGCACCTGTGCACACAGAAAAACAACACATCAAATCGACACAACCAGAGTAAGACAACAGACAGGCACGACAAATTCAAATCATGTTCGCCCGAACACTACCCGAGCCCAGATTGATAAACATCTCATTCCTTTTTTTTCTTTCTTTCGTTCCTTTTTTTTTTTTGTGAGTGTGTGTGTGTGCGCGCGCGTGTGTTCACTTTTTTAATATCAACCAATAGTTCACACTTAAGGGTGACATTCAGACAGATTGTTGGAATTGATAGATTCATTAAAGCAAAAAAATAGACTCTCTTTTTTATATTTACAGAATAAAAAATATTTAATTAATTACCATGGTGAAATATAATTTTATTGATCCAAAAATAAAATAAATATAAAATATTGAAATTGAGGAAAATTGTTTTTAGAAGAATAAAAACAAAAGATAAATGAAATAATTTTGTGAAAATAAAAACAAAAAATGGGCTTTAAGAGAAAATAAAGGATGAATAGGCATAAAAAGAAGAGAGAAGTGAAAACTTGTTGCCCCAGGGCTTGAACCCGGGACTTCTTGGAAAATAGTTGAGGCAACAACCACTCCACCAAATGCTTATGATGTTGAAGTTGGATCTTAAATAATACAAGAACGCAAAATCTAGCAGGGGCAGGGGCCCCCCCTGCCCCCTATGTAGATCCGCCCCTGCGTGCAATGCAGATGAACATACCCACTAACATCCTAAAACAAATAGATATCAGCAGGAAATAAATAAAAGGCAGGGGAAGAAAGAAAATAAGAGATGATAGGAAAGGAGAATAAAGGAATAGATGCACATTGTATTAAAAAATAACTAAGATTTTGAGTAGAAAAAACATGAGTCTCTTCACATCTAGCATGGATAGGAGTTCGACGAACATTGTGAAGATAAGAAGACCACTTTCCAAAGTTAATTTATCAGGAAAAAGAAGAATATTATGAGATAATATGTTCAACATAATATTGATCAGTCGTGTTCATTCTTGATTTTGAAATAATAATAAAAATAAAGAAATAAAATATACTGGCAAAGAAGAGAAGATTACCACTAATTTATACAACAGGCAAAAGGAGAAGTGAGAAGGACCCAACCGACCGAGGGCAAATAAATAATTTTTCGGTTGATGAACCTTTTAATATTTAAAATCTATCCTCCCACTTGTGTTCGTCAGGAGGTTAGATACTAATAACGCTCAACTTAAACTAAATGATTTTACTGATTCCAGATTAATTCACTCAGTAAACCAAAAACCAGAAGTACATGTCAACAATCATGCACGATCATCAAATTGTGACCCAAGATTTGAAGAATTTGCAAAAACATTGTATCTAATTGGACACCAACCACATAACTAACAAGTAAACCTCTTTTATGATTTTATCTTAGCCTTAATCTCCTGTCCCGTAAATTTCACCTTCAATCACGCATGCCCTACCCAGCAAAGCTGAACATCATCATCGTGACATCAAATATCATTTCTACAACATTTGTATCACAGAAACAAGCATCGACGCCGAGCATAAAGTTGATAACACGAAAAATTACTCAAACCACCAAAAAAATCACAAGTTTATGCACTTCCAAACAAATAAATATAATGTAAAGTACTAAAGGTATCAAAAGCATACCCAAGTCGGCAGATTTCTGGAACTGGAGCCGAGGATCAAAGTCAAAGCTCGGGACACTATCCTCTTTACGGGTTTTACACAATTCGACCAGCCCATCGTACTCCTCTTGTACCAATGGGCTGAGCCCACAATACACCTCAACCCACCTCTTCTTTTGTTCATCCAACTCATCAAACCTCAAAACCTCCATCTCATGTCTCGAATACTGGTGCCCCTTCTTTTCTTTATTAACAATGGGGTAAATTTCCAAAATGACCTTGTTTTTTCTAGCTTTCCCTCCCCTTCGTCTAGGCCTCTTCGCCTTTTTATTCTCGATTTCTTGCCTCTGTGTGCCATCAACGCCATTGTTGAGTTTCGCATTTCCGAGCAGGGGAGAATCGATAAGCAAAGTGTCGTCAATCACTTGGAACTCAATCGCGCATTTCGTCGAACACCTCGCCTGCGCTTCATCTTGTTCGTCGGCAGGAGTTTGTTCATCGATTTCTGGGACGCTAATCGTTGATTTGTTGGCAAATACGTCAAAAGACTGCTGAAACGCGCCTTCGGCGTTGATTTCTTGCCCAGGAATGGACACGGATTGGGCGCTGTTGTTTACGAGGTCGAAAGCATCTGTCGTGTCCTCGCCTGAGCCTTTGGGAGGTTGCAGTTGGCGAGATGGCGGTTCGACGGTGGTCTCGGTAAGGCTAGGTCGGACATCTGCGGCGGTGCTACCATCATTGGAGTATAACGAGTTTGCTACTGACATCGGAGAAAAAGAATGAATATTCGGGAGGGAATAGGGTAATGGATTATGAGAATTGAGAAGTCGGTTGGCTTGGGTTTAAGTTTTGGGCGCGGATATATAACACCCAAACTTAAGAGTTCACCCCAATATATTTTAGACAAAATTAATCTTACTTAAAAAGACAAAAATAATTTTACTTACAATATTAATTAAAATAGAAAAAATAAAATTTATACAATTATATATATTATATTTATATAATATATATATATATATATATATATATATATATATATATATATATAAGATAAAATCTACGTATGATAAAATCTATGTACCTCTACTTCACCAAAAACCTTTCTCAATACTTAATAGAAATTTCACGTTACAACCTGTAAGAATGAAGGATATTGATACGAACAAGATGACTAATGTTAGTGTTGTTGACATCTTTTTTTTCTGGTATATTACTTTTTCCTGGCCTGAGAATCGCGATAATGTTCGATCTGGTTTTCAAGAACAATTCATGTATGTTCGAGATTTATGGCCGAACATTTTATACATGTTCGAACACAATTTTCGAACATATATATAATGTTCGGCCATAAATTTCGAACATGTCCATAATATTCGAAAATCTTATTCGAACATGTCTCTATAGCTCGATACTTTCTTTCGACCATAATGTGTTTATTATATAATTATTTTCGAACTCTTTTTTTTCAAGAATCGAAGACAGTGGCAAGCGAAAATAGTAACGCTAGTCCAATTAGGAGCGATGTGATTGCAGACTACTCTTATTTATTCAACACAACGAGTTGTTTTGAATCTAGAGATGAATTAGTAAATTGGGTTCGTTTAAAAGGAATTGAAAATCGTATGGTGATAGTAGTTAAAAGATCAGACAGTGGAGAGAGTGGGAGGCGAGCTCGAATTATTTTAGCATGCGAGCGAAGTGGAAAATATCGTGGCATGGTTGGACAAACTTCACTACCTGACGAGTTGGAGATGGAGACGGAAGGAAAAAAAAAATCAAAGAAGAGGCAAATTGGGACAAAGTAGTGCGGATGTCCATTCCTTTTAAACGGCTCTCAAATGTTTGTTGGCGGTGAGGAGAAGTGGTCATTACAAATAACATGTGGCATGCATAATCATCCTCTTGCTAAACACTTTGAAGGTCATTCATATGCCGGTCGCTTAACTCCTACTGAAAATGAATTTGTTATTGATATGACAAGAAGAAACAGTCGACCAAAATATATATTGTACGGATTGAAAGTTAGACATCCTGGAAATGTGTCAACAATGAGAACTATTTACAATGCTCAAGCAAAGTACAGAGCTGTGGAGCATTCGGGCAGATCACAATTGCAATTCCTCATGTCCAAATTGGAGGAGAATCATTATCTTTTCCACGTGAATCGTTGTAGTACGACTGACCAAGTTAAAGATATCTTTTTCGCTCATCCAACTTCGGTTGATTTACTTCGTGAATTTCCCACTGTCTTGTTGATGGACTGTACATACAAGACGAATCATTATAAAATGCCTTTATTGGAGATAGTTGGAGTGACATCGACGGATATGACGTTATGGTTTCTTATGCTTACATGGAGTGTGAGCGTGAGGAAAATTATATGTGGGCATGCTCAATCCTAAAATCGCTGATGAATTCCACGTGTTTGCCCACAGTTATTCTCACTGATAAGGAGAACGCATTAATTAACGCGGTGTCGGCTACTTTTCCAAATGCGAGACAAGTTTATGCCGTTGGCACATTGGTAAAAATGTGCTGGCAAATTGTAATAAGATGTTTCGCACAAAATAAGAGTTTGAATCTTTAAATAGTTCATGGAATAAAGTGATGCTTGCTGATAACGAAGTTGATTTCAATGAACAACTCAAGATTTGAGGATGACTATTCCGATCATCCATTAGCCGTACAATATTGTATTAATCAGTGGGTGAATCCCTACAAAGATCATTTTATCTCTGCATGGACAAATAATATTATGCATTTCAATAATACGACAACTAATAGGTACATAAAAATATTTTATGTTTACTTTTTAAATATTTGCGACTATTTATTTATTTTTATTTTTATTTTGAAAGCTTATTCTAATGTCCTTTTTAGGGCCGAAAGTGCGCATGCCAAGTTGAAAAGACATTTGAGATCGAGTATGGGAACCTTTTAGACATGTTGGACGAAAATACATTTTCTTCTCGAGAATTCACACACTGCAATTAAGATTTCGTTTGAGAAGAGTATTCATGTAGTCCAACATCGTTATCAACCGACTATTTTGAAAATGCCACGTGGTGAGATTTCTATTGCGGCATTGAATAAAATCGTAAATGAAATGGAGGTTATAAATGACATTGAAATCGACTCATTGCTTTGCGGTTGTTTGCTAAGAAAGACGTGTGGTTTGCCTTGTGCACACGAGATTAGTGAATTCAAATTGTTGGGGATGTCAATACCACTAGATAGTGTGGATAAGTTTTGAAAAAAATTATACATGGAACCAACTCAATGGGATGATGCGAGCGTTGGAAAAGATATTCAAAATCGGGTGAAAGATAGCATTGCGGGCTACTTGAACAAGTTTGATTTGGTTAATCAGTCTGAGCAACTACTAATGTTGAAAAGGTTGAGAGAAATTTTGAAACCTGACACAACATCTTTGATTCCGCCTGAGGTCCCTGTACGACCTCATGGAAGGCCAAAGGACAAGCGCGTAAAGAATGTGAATTCAACAAAACGTTACCCGAGCAAATTTGAGTATGTGGAGTCATTTCATGATAGTTGTTCTCCAATGGAACAAAGTATCGACTTGAGTGGGGCCATTCCTACGAAATCGATGTTCGTTTCTGCTCCAAAACAAAAAAAACCGGTTATTCAAAAAAAATGAGATCAGCTGCATATGGATGTTTTACGGATGAACTTCCTACCCTATTTCGTGATTACGTCCTTGAAACAAAGAATGTACTAGGGGATGATCATTGCGGCTTCCGAGCAATAGCTCATTTAATGGGTTTCGACGAGGATTCATGGGGCAAAGTGCGGCGAGACCTTAGTGATGAATTGCAAAAACATCGTGATATGTACACTAATGTATTCATCGCACGCGGAGCTGTTGATGATGTGTTGTGCGCACTGAACTACAATGATACACCTGCACCCATGAAACATTGGTTGTTAATACCAGAGATGGCTTACCTTATTGCATCTGCGTACAATGTCATATTGGTGGTATTATCCCTAAGGGATTGTAACACATACTTGCCTTTTACATCATCGGTTCCAGTTTCCGTTAACTCTAAATGCATATGCATCGCATTAGTCGCTGGTGAAATACATTGTATTGCGGTAGGTTACTTGTGTTTTAATATATATGCGATTGTACTGACAACATAGTAACCAATTTTTTTTGTTGTTGTTAATAGGTGAACTTACGGACGGGACATCCACTACCTATGGTACCTTTTAAGTGGTATGAACGACGTGAGGATTGTGCGAAGGGATGGGAAGTGTTGTGCATGCAACAACGTAGGTTATACAATGACCATGTGGGAGTTAATTAAACTTATTATAATCATTTGGATTATTTTTTATTAAACGTGGCACTATGTAATTTGTGATTTTTATTTTATAACTTCATTGAACTATGTTTTGAACTTATATTATGATTAGTAGTCTATTGAATTTATATTACGATATTAAAAAAATTTATAATTTGGACCCAATATAGAGGTGTTCGAAAGCGATTTCGCAAAAAACTGTACATGTTCGAATGAAATACTCGAACGTACATAACAAGTTCGTATACACTTTTCAAACACAAACCGTTCGAAACTCATATCCGAACACATATAATGTTCGGGCACAAATTTTGAACATGAGGAATATGTTCGGATATATATTTCGAACACCTCTCTGTTGGGTCGACCTGAAAAAAGAAAGCATTCTGTACTTGGTGCAACTGAAAGGTGTTCGAACAAAATCTTCGAACTTGATCCCAATGTTCGGATATAAATTTCGAACACCATAGGTTCGAGATATTTGCCCGAATGAGTCCTTTTTGCTCGAGTATCATTTTCGAACATGGTGATTTCGTTCGTATATAAATTTCGAACATCCCTCTGTTTGGTTAAAAACTCAAAATAATTCAACTTCTCAACATTCTAACCACAAAGTAGAAAATACCAAACTTCCAAAACACAAGTTACCAAACAACCAAAATCACTAAACACAAAAAACAATTCAACTTCCAAAAAATAATTCAACAAAACAAGAAACAATTCAACAAAACAAATAACAATATTAAATTTCGAACATCCTCTCCACAAGTTCGAACTACCAAACATCCAAAAGTACCGAACACAAATAATAATTCAACATAAATAAATCCCAAAGTGCTTCTAGAACATTATCATCGACCCCTACGTTTACCACTGGACGGCTCAGGCTTCATCACTATCACTATCCTCTCCTCCTAAAGCTTTGTATGCATCTTCCACTGTGAGATAGTCTTCCGCGAGGTCTTCTTCCCGATTTGATGGACCCCGACCTCGTTGCTAGTTATATAAATCATTGGTGTTGTTCTGAATCCTTCCGCATCTCTATCATCAATAGCTGGTTGGACAAAAAAATACAATTTAAATACAAGACATGAACAAAAATTTATTAGTACTAGTTACTAGTATGTATTTATCCTGTATCATCAATAGCTGGTTGGACAAAAAAACACAATTTAAATACAAGACATGAACAAAATTTATTAGTACTAGTTACTAGTATGTGTTTATCCTGTATCATTAATTTCGAAATGTATGTTCCATTTCAGTTTCGGTGTACCGTTGTGAAAATTTTTTTAAGGCCGTCTTAAGCGATTCTCAACATGAAATTTGGTAGAAAAAACCCACAACCCCTTGGGGTTATTAACCGATTTTTAGAACATAACCCAACCAAACAATAAGCAAACAATAACAAATAATTCATTCAAGTCAAATAGCAAGAACATAATTTCATCAAGCATCCTGAAATTTGAAAATAATAACTGAACATAAGCATTCTTATCGATTCCGAATTTCTGTTGTGTTCGAAAATAATAACTGAATATAAGCATTATGTTCGAAATTTTTGTTCGAACAAAGGTACTCTGTTCGACAGAGATATTCGAACAAAGGGCCTCTGTTCGGCAGAGATTTTCGAACTAAGGGGCTATGTTTGGAAATAAATTTCGAACAGAGACTCTGTGTTCGAACAACAATTTCGAACGAAATCGTTTAAAACTTTTCTGGCCAAAATTGTTCGATTGGAATCCACGAACGTATGCTATATGTTCGAATTTATTAGCCGAACAAACGGCTGTTGTTCTACGAACCAGAATCGAACATCTTCTAACGGCCATTACAGATTATTTCACAAACTTTAAACCCTAACCTATATAACTCAATAAAACCAAATGAGAAACTTACCCCTCGCGTTTGATGGCTCACCCCATTCCATTCTCCTCAGTAAATTGTTTGAACCCACAAATTTTTCCACATTTTTTCTCCTCTCCCTTCCGCTTTTTCTTTCTTTCTCCATTGTTCTTCCTCTCTCTCACTTTCCTTTTCTTTCTTTTTCAATTTATTATTATTCATTTTTATTTTAGTTTTATTATTATATTATATATTATATTAAATGGGGGTAAAATAGGGCATTTGTGGGGTTCATTTAGTAAAAAAAAAAATATTTTAAAAAATTTTGGGGTGTTCTAATAATTTGAGGTAAACTCATAAGTTTTTTGGGTGCGTATATCCGAGCTCTTAAGTTTTACCTTTTTTTTTTTTACCGATAGTAAAATATTGACACTCGGGTGTTAATACGGTTACAATTATCCAACGAATACTTAGTTTTGGTTCAAAGTCAATGATTTGGTTAAGCATTGACCAGCGGTTCCAATTATAACTGAAAATGTGAACCGATTTTCATCGATTCGGTTATAGTTTGGGAAAATCTTGAAAAGTACAACCAATTCAAAAAATCGGTAATATTAGTAAAAACTTGTGGTTTTCGGTTTTTTTCAAAAAAAAAAAAGATCAACGGTCAAGATCATCGTTAAAAAAAAAAAAAAAAAGTTAACCGTTGGTTACAAATCGGAACCAAAATCTTTGTCTTGTCGGTTACAATTCGACCTTTTCCGGTTAAAAAAAAATATGAGTTTTAACCTAATTCACATCTCTACATGGGAAGATAAATATACTAGGTAAATATACGTAAGGGTATAATTTGCAATTTTTAACAATTATTCTTTTATTTTATTTTATTTTATTCAAATTAAGATATCCCAAATCGAGTAAAAGCACCAAACCAATGCTTACGAACTGCCAC
Organism: Phtheirospermum japonicum; assembly: GCA_014905375.1. Taxonomy (NCBI): domain Eukaryota; kingdom Viridiplantae; phylum Streptophyta; class Magnoliopsida; order Lamiales; family Orobanchaceae; genus Phtheirospermum; species Phtheirospermum japonicum. Next base: position 91,273 of record BMAC01001230.1, read on the forward strand.
TTAAAAAATTTAAATTTGATGAAATTATACATGTGTGTGTGTGTGTGTGTGTGTGTATATATATATATATATATATATATATATATATATATATATATATATATATATATATATACTAGCGTAATACCCGTGTTAACACACGGGTATAGAATATATATACACACATATTAAAATATTGAGTGTATTAAAACACATATGTTTCATAAATAAATAAATAATAATAATAATTAAATATATTATTTAATTTATATGCGTAATTTTTTTTAAAAAAATATTATTAACTATATTTACATATCTACCATCATTATCACAATAGAGTGTTTTCAATCATTTGTTACTTTTACTCTTGACATTGAAACATAAAATAGGTCATTTCTAAAAATTGGTAGCACAACCGAAATGAGATATTTATCTGTTGTATTTAATATAATAAAATATTTTTTTAATACTACACCAAATAAAGTTGCAAAAAGATAATTATTTTATTGCGAAAAGACAAAAATAAATAGAGGAAAATATAGACTTTTTTCTAAAACTATATTATTTGAAAGATTTTAATAAAAAAATAACAGTGAGTGTATGTTTAGATTTGATTAAAAAAAACATACAACAAATTTTACTCAAAATAAAATCATATTTTGCAAATAATAAAGAAAGTATCATATCATATCATAATACAATTTGAGACCCATTGAAATAACCCCAAAAATTCCAAATGTATCATGCATTTTCATTTTGTAAATAATATCAACAAATCAAATAAATATATATTTCACCTTCAAAATAGGTAACTAACATGTGAAACAAGAAATCGGTATATGATAAGAATTTAAATAAGTATTATAATCTGGTGGAGAATATAATGGGGACAAATGAAGAATGAAGAATTTTAAAAATTGGATTATGGAGCAGTATGAATTCTAAAWATAAAGGTCAATTTCATCTGAACAATTATTTAAGTTCTATCAATAAACCCAAAATTACACAAAACAAACATGCATTTTCAAGAATTTAGAAAATCTCATCAAAACAGAAAAAAGAAGACTTAAAAAAAATCAACAAAAATATCGAAAGTTAAAACAAAATACACATATTGAGGAAGAGTACCATTTGCCCCTGTGAAAAGTTCAACAATCATCCCCAACTCATTTTCGATAGCTTATAAAACTACACTTGACATCTCAAGTCAATCATATACATAAATCGATCGTGGATAAAAAATTATAATCAGAAATCAAAAACCAGAGTTCATATTTGGGATATTTAAGAATGATAAGGATAAAGTGAAAGTACTTTTGGGAAGATTTTTAAGATTGATAAAGATAAGGCAAAAAAATAAAATAAAAAATAGTATGAGTAAAATTCAGTACTTTAAAATATGTATCGCGCAACGTGTTGCGTTTTGATCTCAACATCGCATAACGTAAATAGCGTTATATATTGCGTGAAGCTATTTGAACACGTTATTTTAATATTAAAAAATAATTACATATTTTTGTGAGTTATTTTTAATATAAAAAGAATAATATTTTTTTTTCTAAAAAATATAACTTAATATATAATCTCGACAAATAAATTATAATGTACAACAAATATCAAACAAAAATTACAATTCATAAAAACACATAGTATATAATAAAATTTTAAAGTTTTGTAAGAATATCTGGGAACAATATAAAACAACAAATAAAATAGATAGTATATAATAAAATTTTAAAGTTTTGTAAGAATATATGGGAACAATATAAAACAACAAATAAAATAGAACTCTACGATAGTTTATAATAAAATAGAACTCTACGATAATGGTTCGAACCGTTTAAAGAAAGAAATAGAATAGAAAGAAGAAAACAATAAACTGGGCACGATTAAAAAAAAAGAAAATTCTAAAAATAAAGTTCAATTTCATATGAATAATTATTTGAGGTTTATGAAATAAACCCTAGTTTCGCTTTGACGAAATTTTCTAAAATTTTGAAAATACACGATTATGGAATAAACCCTATTTTCGCTTTGACAAAAGTTTCTAAAATTTTGAAAATGCACGATTGTTATGTGTACTTTAGGTTTTATTTCATAAACCTCAAATAATTGTTCAGATTAGTTTGACCTTTATTTTTTGAATTACATTATATAAATAAAAATTTAAAAAAATTACTGAATCACGCGGGAAATACGATAAATTATGTGATATAAATAAAAAAAAATGTTGTTAAAAAATTACCAAATAACGGTCATTATGTGATATAAAAAAAAATGGTGTGAAAAAATTTACATAAATAAAAAAACGGTATGTGATATAAAAAAATGGTGTGAAAATTTTTACATAAATAAAAAAGTTGGTTATACAAAGTAGATACATCTTATCAATTTAAATGTATTTAAGAAATAATTAAAAAAAAATCTTTGAGAGAGGATATAGAAAAGATATGAAAATAAAAAGAGGTGGTGTCGGAGGATAAAGGAGAGACGAGAGAGAATAATAATGACAAAATTAAATATAAATTCTACAACACGTAAACTTAATAATCTCATATGAAACCACGTGGAGACGTAGATTTCAAGTGTACATTCAATTAGTAATATAGGGTGGATATATTGTTGCTAAACAAAATGTGTAAGAACTTAAAAGATTAACCGAGTCCTATGAAACACAATGAAATTGAAAGGACCCCTTTTGAATTTTGTAATTAATCCAGAATGATATCTTCAACGTACCTTTAGGCGGTAGATTCGAATAAATATATTTCTTGTTTCAAGTGTTGGGTGTGTTATCGAACTATCATGACACCGAGTTTCTTGTTGATAGAAGAAATGAAATTTCTTGTTTCAAGCCTAAACTTCTTCAATTTTAGATTGTTGGTTATAAAATTGAGCACGAGCTCAAATCCACTTTAAAACCTCATCGGATATCATCACTAATTTACAATGGTAGATGATTTGGATCAGCTTAATATCAAGATTTTGGATTGGAAATGGTTAATTACATAGATTTAAACTAGGATTTGTTGACGAAGAGCTCCAGCTAATAATAATAATAATAATAATAATAATAATAATAATAATAATAAACTCCCAACAAATTGAAACGTAGGAGCAAGATTTTTCCTCATTTATTTATTTCTTGCAAGTGAGGAATAACATATCATACGCCACTTCATAATTGCTAGAGTGAAATGATTTAAAAACAAAACTAGATTTACTTCTTATAATTAAACTGAATTTCATTTCAGGAGTAGCTTCGCAACTCACTCTTAACTGCTGGATTCAAATTCTTATAGTTGCAGCAAATAGGAAGTAAATATATACGCAACTGTGAACATTATTCAACAACCCGATATAAAATTCATTACAACCCCACGCACAATCCTCAACACACAATTACTTCATTTATATGCATTCAACACCTTGCTTTCATTGGATTCCTCAGTTTGTAAGCGATTCTTAAAACCCACTAGCTTGTTAAGTGCACCAACATAGGCTCGAATGCTCGAGACGACGATATCCATTGAAGCTCCAGTTCCACTAGATATTGAAAAGGTAAGAGTAAGAACATATTTTGAAGGTGTAGTGCCAAGAGTAAAATCTTATATAAATTGTTTTCATTTCTCCTTTGTGCTTTGGGATAACAAACAATATCCTTAAGTTCGGGGTAATTACAAAAACACCCACAGTTATCTTTCAAAATTACAAATACTCCCTTGACATTGGACAGGTAAATCGCCAAATATATATTTTTCAAATACAAAAAATAGAAAACTCTAAAAAAACTAAACTAACTAAAAAAAGAGCACTAAAAATGAAAAAAAAAAATGAAAACTAAAAATCCTAAAAAATAACTAAACTAAATAAAAAAACAAACAAACAAAAAACCTAAAATCTAAAAAACTAAAATTTGTGTCCTGCCTAAAGGAATGTACTTCATTAGGCGGGTTTGACACAAGTTCTTGGTTGTACTTACTGCAGCGGGGTATTAGCTAAACAAAAACAAACCCCAAAAGGCTATTTGTAATACATAGAGGGTATATTTATTTGTAATCTAAATATAACAGGATTTATTTTTCCTCGTAACTAAAGTTAAATTTCATGGGTAGTTTTGGTAATTAGTAATTATCCTTTAAAAAGTATCCAAAATACAAATGTTGCTGAGTATTTTTCATACCTGAATGCACGATTGATAGTTTCCCCAGTCAAAGCATGGGTTGCGGTAACACTATCATCTCCACGAATTAAAACCCTCGTTGTTGCTATAGCGTCAATGCCTTCAGTGACTCCAACCATCGAGTACTCAAGAAGTGTTACAGGAACCTGCAAGAAAGCAAATCGACTAGATAAATGGCAGTTTCACATATTAAAAGAACTGGAATACACACAAATGCAAAATACTAAGAATTCAGATGTTCAAGCATGGACCTAACCAACCGAACGACACCAAATAAACAACTACTCAGCTCAACAAACCTCGTCTCAGCAAGACCTTGTCAGTGTTTAGCTAAACTTCCTTAAAAGATCTAATAAGCTCTTGCATCTTATAAGATGTTTTGAGAGATGAGAAGCTGTTAGATCTTATTATAAAATAAGATAAAATGAGGTGTTTGAGCTTATAAGCTCTCCATACATGTACAAAATAAAGGGGAGCTTGTAAGGTACTAAGAAATAAGGTGGGGGGTGGAGGTACTTATTTTTAGGAGCTTATAAGCTCTTAAAGAACTTATTTTTGCCTTTTATAGGCTTTTTTTTTAAAAAAAATACCAATGAAAATTGAAGAGCTTATAACCTCTTAAACATCTTATAAGATGTTTTGAAGAGCTTATATAACCTCACCCAAACACCCTCTTGCATTGACTATCTACATGAAGTCATACTCAAACTTTATTTCACATGTGAAATCTTTTATTATAATTCGCATACATTACACAAAACAATAATAGTGAAACGTGTGTACATTTTCTCAGATTCCCATTGAGCAAACTAGCACGGTAAATGATGTACAATCAGACGTAATTTCATGAAGTTTCTGACCTTAACGATAAGATCAACCGCCTGAAATGCTGCATCAACCGGCCCCGTTCCAACTGAACAAGAAATATGCACGTTGTTATCCGCATCAGTAAGTTTGACTGTGGCGGTTGAAAGGCCAAGAGTCCCACATGTAATCTGTCCATGCAAGATACATTTAAAATTTGATGGACCATTCTGTTATACACCAAAACTATATTCAAATATAAAAAATAATTAATTAAGCTGAAACAAGTATGCTGCAGACATGCCTGCGCATCTTCAAGCTTCCAAACAACTTGTGGCTGGAAAACTTCATCCGAAACTAGGGCGATGAGGTCATCATCAGTGATATTCTGTAAAATCAACATAGTATAAAATAAAAGGTGTTCACAAATATACCGATATAAACAAGTATACGAATATGCAGTATCACCAATTAACCGGTACATTTTGGTTACAATTAAGGTCACCGACTTACTAGGATGACTGAAAAATCGAGGCCAAGAAACGAGAAACAGTCTTATGCTCAGTAACAATTATTTTCGGAAAAAAAATATCAAAAAGTAACTTATTTTAACTAAAATAATTAAATGTATCAGGTGATAACTCATACTATGTCTCAATCCTTCAACATTTAGGATCCTACAAAATATTAGTCAACCATTATTTTAGTAATTTATATCTCAATCATGGCAGAATTCAACAGTAAGAGGAGAATCCAGTGTACCTTTTTATTTCCCGCTACACCTTTGAAGCGTGAAAAAAGATCATCAAGTTCCTTGCCATCAATATCATACCCAAGCTGCAACCACATTCATATTTAAACGAAAATAAAAAAATGGTTTGATGCATAATAGGAGCAATTGTCTAAATATATTATTAATTCGTTATAAGCTCAAATGTGCAATTCACCTCCAACATTTTCGATTTCAAAGCATGGCGGCCACTGTAAAGGAACATTAAAAAAAAAAAAGTGTTAAGAAAGTTGTACATCAAGACCTATGATATGTGAGCATTATCATCACAGCAATGGTAGCACAGATAAGTGTATAGCAAAACACTAAGAAAAATTAAGTCACATATACTAAGAAAGATATTGTGGAATAGATGGACGGATGATGTCCTAAATTTCTAATAGCGAGATGCTTTAAGCCTCTTTCTCCATAATAGCATATCTAAGATACCTACTCTGACAAATTATTGAGTTAATTTCCTTCTAAAATAGATTTTTATACAAAAATAATGTGGCGATTTGAAGTTTCGAGTAAAACAGATTTTTATTCAATATACTTTTTCCAAATGCAAATCCCAGGCTTTATAAACCCCCAAGACCCGCATACATAAGGGGAGATGAATTTTGCCACATCTCAGCACACTCGGCAATTATCATCATTCCACCTTCTAGTGCAATTAGAAGTTCTCGTCGTGATCAAAAATCCTTTCATTTTTAACAGCGAAAACCTACAACTTTCTTCACCATAGCGACACGAACTGGAATTAGAAACTAAAGAGAAAAACAAGAAATTCAAAGGGACAAGAGCTGAAACAGAGGCACACACAAGTACAAAGACCAGCTATGGAGTGTGGATATTTTTACTTAAAAATTTTCAAATTTTAATCTCTCGCCTCTTCTATGATTATGAAACTGGGGATTGCATGCTGATACAGAGAATGAAGATGTTGAATTTTGATGGCTCTTAGCGAAACAGTAAAGTGTTTACACGGCGGTTGAAATTTAAGGTGAGTGCGACAAATCTGAGATACCACAACTTCAAAGGTGGAGGACATCCTTGTTAGAATTTTATTGAACTTCTCAAAGTACATAAATATCAAACATATAACAAACGAGATCACAAAGTAACAGGAAATATACATACATACATACATATATATATATATATATATATAAAGAGAGAGAGAGAGAGAGAGTTGGGTTCCGGTGAAAATAGGTCCGTGGGTGAGAAATGAGAATGAACCTCAACCACCAGATTTGAGAATGATGATGTCATCATGACATCATATGTGATAATGATGATGTGATACATATTATAATTTTAATATTAAAAAAATATTTTCTATAATGTCTTATATTATTTTAATATTAAAAAAATATTTTTTAATATTAAAATTATAATATGTATCACATCATCATTATCACATATGATGTCATGATGACATCACCATCATCAAAGTACAAAGCATTCTCATTTCTCACACACGGATCTATTCTCACATAATCTTATACCTATATACATAAATGAGAGCATGATTTGATTGATTTAATGAATCCATAGAAGTTTCAATTTCATTGCTTATGCATCAAGTCGTTAAACTGTGTAATCCATTATTAATATATTATTGATCATCATCATCAAACATTAAACTGCATTGGTCAGCAACGCAAGCAACTGAAAGCTTGCAATAAAAGAATGACAATGAAGATGGGTCGACAATATGAAAGCAGGCATTAACAATTAACTGAGTCATACCTTAGTTTTCCGAGCACAATACCAGATTCATTAGAGCGCTGAAGTCCAATATCTTCAGGAGATATAATTTCATAGGTATTTTTATGTTTAAGCATTCCATCCTTCAAATGAGTTGAAAGAATAGATAGCAGAACATGTTTTTAAAGGGTTGACAATAAGGATGCGAAGACTCATAACAAAGAGAAAAAATTCAACTCCAACCTGATGTATTCCACTTTCATGAGCAAAAGCATTAGCCCCAACAATTGCTTTGTGTGGCTGCACACGCAGCCCACTGTATTCTTCAACCTGAAAATATAGAGTTTAGCAGATTGGTAGAAAGAATTGAATCAAGAAAATTAAACAAGCGCTAAAGAAGCTGACTGTACCATCTTGCTCGCCATAATAATGTGTTGCGTATTGATCCCTGTGTAGAGGCCATCTAATATTTGCTCTCCGCGACATTTTATGGCCATTACAACCTGCAGTGAAGCAGAAGCCAGAAGTCAAAATGAATGCAGTAGAGCCACAGGGGAATCAGATGGCCCGTAGGCCAGTTGATTAGTTTGACAAAAGGAAATTGCCCATTTATGACAACTGATATATATTTGGTCATGTTGTCATGATTACTTTTGCCTCATTGTTTTCTGTTATCTTCACAGATATTCAAGCATTTATATTCATTGAGGACACAGTGTGTGTGTGTGTGTGTGTGAGAGAGAGAGAGACTGTGTGTGCGTTTAGGGGGGTGTTGTTGGACGAAACACCAATCTGATGAACCCTCCGTACACACACAGTCAAACGTTTTCATCCTTCGAGGACACTACATCAATACACACACACACACATACATACGTGTGTGTGTTTAGGGAGTGTTGTTAGACGGAACACCAATCTTATGAACTTTCCCTACACACACATAACCAAGCATTTTTATCCTTCGAGGAAACTACATCAATATATATACACACACATATGTGTATGCGTGTCAGTATGTGTGTGTTTTAGGGGGTTGTTGTTAGACGGAACACCAATCTTATGAACTTGCCCTACAATATGCGTGTGTGTGTGAGTGTGTGATCAACCCTTAGCAATTTTTGTTTGAGGACTGTTAAAGAAGTTCAAACACAGTGCAAATCCCAGGATCAGTAAACACAATCAGGAAAAAAAAAATAAAAAAAATGTCAACATTAAAGATAAAATTTAGACTTTGCCCTTGGTACATTTAGGCAGTAAAGATAAAATTATGTGCTAATTTGCATGCTAGATTCTCCCCCCTACCCAATATAAATGGAAGACTTTAGACCGTAAATACAAGAACAAGAAAATATGAAGAGAGACAAACCTCCTCTAGAGAGGCATTACCAGCCCTTTCCCCAATGCCATTAATCGTCACCTCTAATTGCCTTGCACCAGCATTTGCCCCCTGAAGAAAAATAAGCACCAGTGCGGTTACACAAGGAATTAGTTTTGTAAAATATCCAGCACAAGGGGAAAGAAATTGCATACCGCTATAGTATTAGCAGTGGAAAGTCCAAGGTCATTCTGACAGTGAGTCGATATAATCACATTTTCAACTCCAGGGGTGTTGGCTTTTATGTCAGCAATTAACTGTCCAAATTCAGTGGGCAGAGTATAGCCAACTGTGTCAGGGATGTTAAGAGTCGTTGCACCAGCCTTAATAACTTCTCCCAGGATTTGATAAAGGAACTCCCTGTCTGATCTGTAAGGATCAAAAGAAGCAAAAGGTGAAAAAAGCACTAGTTTCTACCCAGGTTTAATATTAACGAAGATTCTCAAGAAAAATAGTGAGCTCCAGGCATTAGTTTTATGCACCATCAGATTAAATTGTTCCTAAATTTTCTCAAGAATCTACGAACAAATTCAAGCTATTACACAATTATTCCATCAAAAATGACTTTCTTGAACTCGAAGAATTAAATCACGGCTACATCAAATATCAGAAACGAAAGAACTTGGTTATATCAAGACCCTCTTTGGTTTAGATTACATTTCTTCTAAAAAAAATGCTCTGACCACTTTTGCCGCGAGTGATTAAGAAAGCTATTTTACAAGTAGGTGATATGAGTTAACTAAAAATACTGCTGGGAAAAAATAAGCTCCTGTTGGGGAAAAGGCCACTAATCGTGGCCTTTGGATTATTGAGATTTTTTTTTTATTTATCATTATCTCTTGTAAAAATCAATTTTTTTAAGAACTCACATATTTTTCTACAATTTTATGTAAATAATGTTCGCAATAATAATAAGGAAAATTTTATTTATTATTTATGCTTCTTTTTTCTTAATTTATATTTATATAGTTTTCATAAAATATTTATTTATTATTAAATTTCTTAATCTTTTTATATTATTTTATTATTATTATGTACATAGTTTTTAGGAAATCTTTATTTATTATTATTTTCTTATTTTTATGTATATAGTCTTCAAGAAATCTATTTGTTATTGTACTTTTCATCATTTTTACATTCTTTTCTTGATTTTATGTATATTATTGATATATATTTCAATCATGTAATTAATCTCTAATTTACCAAACAACAATTTAGAACCAGCTATAAGCTAACAGCTCCTCAAATCAGCTCAACCAAATAGCTAAATTGAAATTCACACAGCATGCATCTTTGCACAGCTTTTAAATCACCAATGTTTTCTTATAAAATATATATATATATATATATTTTTTTTCAATTACATGAAAAAGGTGATTCTCTCCCAAATTATTTTTCTAACAAGTACTTTTCCATATAATTAAAATCAGAAAAAAAAAAAAAAAAAAAAGAATTGATCTTTGTCACCTTCCAGCATCTTCAGGGCTGAACTCCACGTCATTACATCCCAAACTCCTCGCATAAGCCACCATACTCCTAGCCTTCTCAATCACCTGCTCCGGAGTCATCTTCAGCTTGAACGTCATGTGAATTTCACTGGTGGCGATAAACGTGTGAATCCTCGGCTTCTTAGCGAACTTCACCGCCTCCCACGCCCTATCGATGTCCCTCTTGTTACACCTGGCCAACCCACAGATGACCGGCACGTGATCGGAATCAACATTTCCGACCTCGTTCGCGATCAATTTGACGGCCTCGAAGTCGGCGTCGGAGGAGGCCGGGAAACCGGCCTCGATGATGTCGACGCCGAGGCGAGCGAGCTGCCGAGCGATGTCCAGCTTTTCCTTGGTCGTCATGGTAGCGCCGGGGGACTGCTCGCCGTCTCGGAGTGTAGTGTCGAATATGCGGACGTACTTTGGGTCCGAAATGTGGTTGGGGGTGTACTCCGGGCGGCGGAGGGAGCAGCGGATGGCAGTGGCCGGCGGCGCATTTGAGTTTTTGAAGAGATAGGACGAGTGGAGGAGTGGGAATCTATTGGAGGGGAAAGTTGGATAGGTAGCTGGAGATATCGGAGAGTGCTTGCAAATTGAAGACGCCATTGTTGAATGGTGTGGTGATTGGATGGAGGGATTTTGTTTAAAACCCTAGTCTACTTATGGTCAATGAGACTGCCGATCTGTATATTTACATTTAACTTCCTACTACTAGTTAGTGTTCCTTTTCACGTGTAAAATTAATATGAGCCGGGTACCCAAGTATACAAATTGTTAAGTATAATTATACTAATTTAATACCGTGTATTACATGACATTTATAAAAAAATTTAAATATAAAAAATATTTGTAAAAATTACAAAGTTTTAAATTTAATATAAAAAATTGAAATGATGTATTTTCAACCCGTGCTCTATTCAATTTATTAACTATTATAATTATTAATTAATATTATATTTTAATGTTTAGATTAAATTCGTTAATAATTATGTTTACATACTTATAAAAATTCAAAATATGTCATATTTTCAACCCGTCTCTAGTGTATATTATTTAATTATTACTAACTCATTTTATATCTTTATGTTTAGATTAATCTTGTTAATAGTTATACTTACATAATTAGAAAAATTCAAAATGTGTTATACTCTCAAACCTTATCGCATTGTGTCATTATCTCATAAATAATAATTAATTAATATTATATAATTTTATTTTTTATATTTAAAATGAATACTAATATTTAGTTACATACTCCAATTATTGCAAATATATCATAATTTACCTATACAGATATTTAAAACTTCAAAAATAAATTATTTTAACTTTTATTATAAATACAATTTATTTGATTATTTTCGTAATTAAGTTTTTTTTGTAATTAACATTATTTCATCTGTAATTTGTCTTTTAATTAAAATAATTAATTTAGTTTTTTTCTATTAATTATATATGATTTATTTATATTTTTATATTAGGAGTATAAAATAAAACTAACTATAATTAAAGAAAACTATTAAGTTAGGCTAAACATAATAAAAATAAAATATTAAATTAGGCAAAATACAATAAAAGAAAATTATTAAATTCGGTATATATTAGGCTCGAATGACACATAAACAACCGAATCACTAAATATTTTTATTATCCAAGCAAAGCATACAAAGCAGACACATAGATTAGGAGAATCTTACATTAATATATACTCGTTTAACACTCGTGTATTACACGGGACTTATCAATAGATAAATATAAAAAATATTTGTGACAATTACTGAATTTTAAATCTAAAAAAAAAAAACAATAATGTATTATCAACCCGTGTCTTGTACATGTCTAATCTATTTATTAATTATTATAAATATTAAACAATTTTGTATTTGGTGCTTAAATTAAATTCATTAATAATCCTAGTTACATACTTACAAAAATTCAAAAGTCGTCACATTAACCCGTGTCTAATATCTATTTTATTATATTATTATTAAATCATTTTATATATTAATATTTAGAATAAATTCGTTAATAATTATTAGTTACATACTTTGAGATATTCAAAAGATTTCATACTCTCAACACGTGTCGCATTGTACTGGTGTCTAATCAATATTTATTAATTAATTATTATATAATTTAATATTTTTATGTTAAGATTTAATACATAACTAATGTTTAATTAGATACTTAAATTATTGTAAATAACTCATATTTTACCTATCACCTCTATATATTAATGCAAAATCCTCATAACCTACGTGTCTGCTTCATATGTTTCGTTTGACAAATAAAGAATTCTGGTACTTCGTTTGCTTATGTGTCATGCGAGCTTAATATTTACCTAATTTAATACTTTTTTCTTTTATTGTATTTTACCTAATTTAATTTCTCTATTATATTTTTCCTTATTCAATACTTTATTTTGATTCTCCTAATAAAAATAGAAATAAATCATATATAATTAGTAGATAAGATCTAATTTAGTTATTTTAATTCAAAGAAAAACTGCATACGAAATAATATTAATTAAAAGAAATATTATGAAAATAATTAAATAAGTTTTAATGATAATATAATTTAAAATAATGTTAGTTTTGAAGTTTCAAATATTCTATATAGGTAAAATATGAGTTATTTACAATAATCTAAGTATGTAACTAAATATTAAGTAATGTATTCAATCTAAATATAAAAATATTAAATTATATACTAATAATTAATAAACATTGATTATACATCATTACAATGCGACATGGGTTGAGAGTATAATATCTTTTTAATATCTCAAATTATGTAACTAATAATTGTTAACGAATTTATTCTAAACATTAATATATAAAATGATTTAATAACAATAATAATAATTAATAAAATATATATTAGACACGGGTTTAGAATGTGATGCCTTTTGAGTTTTGTAAATATGTAAATAAAAATTAATGAGTTTAATTTAAACATCAAATATAAAATTATTTAATATTTATAATAATTAATAAATGAATTAGACATATACAAGGTACGGGTTGAGAATAATTATTTTAATTTTTTATTTTAAATTTAAAATTCAGTAATTATCATAAATATATTTTTATATTTATCTTTTGATAATTCTGTGTAATACACGTGGTGTTAATAAAGTATATAGTAATGCAAAATCATCATAATCTATGTGTCTACTTCGTATGTTTCGCTTGGATAATAAAAAATCTTGGTGTTTCATTTGCTTATGTGTCATCCGAGCCTAATATACATAATTAAATATTTTTACTTTTACTATATCTTGCCTAAATTAATATTTTCTTTGTATTATATTTACCCAAACTTAATAGTTTTCTCTAGATTAATTATTTTAATTAAAAGATAAATTACATATGAAATAATTTTAATTACAAATAAAAACTTATATATGAAAATAATTAATAAATTGTATTTATAATAAAAGTTGAAATAATTTAATTTTAAAATCTTAAATATTATGTATAAGTAAATTATGATTATATTTGCAATAACTGGAGTATGTAACTAAATATTAGTAATGAACTCAATCTAAATATAAGAAAATAAAATTATATAATAATAATTAATTAATATTTATTAGACATCGCTTGCCCGCCGCCCGCGTCCGTCGCCTGCCAGCCGCCAGCCCCGTCGCCCGCCGCCGCCCTCCAAATGTAAGTTTTCC
>BMAC01001230.1:116248-190122 GCA_014905375.1 Phtheirospermum japonicum
GGGGGGGCAGTTTTGGTCCTTTTAAATTTTCGTCGATCTTGTTGAGGGCCCGGACAGCTACTAGCTGTCCGTAATTAACCACTCTTGTTCGGCTCCTTCTGACTTCTGAGTTCGGCCCGGCCCGAAAGCCCGTATTGCAGCCAGTCCAGTTCAGCAGCCGCGGCCCAGCTGGAATTGAACACCGAACCACTCGTCTTCACTCTAGGACAGCAACCGGTACCTGAAACACGAGAGAAAACGATCAATAGAAGACGAAAAATAGAGGAGCGGAAAGAGAAACAATGACTAAAACAAACTAAACCGATAAAACGCGACTAGGAACGAGAAACCCCCTTTTGTTGCCGTCGGTCGCCGGAATAAGGACGAATAGTGGATCTGAAAAACCTCCGGCTCAGATCTCCAATAAATTCGGCCCCCTTTCAAAACACCACAGTAAACCGGCTCCCGTATTCCCTCAACCGCCGCCGGCAGCCGCTGGTACCCTCGGATGGCGACCCAAGGCGGCGCACCGGACCTGTTGACCTTAACCCCAGACCCGAACCCTAGCAACACTCTCACCCAGAACCTCACTCTCACAAAGGATCACGTTATCTCCACTAGCAAGTTTCGATTTTCCGGCGAGGAGGAAAAAACGAGAAGGGTGAAGACCAAAGATCGGGAGAGAGGAGGAGAAACAGCCGAAGAGAGAGAGAGCACACTAGGGTTGAATGAATTAGGGTTTCGGGTGAGGGGTTATAAGGAGGTGATGAGTGGCCCAAATTGAAGACCTAAAAAAAGAGTGGCCAGGATTAAGACCTGGACGGGTCCGAATCGCCCGACCCAGTAGAGTTGGGTCGTGACCTTTGGGCAACCAGCAAATGGGCTGCAGAATGGGCCGGGAAAATAAAACGGGACTTAGGCCAGGTAGCAATTTATATCTAGAACTGAGTCCTTGAAATGTGAATTCAAAACTACTATTGTTTACATTTTGAATTCATTGAGTTTTCGTGAGTTCAGATCATAAGGATGTAATTCTAGGTGTTAGAGTCCTTTTTGGGTAATGTCATATTCACACATGCAATCATTTTCTTGAAAATTGGGTGGATTATTTGCAATTCTTATGTGAATTGGTTTTTCACTCTTTCAAATGAATCATTATTATGTGAGTATTATTTGATCCGTGTTTAAATTGCCATCTAGAAATGTTGAATAGACATTCTTTGAGGAAAAAGTAATTAGGAATGACAGAGAAAAAATGCTTTGCATAATTAGAAGAGGAAATGCTTTTGGATTTACATGAATATAAATCTCAAGTTTTTCCCCTTTTTTATTCTAACTTTTGCTGAATATCCAGCTTAATTTGCACATTTTTTTAATTTTTTTTGGAAAAATGGCAAGTAGTAGATCGTCATAAGAGCACGTGGAGATATGTAAACCCAGCATATTATTTGAAGAGACCAAAGCATTTAGCTTTGCTCTTGATAGTATTCGTTTGCGCCTCTTTAGTTGTTTGGGATGGATCGCCAGACTCGAGTCCGCGAGCACGAGGTACATTTTTTTTCTTTAAGAATTTAATTGTGAAATATAGTTTGTTTTATCCGTTGGAATTGGATAAGAAACGGTGGAACTTCGTTTTGTGAAATTGTTTGTGTGTTTGGAGAAAAATGATCTGCATATATTTAATTAATTTAATTAAATTATCATTTTGAGTTCTATCTATTAGATCCTTAAGTATATCCTTAAGAAACTGTAAGTATTACAAGCCTTATTGTTATAAGTAGAAGGACTTTCGTCCTAGCAGACGAACACACTGGAATTATGGGCATTTGTGACATTTTGTTAAAGTTGATAATATCTCTTTTGTAGCCTTTTAAAAGGTCTGCATCAGAAACAACATTGGGCCGAATGTTTGGATCATTTTTATTCCTTAGATCAAAGGAGGACAATAAAGGTACGAGTGGACAGATTGTTATTGTTATGGAACACATGTATGTTTAAGAGTAATATGCCTAATCGTATACTGTATGATAATTTCTTCATCACGTAAACTGATTCATGTTTTGTTTTTGGCATCTTTGAAGCATTTTGCTTATTTAGTTCTTGACTGGGACATACAATCAAGCGTATTTTGACAATATTCTATATCTGAATTTATGTAGTTCTTTGTAATATTTATATTATGTGTATATAGTTGGTAATTCTAATTTCAATTCATGTATATGTCTAATGCATGCATTAATTTCATCAGCTACTGCAGGTACATTACGTAGGCGAAGACTAGAAATTGCCAAATCAACTGCTCCTCCAGAATGGCTCTCCAGCCCTTTCCTTAGCTGAGCTAGTGGAGTTGATCTTAGCTCAATGTTCGTATTGAATCTTTTTTCTAAAATGTTCCTTATTGGTTTCGATCTTTGTAATTGTCCTATTTACAACATGCATATGTATGTGCAGTGAGCAAGAAAACTCGAATCCTACAAAACTTCGTAGAAATGCATCTGCCACTGCAAACATCGATAATCTCGGTTCATCCAGTACACCTGCAACAGCAGGTTCGAACTAGCCATTTCAGAGAACAATAAATTGGAAAAACAACAGCTTCTTCTTTCTTTCTTTCTTTTTTCCTTTCTTTTTTCTTTTTTTTTTTATACTTATTGTTGTTTTTTGTGTGGTGAGATTTTTCATGCATTCTCAAGTAAGCAAGAAAATAAAAAGAGGATTCTTACAATATATTAATATTATTGTTTTTCCTATTTTATTTTAGTAACATTATTTTTATTTATACAAGTTAGTCATTAAGGAAGTATTACCTTAAGTACTTGCATTTGTATTTGGAAAACTATTACCAGCTCTTATTATAAATAAGGTTGATTCTATTATGAAATTTTAAGCAAGAGAGATTTAGAGAGTTTAGGGTCTCAAGAAAAACCAACGTTCTCTTCTATCTCTTCTATTTGCAATTGTCATTGACATTTTTCTTAGAATATAACATCGACTTCTTATAGCTTAACTCTTGGATTTATCAAGCAACAAGAAATTGTTGGATATTGAGCAATACTGCAACAAGTTCAGGGCTGGCGATTGCTTTATTCAGGCAAAAAAAAATTTTTTTTTTTTGATCTTGAGTGATTTTTTCTTGAAATTATTTGTTGGATACTTGATTTTATTGTTATTTGTTCAATACCACACTGGTTTTCTTGACATTTGTTGGATAATTGATGAAGTAATTTCTTCTTGGAGTATTTGCTAATTTTAGGGTTGAGGTGACGTATTGACATTTGTTCGATATTTGATTTTGTCTTGATATTTGTTGGATCTTGAGTTCATTCTTAGTTTTCTTGTTATTTGTTTGATATTTGATTTATTAGTGAAATTTCTTCTTGATGGAGTGTTGTGCTACTTGTCAGGGTTTATATATATCAACATGTTCAATTCATGCTCCTTCTCTGTTTCTATATGCGATTTGTTGTTAAGCTTATGGTTCGAGGTCCAAGTATTGGTTATGCTGTGAATTTCTTGGGTAAGAGCAATGCTGTTCTTTCTTGTACAAGGTTTTCTTGTGAATTAATTCCGGGGAAATATTCGTGGTAATATACATGTTTATCAATTAGAGAACTCAATTTTCAGAGTTAGGCAGCAAATATTTTTAAGAAATCTGCCACTTAGAGTTTCCTGGTGATTATTCTTATTGAGGCATTATCTAGGTGATGATTATTGTCCTCAAAGCACATAGTCGTTTCTCAATATTATGCATTTGTTCCTCTGGATATTCCGTCTTGTTTATATTTATTGCCCTCTTAACTTTTCGTGGTCGTCAGGTTTTGATAGCTTATATTGTGCTAATCTTGTGAGTTTCTTTGTATGACCACAGTGTACAAATATCGTTTCAGCTTGTATCTTTATACTGTTTTCCTCAGTTACTTGAGTGGTTCTCATGGTGAAGGGAGATTGTTCCGGTGAGTTTGTGTTGTGGCTCTTATGAAGCTTGTAAAAGTTTCTTGTTGCAAACAAAAAGTGAGACTCTTGATGTAAAGAATTCTTGTGTACTTCAACCATATCTGCTAGCTCGTAAAAGTTTCCATTTGGTATTTATTTATTTTGAAATAGAAGTCCTCGGTGGGCTAGGTGGGCTAGCGTGAACTTGGGCATATTTATAGGCCAAAAAAACTCTTAATTGTAATTTTTTTTTTTTTTTTATGTTTTTCTTGTAAAATTGTAATGTAAAATATTTTTCCAAGTATATTGAATGCTTTTGTTAACATTTGATGTTGATTAATTTTAATTTTCATGAAATATAAATTAAATTATAATTGTTTGGTATTTATAGGTTGGGATGGGGATTGGTAAAATAGAATGGACATTTAACTCCTTTTTATTATTTTAGAATCTAGATGGGTTATATTCAAACCGGTGTTAATATTCTTTGTGTCAACGACATCGGTTTCTCAAAGTATTATTGGTGACGCTTCGTAGTTAAGAAGCGCCACCCGGTTTCTGTTTTTGGGTGGCGGTTTTCAGCCTAGAACTGCCACCCGGTTTTGTTTTTGGCGTCACCGAATTTCTAATCGACTGTTTTGCATTAGTGTCTCATTGTACTAAAAAGTTTAATACTTAACCCATGAATAGATTATTAATGGAAGTAATAGATATTACACATTATAAAAATTGTCCTTGTTCGCATATTTTAGAGAAGTTAATCAGTCAATCTTGGAATAAGTGTTAATAGCCTTCGTCTTGGAATACATAAACCTACATATAAAACTAAACAGCCAAAGGTTAATGTTTCAGAGTAAAAAGGAAAGGTGTCGATTTAAGCTAGGGGAAATGCATAGAGCTCGGTACCTCTTTAATGGCTCGAAGTCATGCTTGGACCTTTACAGATCGGGGCCAAGTAAAAATGTTAAGTGGGAGTTAACCTAAGGGGAGCAGGGATGCTTTAGCCCTAATTTTAGGGCTTCGGCACCTAGGCTCGGGATCCAGGGTCGGTTACCTGAAACAATTTGGGGTATGTGCTCGCGGCAGAGCAGCAGGAGAAGGGTTAGTAGGATGACGTGGTGTAACGGCTCTGATTTTGCGCAAACCCTAAAAAAAGTACATTTATAAATAGTTAAGTATACGTTAATGGAAGGTAATTCTTTTCTAATTAATCAATTACTCTGCCAAATTTTACCCAGAAACTAACTTAAGTATCGTAGGGGGTTCATCGGAAAACCCTTTTGGTCCCCATTTGACGATTTTGGGTGCAACTGTTATCTTTCCAAGGCAACAGGTCATTATGACTCATCTTCGGTAGTCAGTTAAACCAATTGGCTCTGTTCATGGGAAATCAGATTTGAGTTTAAGACGTGAGTGTCAGATTACGGATATGGAGGAAGTGCGGCAAAATCTAGCGGATGACCTGAACAAGACCCCGGCGGTTCACACGCCGGGGACAGACATGGATGGGGCAGTTACCTCCCAAGGGGCCCCGCGGGTCTCATCGAACCAACACCTAACCCAATGTCAGGCATAAGATTCTCACCTGTGGGAGGAGCAATCCCGTGGGGATCGCTATTTTTTGAATAACTGTCTAGTGTCATAGAAAAGACCGTGGAAGAGGTGGTGGAAAAGAGGATGGCTAGTGTGAGTCCGCCGAAATCATTGCCACCGCGCTTCGTCAACTTGGAAGGAGGATTTTCTAGTAAGCTGACCCACGTATCGGGAGCAGCTGATGACGAAAGCACAACCGTATTGACATATGATACCTTCAGCAAAGATGTCTCAGATTTACCAAAAGCAGTGAAGGGTTTGAATAGGGAGGTGCGGGAGCTGAAGAGGAAGCTAGCAGGTAGTGCTCCTTCGGTGAGGGTTCGGTGAGGCACCCCATTTGCCGAGGAGGTTATAAATTAATCAATGAGTTTTGAGTATGATGGTACTGCAGATCCGTTAAACCACTTATGCAAGTTTGAAAATGCAGCTATGGTACATCGATTCTCTGATGCGGTGATATGTAGGGTTTTTCCCACTACCTTTATCAAATCGGCACAGCTATGGTTTAGTGAACTGCTGCCGTGCTCAATCCACAATTTCGACGAGTTTAGTGCTGCATTTGTACATCAGTTCGTCAGTTATAGGAAGTACCAGAAAATGGAATTGGGATTATTCAGTATCCAGCAAAAAGAGGGTGGAAGCTTAAGAGCTTATGTGAAAAGGTTCACTAAGACCAAACTTGAAGTTCCATCAACTTCAAAGGAAACCTTGAGAATGTGTTGGCCCAAGGCTTGAAAAGGGCGATTTCTTCCGGTCCTTGGTGGTGGAACCCGTGAGGGGTTTTTGGGATCTCTTGACTCATGCTGAGAGATCCATTAACCTTGAAGAGGCTTTGCTGGCGAAAGAAGAACTGGACAGGTAAAGTGAGAAGGGGAAAGATTGGGGATCAGGAAAGAAGGCTAAACCTGAACCGATCATCAGTAGAGCATGACTGGATCGCTACACACCTCTGACACTTTTGTAGGATGAGGTCTTCGTGGCGATTGAGCGCAGGCCAGACTTAAAATGGCCACGAACGTATTCGGTGACCCCTAAGAGAGAGAAGTCTGATAAATTTTGCCATTTCCATAATGATTACAGTCACACGAAAGAGCGATATACCCATCTGAGGGACGAGATAGAGAGACTTATTCAAGTAGGAAACTTAAAGAAATTTGTCTATATGGAATGAGGCAGGAGCAAGAGAAGCTACAAGAGAGGGGGAAGATACCCTTCACCCAATCGTAGTTTGGAGCCAGGAGCTGAAGAAAAAGAATGTCCACCTAACCCTGCGAAACGGGGAGTGATTCACATGATTATAGGAGAACTAGGAGATGATGAATCGAATAGAATAAGAAAGGGTATGTTAGGGCGGCTGATCCAAAGAGGAAGCGTGGATTTGAAATGTAGTGAATGGCCCGACCATACATTTTGGGCCCTAGGAAATGGGTGAGGTTCTGAGACCTTACGCAGATGTCTTGGTCATCAGAGTAATGATAGCTAATTATGAAGTAGGGCATATATTCTTCGACACAGGAAGATTAACATACATCTTATTCCTAGATTTCTATGAGCGAATGGACCTCGAGGAGCTCCCTAATCAGTTATGCGGGGGGACCATACAACCCCTTTAAACGATAGTAATTTCTGTCTCTTTAGGCGAGGAGCCCTGTTAAAAAACCAAGATGATTACGTTTCTTGGTCGTGGATGCACCCTTAGCGTAAAACTCCATGTTAGGGCGATCATCACTTAGTAGTTTCCACGCAGTGGTGTCAGTATATCATATGAAAATAAATTTTCTGGTAGGAGAGGTTGTGCCCGACAGGGGGGAAACCTCAGAGGTTCCCAAGTTACAGGAAGAATTGACTGAGCATGTGGAACCAAATGAAACATTAATGATGGTGTAACTAGTCCCGGGGGAACCACATAAAACTATGAGGGTATGAACCACCCTATCTCCTGAGATCTTGAAAGAGTTGGTTAGTTTTCTACGTAATAATACTGACGTCTTCGCCTGATACCCGAATGAGTTGGTGGGGATTGGACCATGTGTGGCAGAGCACAAACTCAATATTAATCCCTCATTTAAGCCAGCTAAGTAGAAGAAGAGGGATTTCAGGTCTAAGAAGGAGGCCATTATTCGGGTAGAAGTATAAAAATTGCTAGATGCGAAACACATCAAGGAAATCTGATTCCCGTAGTGGTTATCTAATGTTGTCCTTGTCCCTAAAATAGAGGATAATTAGAGGATGTGCATAGATTTCCGAGATTTGAATAGGGCGTGTCGTAAAGACCATTACCCCTTGACAAGGATCGACTAGTTGGTGGACTCGACGTCTGGATGTGAATTGTTGAGTATTGTGGAGGCCTCCCAGGGCTATCACCATATAAAGTTAGCAGAGGAGGACCAGAAGAAAGTGAGTTTCATCACGCCCTTTGGCACCTATTGTTATGTGGTGATGACATTTGGCTTTAAAAATACGGGAGCCACGTATCAGAGGTTGGTAGATAGGATGTACACCGAGTAGTTATGAAGAAACATGGAGGTTTATGTCAATGACATGTTGGTAAAGAGTGTTAAATCGGAGTCGCATGTGGCTAATTTAGTAGAAACCTTTCAGACGCTGAGGAAATACCACATGAAACTAAGCCCCAAGAAATGTGCATACGGGGTAAGGTCGGGCAAATTCTTAGGATACATGGTAACCGAGAAGGGGATCAAGGCTAATCCCGAAAAGATACAAGCCATTCGGGACATGGATCCTCCACGAATCCCGAAAGAGGTCCAATACCTGACGGGGTGATTAGCGGCGTAAATAGATTTATCTCTCGAGCGGTGGAGTGTAGTCTCCCCTTCTTCAGGGTTTTGCGCAAGGCCTCCAAGTTCAATTGGATTGCAGAATGCCAAAAGGCCTTTGAAGATTTGAAAGTTTACCTGGTTGACATGTCACTGCTCGCCAAATTAAGCCCAGGAGAGACATTATACTTATACATGTCTATAAGGGAATCAACAATAAGTACGGTGTTGATAAAGGAAGAGGGGAAGAGGCAAACCCCAGTCTATTATGTTAGTAAGGTATTAAAAGGGGGAGAACTTTGGTAAGCCGAAATCGAGAAAGGAGCATTGGACCTTGTAGTCACATCTAGACTACCGAGATCCTACTTCTCTACTCATAAAATAGCGATCAGGACTAATATACCATTGAAATCAGTCCTTAGCAAGCCAGAAACGCCAAGAAGGCTCATCAAATGGGTGGTTGAGATTAGTGAGTTCGAAATAGAGTTCCAAATTCGGGTAGCAATTAAGGCTCAGGCCTTAGTGGACTTTATGAAAAAGATGACATGACCTCAAGAGAAGGATGGGCAATGGACGATATTTGTCGATGGGTTCGCGGGAAACTCTGGGTGCGGGGTCAAGATAGTTTTGATCAGTCCGGAAGGAGATGAAATGGGATATGGTTTCCGGTTAAATTGTGAATTTTTATTTGGATTAAATTGTCGTCCATCGAGAAATAGTAGTGTGAAATTAAATAGAGTCGTATGAACTTTTATTTAGAAGAATGGGAAAAATTGAAATAAAAAAATAATTAGTAAGAATAACTTAGTACTCTTAAATTGTAATTTGGTTTAAATGAGAAATTAAAATTACATTAGATTTATTGGATAAAATATTTCCCAACAAAACATATGAAAATTGACCCTAAAAATATAACAAATGTCACACCATCGCATTAGGGTATTATTAAATAAATAATATATTTTTAATTTAAAATTGCAAAAATAATACATATTACGAAACTATTGAAAATTTGGTTCGGGACGCCACTCCTAGGCACGTCCCGCCCATTTATTTAAAAATAAATAAAAAATAGCGGGACACCACTAGAAAGGGCGTCCCGCACCTTTTTGTCCAAAAATAACATTTCGGGACGGGACGCCACTGGGAAGGGCGTCCCGGGTGTTTTTTTTTTCAAAAAAAAAAAAAAAATCGCCCGTAAGCCCTAACCCTAACACACATATTATTTATTTATTTATATTATTTATTTTTTAGGTTTTTTGTTTTTATAATTTATTTAAAAATTCTATTAGGTAAAATAATAAACATATCATAATAATGTCTTAAAATTACAAAAAAATTTATCTCAAAATTAAAAATACAATAAAATTAAAATACAATAAGAAATAAGATTAAAATAGCAATTACAGTAATTTGATATTTCATATGTGATCACATTCGTATTGACGGATTTCCAATGAGATTGTGGTATTGACAAATGCAATTTAAATAACTTTTATTGAATACCCAATCCATCGAATCGAATAAAGTTTCTCCATATTTTATATATGCATCAGTAAACTCAGCATCGCCTGCCACGTCGTTCCAAAACCGTACTAGCCATTCTGGCGCTTGCACTTTGTTGCTCTCATGATCCCAAGTGCAATGCTCGTTTCCCAACATCATATGAAAATGCCTATATCATTTTTCCAAAAGTTGAACTCGAGCGGTTATGTCGTCTATTGTGAAGTCTATCCCGAACGGAACATTGATTTTGTCCAACAAGATACACGTGATATTGTTGCGTAATCCTCTTTTGAGATCGTAGACACCATTGAGCTTACTCTCACGGAGGTCGTCAACAAACTTAGTATCCATATGAATGCTCCACTCGGTTAAATTCGTATCGTAGAAAAAAAAATCTTTTTCGAAATCAAAATATGGTACATTGTTAGGCCGATTGGAACTCATTTTTTCTTTTTGTTATGGGAACACTTAGATGGTGGAGAAAACCAAAAGCGTAAGTGAATTATTTTTAAAAAATGTAGTCTCATATTCTAAATTTATAGATGAGTTAAAATTTTACAAGACAATTATATTCAATGAGTAGTCTTTGTTACAACTAAAGATGAAAACATAATGCTTAAGGTGTAGTCTTGTCACGAAAAAAGTTGAAAAATGTATGGAATAGTGTCAGGTATTGTCACAACAAAAGTTGAAAACCTATTGATATATGTGTAGTCTTGTTACCAGCAAGGTTGGATAAATATTAAATAAATAATTTTGTTAAATAAAGAAAAAATCAAAAGATTACACATTTGATTAAATAAAAAACTAGAGGATGTGACAAATTCAAAAATTACAAATTAAACATAGTACATAGTTGCACACTCAAACTAAGGTCATTCCGATCCCATTTTATTACACATTTGAGTCCTAATACATTGAGAATGCATCAATTGAAAGCTGCTTCCATCTTCTTACACAATGGTGACACATCATACAAATAATATCTCTGTGATGCATCATCACCGTATTCCTTTATTAACAAAAAAAAAGTTAGTAATTGAAATGAAACCAACACAAACCACATAATTATTTGTAGACAGATGTGTGAACTTTACATATGCTGGAGAGACATTATTATTGGTAGTGGTGTCAATACAGATCAATACACGTTCTGCATCCAAAAAAACATCATCCTCAGAAAGTATTGCCTTCCACCAACCGTACCTCATCTCCATTTCTTTGATCCTGTCGTAAATTTCTGAAATAGTAGGTGAAATTATGAAACGACTCTGGAGTAGACTTTTTACCTGCGGGACCCTCAAGATGACATACGCTTTTTTTGCACCTCTTTCAATACTTTCATTCTGAGCGCTGAAAAATACCAAAATGACTTGTTCCATCTCCATGGTCCATGGGGTGAGTGCAGGATCGTGGTAATTATTGTTTATTTTTAGGACATATGTGTAGTCATTATTAGCTAGTATAGTTTATATTTTTTGGTAAGTTTGTCTGTGTGTACGTATATATAGATGCAGCTTTACCAACTATAATTGTTGTGCCATTGTGTTGTCTTATCATCCGGTACATTATGTCACAAACACAAATAAACTTTTGTCCACACACACATAAATGAAATGCAGCTTTGCCAGCTACAATTATTGTGCCATTGTGTTGTCTTGTCATCCGGTATATTATGTCACAGAACCAAATAAACTTTTGTCCACACACATATCAATGAAATGTAGCTTTGCCAGCTACCATTGTGTTGTCTTGTCATCCGGTACATTATGTCACAGAACACTCAAAAAATTACTTGAATAATTGCTCTCCTTGCTATAAATACGTTGTGGAACAAATAATGGATAATTCATCAGCAAATACATATCAATTGCTTCATATCTTTTTGAAAAAAAGCAAATGGCAGATTAATTCAACGACACAGATGGTCCTCTTACACTTTGGGTCAAAATACTCGATTACGGGTGTGAATTCAACACTAAGTGGACATTTATCAGAGACGAACGTCTACTGGAATCCCTAATACTCGAAAATGATATTCGAGAATGGAATCCAAATGACGGACCGTTACCAGACAACCGAGTGTAAGAAGACAAGTGTTTACTTAACTGCTACTTCAAAAATCAACATGCCGTTTCCAAAGATGACATCATAGCTAGGATTGTCCAACTTCAGAGCCGATTCAGAGTATGTATGTAGGTACGCATTAGTGCTGTAGGCATCTTGGACGTAAATTCGAGGATCCACTCTTAATTCGGTGCACGCCTTTATTGCATGACAGCACGGAATACCGCTGCTCACCCATCTACCACATGAGCATTATGCGCTCGATAAGAACACCCGAAAGTCTTGAGCGTGAACTGCTCCGTTGACCCGTGTGGAAACTTTGGTCGTTTGTGCCGCACAATTAAAGCCCGTAATGTGGTAAGATGTCCCTAAATGATTTCTTGACCTGAATAGGTCATATATCTTATCAGGCCAAAATCGTTGCATGTTATGGACTCTTGTCGCATCTTTCAAGCGATCATAAAAATTTTGAACACTTCGAACAAATGTGATTCAGACGATAATAGTTATTGGGAGTCGTCTAGCACGTTTCATCACTCTATTGATGCACTCGAACATGTTGGTCGCCAGGATGCCACACCGTTTGCCGCCATCGTGGGACAGTGTCCACTTGCTCTTATCAATGTCATCCAAGTATGCAAATGCATTTGGATCAATGGCTTTAATCTGCTCCATTATTCTGTGGAAGACTGTAACTCTAGGTTCTGCTCCATATCCTTCAATTTCACAGACTTGGCATGCGTATTGAAGTTAGAAGAGACATGTTGCAAACAAAAAACGTTAGAAGAGAAGTCCGGAACTTTTTCTAGTGCACTAAGTAGTCCGGCATGTCGGTCAGATATAAGACAAACCCCTTCTATGTCGCGAACAATATATTTTACAACCATGTGAAGGAACCAATACCAAGAGCTATAACTCTCTGAATCAACAACTGTGTATGCCAGTGGAAAGACTTTTTGGTTTGCGTCAACTGCAACTGCCATCAACAGCGTGTGCTTGTACTCTCCAACCAAAAAGGTTTCATCAAAGCTGATCACCTTGCGACAATGTCTAAAAGCCTTGATACATGGTCGAAATGTCCAAAATACAAACCTTAACATATGCACACCGGGTATTTCGGAAGATTTGTGTAGCCACTCGACCAATGTCCCTGGGTTGTAAGTCTGCAAGGCCTCTATGTATTTTGGTAAATATTGGACCGACTGTTCCCACGTCTCGTACACATTTTCACGAGCCCGCTGCAAACCTTACCATGCCTTGTGATATGGCACTTCAAAACCATATTCTTTTTTGACAGCCTTCTGGACATGCGCAACACCATATAACGAATCTGCTCGACGTGAGTGGTGATGAGAATGGCAATCATGTTATTACATAAATTAGGGTGATCATGACGTGTAAAAGATGCAAGACATTTATAGGCAGAATCCAATCTTGAGATTACCCAAGCACCCTTTCGTTTACGAAAACTAGCGCGGAGACAACATCCGCATTCGAGTGATTCGTTGATTACTGGATTCGGAATATCTACGTGATTCTCCCCAAGTGATTTTGACAAACAAATAACTTTTCGAACCGTTGGATTGCTCTGTACCACTCTATACGCACACTTGGCGACGCGCACAGAGTAATCTTTGACAACTCACATCAAATATCTTTTATCTCTGAATATCATGCCTGTTCTCAACACTCCTTCGTCTTTATCGTAGTAGTAGTCTTGTTGAGGGACATCAATTGAATCGATAGGAATGTCTTCGTATACGTGATCGAAAAATGGTATGTTCTTGTAGAGTGCCGATCCTATATCCGCTCGTTTATGGGTTGTAGGGTCACGTTCATCTACGGTAGGTTCAAAAGGATTTTCATTTGGTATGCTACCCCCCAACTGAAAGAATTACTCGTCAATTTCATCACCATCTTCTAGTTCATCTGAACTATTTTCAGAATCGCTTCCTTCACCTGGTCCGAAGTAATCGGCGGGGTAGTTTGGGATCATCGGTGGGGGAGGGGGATGATGCTCGGTGGAATTTAAATTTGCATATCCACCCTCGTCTCGTAAAATTGATGCATACATGTCATATTCATTGACATAAGACATATTCGCCATATGTGCGCTTACTTCTAAAAACGAATAAATTTTATTAAATAATTAACAACTAAACAAGAACTGAATAAATTCGAATTTTCACATAATTAATAATTTCTCACAAACTAAATAATACCCAAAGATTCACGTAATTAGAAATCTTTTCCCAAATAGATAAATTTGATATTCGTAAATAATTAACAACTAAACACAAAAGGAATAAATTAACATTTTAACAAAATTAATAATTTCATTAACAAATAAAATTATATTTATTAAATAATTAATAACTAAACAAGAACTGAATAAATTCGAATTTTCACATAATTAATAATTTCTCACAAAATAAATAAATTCACATCTTCACATGATTAATAATTTTATCACAAATAAATAAATTTAAATTTCCACATAATTAATAACTTTATCACACGCAACTAAATTCAAATATTTACATAATTAATAATTTCATCTCAAGCAAATAAAATCAATTTTTATAAATAATTATCAACTAAACACTAAACTAATAAATTCAAAAGTTAACATAATTAATATACAACTAAATTTCACAAACATAAATATTCAAATATATAAAAAGTTATTAAATCTAAATGCAATATATACAAAGAAATTAAATCTAAATGCAATAATTCATTCACCTAACAACTAAACATAAATTAAGAAGATAAATTAGGAAATTACCTTTTTTTTTTGGCTGCTTGGTTGAAAATGGTGCTGGGTTTGCTGGAGAAAATCAAGAAGAAGATGAAGATGTATGTGTTGTGTGGCGTGTGGCGTGTGTGTTATAGGGTTAAGGGCCGAAATTTATTTTTGTTTGTATTTTTTTGCAAACAAACCCCGGGACGCCCTTGGGAGTGGCGTCCCGCCCGTGACTTTTTTTTTTTTTTTTTTTTTTGCAAAAAACACCCAGGACGCCCTTGGGAGTGGCGTCCCGCCCCCCAATTTTTTTTTTCAATTGAGCCCCAAAAGTATTTTATGGACAGAAAGGTACGGGACGCACTACAAGAAAATTGAAAAATACCAATAGAATTT
The DNA here is from genome assembly GCA_014905375.1 of Phtheirospermum japonicum. Lineage (NCBI taxonomy): Eukaryota > Viridiplantae > Streptophyta > Magnoliopsida > Lamiales > Orobanchaceae > Phtheirospermum > Phtheirospermum japonicum. The sequence continues at coordinate 131,243 of BMAC01001230.1, forward strand.
TACCAACAAACGACATCAATTGGTAATTTCGACAGAATACCAATTGACTGCCAACAGAATAATATTTTTATTTTATTTAATTGTTGCTTTAAATACTTTACCAACAGAATTAGATTCCGTTGGTAATTACCATCAGAATTAGATTCTGTTGATAATTAGCAACAAATATTATGTTGGTAAATTATTTTTCCATTTATTTTTTAAATATACCAACAGATACTAATCTGTTGGTAATTAAGGACAATACTTTTTTTTATTTATTTTTATTAAAATACTAACGGATAAAGTAATATGTTGGTAATAGGATCATTTACCAACAATATTGTATCAGTTGACAATGTAAATAAAATTAAATTCATCTCATCTCTCTTCTCGTTTTTTTTTTTTTCATTCTACCTAGATTCAATCGAAAAACCTAGATTCAAAATCAAAAACTGCAGAGCTCAATCTTCCCCCAAATCTCAGAATTATTTTGCAGCAGAGCTCGGCCTCTTCTTCCTAATTTTCATTCGACGCATCATATAACGCCCACAGTTGAAAAAGATGTCCTCTTTTCAAGATTCAACGCTCACAGAAATCATCAACCCTAACTCCACTCATCACTCTATAACTTTGCGGTAGCTTACATTTATCAGCGCGGTATAAGGTTTGTCTATTCTATTTTAATTTTCTTTGAATTGGTTTGTTGAATTAATTATGCTAACGTTGCCTCCTTGATGATTCAATCATAAAGTGGCTTTTCAATTTGGGTTCTGCTAATTTTTCTGTTCACTGATTACTTGACCAGAGATTAATTTAGTTAGTTGGAGCTCGTTGATTTTTGAGGGAATTTTGTTTTTTTATTGCGTTTTGTGTGGAGATTTAAAATTTCGTGTTAATGTCTTTTTTCTGCAAAGAGAGGTGAAATAAAGAGAATATTTAAAATTTGCCTTTTTTTTTCTTTTTTCTTTTTTTACTTATTACCGCGCGATACGGAGCATTGGTCATTGGTTCAATTTATTTATAGATGTGTTTTGATAACGAACAATGCTATGTTTTTGGTGTTGTGTTGGTTGTTGAATGTTTCTCAGTTGATTTATATACGAGTATAGAAATTCAAATATGCTCCAATTAATTTGGAGTGCATTGAAGATGTAGGGAGTGTTTTCACAAACTTATGTTTTTAACAGGGGCTATTTTGATTTTTGAGATCGATGGTGAAGGAGACCGAATACTACGATGTACTGGGCGTGTGCCCCACGGCCACCGAGACCAAGATTAAGAAAGCTTATTACGTTAAGGTATGATTAATTCATTTGGGAATTTATTTTGAGATTTTTCTATATGATTTTCTAGGAAATTTTGAAATTGTGATTTCTATTAAATGGATAATAAATATATTTTTTTAATATTCTATTTCAAGGTGAAGTAGAATGGTTTTCCGTTAGATGAGTTATTTTGGTGATCTTAGTTTGGCATAGAAGCATACTGTCACAATTTAATTTTCTGATTGATTCGATATTTTTGAATGTTTTGCTCACTATTGTATATTGTTGAAATGTTGTATTTCTGCTTTTAAACAATGTTGGGGTTGGGATGTTGCAGGCGAGACAGGTTCATCCAGATACAAACCCAAACGATCCTCTGGCTGCCCAAAATTTTTAGGTGTGATTACTGCCTTTTTCTAATTATATCTTTCCTCTTTTCCCTGAAACACTTAATTCAACTGAGCTAACACACTCCACCCATGCCGACTTCATAAATATTTTAAGAAAAGATCATCAGTGAAGGATAGAGATGAGAAGATGAAATGTGTAGTTCTTGCATGTGCTCGGTCAGGAGTTTCTGTATTAAATTTATGACCCGTTAGTAAAACTGTATGTAAGGCCCAACTTAGGTCTATGCATCTACTTAAGCCCAGGAAAATCCAGATTTTACCAGAGGAATAAGATTACACGGCCACAAGACTCGATCTTAATGGTCGAGCTGGGATACGAACTAACAAAAGCTATAACTTATTTTTGGTTGAAGCTGGTGGTCATGAAAATGTGTCATTCTCACCAAAGGATTGTTATAATTTTGTTGAAAATATTACCTACAAGAAGAAAACTCATCGAGTTATTTTTTAAAGTATCTTTTAGAGAGGAAGACTGTGTCATCAAATGTAAAAAAGTGAGAGCATAATATAAATGATTTTTTTTCGTGAAGGTCTATTTTTCTTTTATAGAGTTCTGATAGATGAAATTATATGATATTGGCAGACAATGGCTACCCAAAATAAAGAACAGGCCTGACAGTTCTTACTCGTCGTCCCAAACGTGCCTGGAGTTCCTTTTCAGGTTTTTATCAGCCCCTGATAATTCTTCGTTTAGTTATAAGCTCATTGTTGCTACTATCATTAATAATTGTGTTATGGATCAGTATTATTTAGCAATTGATTTTGAATGCAGGCCCAGAATCAACACATTCACAATCCCTTTAAAGAGCTACACCTATGAGGTATGATTGATGTAACATGTATTCTGCATTTGTTAATTTATCTGTTTTCAACTAGGAAGTGTGAAGTGCAACTGAATTCTTTGTTTATTATGATTTTATATACCGTCTCTCTGTTCTTCATTTTAAGGTCCATTCGCTTTTTCTTTTTTAATAGCCACTGTGTTGCTAGGATCTATGCGTGAATTGGTTTTTTTTTGGGTGTGTTATTATGTGTAGTTGTGGGGGGATCTGTCATCTGCGTGGGTTAGTGGTTTGTTGGATTGTGGGTTGTGTTTAACTTGTGTGTAATGGCTTTAGTTTGGATGAAAAACCTTGTGGTGTTATATATTTAGCTATATGTATTTGATTTTATGTATAATTGGATATTATATATTTAATTAGTTAATCTTTATTTAGCTATGTGTTTGTTGATGCCATTAATTAAGTTTATTATAATTATTATTATATATTTTATTATTTCTTAAGAAAAAAACTATAGTTGGTTATATGTGTGTGTGTGTGTATGTGTGTGTGTGTGTGTGTGTGTGTATATATATATATATAATTTAATATAATATAATTTTTTTATTGGACCGTTGAACCACCGGTTGAACTGGTCCGACCGGTCGAACCGTGAACCGGAAGCGAGACTGGTTTGTTCACCGGTCCGGTTTTTAGAACATTGCGTACAATTCATATATATATATATGTGTGTGTGTGTGTGTGTGGATTACTAACGTTTCAAAACTCTTTATGTTGTATGTGTGTTTATGGATTATGCTAGAAAGAGGGTGTTTGGAATTTATATGTGTGCAATGAGATCCCTAACAGAGGGTTACATATTACAAGCTGATATTAGAGGGTATCTCAAGGCTCAAAGCACATTCATTGGGATTCCGGGTTACTGTGAACAAGCTGATATTGAAATATTTTAACTTTTTCAAGAAATTCGCTAATGCAAAGTTTTTGTTCAAGTTTTGCATTATATATGTTCTACCAGACATTTATACGTTATTTGATCATCTGAAATCTGTTTGTATGCTATAGGTTACCTTTGTGGTCTTACGTGAACCTAATTTTCACCTGCTGGTTGGTCATACCGTACTTCAGTGGAGCTGCGTATGTATACGAGCAGTACGTTAGGCCTTACCTGGTTACTCGGCAAAAGAGTGTTAATATCTGGTACGTCCCGAGGACCAAGGATATTTTCAGAAAGCCCGATGACATTCTAACCGCGGCAGAAAAATATATCTAAGAAAACGGGCCTGAAGCCTTTGAGAAGATGATTAACAGGGTATGTGCCATGTGGTATTTGGTCCTTTCCATTAGAACTTGTGTTGATTACAAAAGAATACCATCGAGGGGTATTTTGTAACTTCGGGGTTATTTTTCTAATTGTGAAAGTAAGCTGTGTTCTGTGCAATTAGAGCAAACCTTGATTATATATATATTTATCAGACTGAGTCTGATTACCTGTATGCATGTATACACAATCTGGAAAAGCAAGTTATTTAATAAATTATTTGTTTATTTATTTGGATATCAAGTGTGATTTATATATTGTCATAAGTTATTTTGAATGTTGACATTTAGGATTGTGGATATGTTTTGGGTCAGATACTTTTGATATATAGTTTTGGTTATCTTTCGATTCTCGGTTATTTTTGTGAAATATTTCGTGTAAAATTACAGGAAAATTTAAGAATTAAAAAAATACATTGAAAATAATATGTAAAACAGTGACAGAGACTATAATTACCAACATAATCATATTTCCGTTGGTGAATTTCTAATTACCAACGGAATGAGCTGTCGCTAATTACCAACGCAATAATTCTGTTGGAAATAGCGACAGATCATTCTGTTGGTAAATCTATAATTACCGACTGAATTATTCTATTGGTAAATTTATCAACAGACAGTTTTTCGTTGGTAAATTTTACCATCGATCTATATACCAAAAGATAAACTCAACTACCAATGGAAATAATTTATTACCAACGGAATAATCTGTTGGTATTTTCCAGTTTTTGTGTAGTGACGCTCTTCCTAATGGCGTCCCACTATTTTTTATTTAAATAAATCAACAGACAGGACGCTCCTCGGAGTTAAATTTTCAAAAGTTTTTGAATATATATAATTTTCCCAATTCTGCATTAAAAATATATTATTTATTTAATATCAGTCGAGTTAATGCCCTTTACTTTCTGTTTCATTTAATATTACATCACATTACTAATATACTATATAAAATATATATTTTGATAAATTGCAGTTACAACATGGGCACTCTCATTTATCGGTTTGACGAGCACAACCAGTTCGAGGCATTCATTCTCTTAAATCATAGCCACCTTTCGTATCTGAAGGTCTAATTTTTTTGTGCGAATGCTTATTGATTTATTTTTTTTTAACACACTTTGTTTGTGATCTCTGCTATTGTTTTTATGAGAGTTTTCGAGAGTCAAATGGTATTTTTTTTTTCAATATTATTATTTGTTTTGTGACTAATTTGGGAATTTGAATGGAATATTTACTTGATTTTATTTATTTTAATAATTGCAAACTCTTTATTTAATATCTTAGGATACTATCAATGGTAGTTTAATGCTTGGTTTTAAACCCAAAAAGTTGGGTTTGATTTTTTTTCAACCATTGTGGCAACAACTATTTTTTTTTAAGTAAAAACTAGCTTGCTAGTCATCAACTTTTTGCTAAATTATGATCAATTTTATTTGTTTTTATTTAATAAATATATAGATTATTGGGGTTTATGATTGTGATATCAGGTTTTTAGAAGTTGTAATTTTATTTTGTTTGATGTGACAAAATAGGTCCCACACAAAAATTGAATTTGTGTGTTTATTGTCTTTTCTGCATCAAGTTTTATATTCTAATATTTTTTCAATTAATATATTGTATATCTCCGATATTTTCTAATAAACTTGTTTAGAATACTTTAAATCATCTTTGAAAATTTGATATTTTGAATAAATCACTATCAATATTTAAAGGCACATAAAACTATAAATAATAGAACAAGAAACAAACCTCATAAGAGAAAGAGAGTGGATCAAATATAAATATTTTTATTTATTTATTTATAATAGAAAACAACATAAAAATAACAAAGAAGAGAATACTACACAATTCTTTATTTGAATATCCAATCCGTGTAAACTGGAAAACTAACTGAAAAATTGATAGAAACAATCCGTGTAAACTGGAAAACTCAGTTATAAGTGGAAACTGGAAAACTAACTGAAAAATTGATAGAACAATCCGTTGTTGAATAATCCGCGTCAAAACGAAACGATTCAAAGACACAGTTTAGTTAATTAATTAAACTAAACACATATCCGCCATCAAAACGGAAGCTTCAAAAAGACACAATTTAGTTAATTTGGTTAGTTAAATAAGTTAATTAAACTACACATACCTCATACCTCTCCAGGAAGAACATTGCAGTCGGAGTCTATAACATCATATGTTTGATTTGGGCAGAAGACAACGGAGATTTTGTTTCTCTTTGATGAAGAAAATGCGTTACGAATAAGTAAATCTCAATATAACATATTTATTATGTTGAAGATTTTATTACCATTTTTATTATTGTGTATTTGGCTTTGGGCGATTATGATTTCAGGTGCTCATTCTAGAAAGTTAGATGACCCATGATGAGCGCCTGAAATTCCCCAAAAACAAACGAACAATAATAAATTATGGTAATAGAGCTTCAACAAATAAATTTCATCAAAAGTTATCAAAAAATAGAAATTTAATATAAACAAGTAATTCTAAAATTTTTGAAAAACATCGAAAGATTTACTTATTTCTTCATCAATCAAGCACAACACAATCTCTGTTGACTTCCTGACCAAATCAAATGAGTGATGTGTTTTTTTGACAGCGTAAGAGAGTCTAGTGGTAGTGGTGTCTATGTTGAAAAATATATCTGATACCCCTGCATTTTATAGATATATAAATTAGGTCTCGGAGTGTGGGATTACCCATTATCTAAGTATATCTGATACCTCTACATTTACACCGCCATCAGATAGATATAAAAATATAAATTGTGCCTCGGTGTCTCGGATTACCTATTATCTTGTTTTTAAAAAATTGTTTTGATTTTTCTTAAAAAGATTTTTTTTTTTTTTGATTTTTTTCTGAACAATAACTTCAACTCATCTATATATATCTTCACACAAATATATATAAAAACAATCATTTCTAAATATTTTTATTTTTAAATCTTTAGATATGATTTGTATATTTCAACTAAAACATATAATTAAGACTATCATTGCTGCATGCATACATATTTAATTAATTATAAAGTTAATAAGGTAAATTAAAATTAATATCTATCACATTAATTTATATTAAATATTATATATATATATATATATATATATGTGTGTGTGTGTGTGTGTGACTTGCATGTAAATAATTTTTAATATATTTATATTTGGATCTAGAATAAGTAAAAATAAAATTCATTATTTATATCCTGCTGCCCAATATTTTTTCTACATTGCTAAGAAATAGATATAATTATATTCTAATATATATTTACGTATGATAAATGTCTTTAGAATTAAACGCATGACTAACATATTTTATAAAGTTTTGAAATATCATAATTGATTTATATTAGTTTCTAACTGATTTAAATCAGGTCCTAAAAATAATTTTTAAATCATATATTAAATATAACAAAAATAATTAGTAATTTCAAAATAGAAGATCAGTATGGGCGTAAATCTTTGTATAATTTTTAATTTAGAATGTTTCAATATCTCACAATACTAAAAGAACTAAAATATATAATAATTATTAAGAGCCTTCATAAATAATTCGTTACTTTTCATTAAGTGGCCTAATATACAAATTAGCCTTCATAAATAATTATTTGGTTAAGTGTATGTCTGTTTAGTCGTATTTTGAATAAAAAATATTAATTTACATTGTTCATGAATACAATATATTTATCCTTAACATCAAAATGGTAAACTAAGAATTATACATTTTCATCAAATATTATTTATTTAAAATTAGATAATACAAAATAACCTTCATAAATAATTAATTATTTTGAATATGGTAAATCCAATTAGATTAATCATCTTTGATATCTAAATGGTGAAATTTGATCAATTTAAAACATATAATTATACCACTAAAAAGATAATAATCTCAATTATTATATTAAATGAAAATTGAAATATTTACTACACAATCCCTGGACAACTGTGCTTTAAATTTCCAAAAAAAACAACAAAAAACAAGTAAGTAAATATTACAGTAACCAATTTGTTTCTAATGTTCAAATATTTTTTTAATGGAAAATAAAAAGTAATCAATAGCTACATGTTGTCACAAATAACCATTAAAATCCAAAACTTCTAAAATGATATACACAATATTATATATATATATATATATATATATATATATATATATATATATATATATATATATAATTAAATATTAATTACTTAGTATACACAATTTCTTTATGGGTGTGCCACTCTATTATACGAGACATTCTCTAGTAAGAAAATACATTGATTTGTTAATTAATATTTATTCAATTGACAATTACAATATATTATGGAAAATGAAAAACTGGTATGAGTTTATTTTTACAAAGTTGATTGTGTAGTTTATTCTTCTCCATAATTTACTGATTTTTATTTGATACGGATTTGTCGATGCGGATATTATCCCCTTACAATTAGTAATGTTAGCGGAGACCCACGTGAACTTACCTCAATGATATTGAACAATAACGTTTTTAGTTAAAACCATGAAATAGTTTTTACCAATGTGGGAGTTAATTTTATGTGATTATATTTGAAAAGAATTGTTATGGGTTTTGAACAGTATTTAACAAAAAGGTAATATTTCAGTTAAAATCATAAAACAACTTTACGAGTACAAGAAAGTGACTTTATGTGATTATTTTTGGGAATAATTGTTATGTGTTTTAAATAATTTTTATTAGTTTTGACATTGAATGTATTTTAGGTGTTCCCCTTACTTTAACAGGATAATAGATTGAATAAGTTTAACAACAATTAATTTTTATTTTATTTAATATTAATTGATATTGATGTTATTTATTATTCGTGCACAACTTGGATTTTTTTTTAATGTTGTGATTCTAATATTTCATGTTTGATATATAAATATTACTTTAATTGTATAAACTTCAATTTCTTATGTAGGCTAATGTTAGAAAACGACTTCTATTTATAATTAAAGATGATTAAGCCATTCAAGTATGATGTATGAGAAGGTGAATGATTCAAAAGATTTTATTGAAAATTATTTTTCTATTTAATATGATTCTTAATAATTATATTTTGAAAAATAAAAAAATAAGAAATATGTAATTACCAATCAATTAGCATTTTTTGTGATTATAAAATAAGGAAATCAACCATGTTATATCTTTAAAAAAACAAAAAAAACAATGAAACTTCATTAATTACGTATGCAATCGAATAATCTATATAGTATAACAAAAGATCAATCTTATCATACATAATATTAATATTACACGATACATGTTAATAAAGATATGTTATATGATAATTATATATTAACATCAAGTGAATTACATTTTAAATGTATAAAATGACATTATAAGATTTATTTTATTGTTACAAATTATGTATTTTAATTTTCAAAATACCGAGGGGAGAAGATTTCCCTCGGTAAAATACCGAGGGCACTGAGTTGCCCTCAGTATCACCGAGGGAATCCTCTCTCCTCGGTGTTTTTAAAATTAACAAAAAAAAAAAAACAACAAAAAAAAAAACACTACCGATCAATTAGTATTGTTTGTAATTCTAAAATAAGTAAATCAACCACGTGGTATCTTAAAAAGAAAATGAGACTTCGTTAATTACGTATGCAATTGAATATCTCGATCGATTTGTATAGTATAACAAAAGATTGATTGTGTTATATTATTAATATTACACGATACATGTTAATAAATATATATTCGATGATAATTATATATTAAAATCATGTGAATTACATTTTAAATGTGTAATATAAAATTATAGGGTTTATTTTAATTTTATTAAAAAAATTCAAAAATACCGAGGGGACGAAATTCCCTTTAGGTAATGCATGGGCATTTTCTTACCATCAATATTATTATTTTTTTTTTATTTTTCGTTATTTACCGAGGGCATTTGATTCCCCTGGGTAATGTTTTATATTTCCCTCTGTATTATCGATGGGGTTTTTCGCTCGATATATATTCCCTTAAAAATCTTATGGCATTGCATTTGGTAATAGTGGAGGTGAATATTGGCACCGATTTACATAATGGTTTTACCTACCATATTTTTATTTTATAATATCATACATAATACAAATTGAGATTACTAATAGGTAAAATAATTAAGACATCAAATTTATTATTATGATTTATAATGTTGTATGCAAAACTATAAATATACATACTATTATACGAGTCGCCAATCGAAAATTTATGGGAACGACAACTCTACAAATATAATAACAAAATATTGTGTACAAAAAAATATCAGTGAATACATATTTAGTGATTGAATTGCTTAAGATCAATAATAATGCTAATATCCAATTAACATATTTATTCACTATGAGATTCGCGCATCGCACGGGTATAAAGTATATTCGACCCTAAAAATTATAACAAATGTCACACTATCGCATAAGATCCTTATTAGTCGAGTTAATGCCCTTTAATTGTGTTTCATTTAACATTACATCACATTACTAATCTACTATATAAAATATATTTTGATAAATTGCAGTTACAACATGAGCACTCTTATTCATCGGTTCAACGAGCACAATGTACCCTTTCGAGGCATTTATTCTCATAATTTACAGTCTCCTTTCGCATCTGAAAGTCTAATTTATTTGTGAAAGCTTATTAAATTTTTTATTTTTTTTTGTAACACCCTTTGTTTGTGATCTTTGCTATTCTTTTTATGAGAGTTTTCGAGAGTCGAATGGTAATGATTTGTTTTCGAGATTATTATTTGTTATGACTAATATTTGCTTGATTTTTTTTATTTTAATAATTGCAAACTCTTTATTTAATATCTTAGCTTCTTTTGTGCATCAAGATTTATGCAATACTAGCTGACTATCGATTATTAAGTCTCAGCTAACTTATTATTTATCAACTAATTTTATTAAGTTTGTGCAATAATTTATAATATTAGTAATCATTTTCTCATATTAATTATTTTCTCAATTTGATCAAATATCTTGTATATCTCCGATATATTCTAATATTTTTCAATTAATTTGTCTAACTTTATCAATTTTGTTTAATAACTTATAATATTAATTATTTTCTCACATATTAATTATTTATCCATTTGATCAAACATCTTATATATCTCCGATATAATCTAACAAACTTTTAGAATACTTTAAATCATATTCATGTTTAGAATACTTTAAATCATCTATAAAAATATGATGTTTTGAAAGCACATAAAACTATAAATAATAGGAAATAAACATGAATCCAATCTAAAGAAAATGGAACAATTTAACCAAAATCTATCTAAGTATATCTTATATCCTTACATCTCCACCATTTAACTCTATCTAGGTACATCCGCCTAGGTACATCTCTACCGCCCATTAACCATATATTTCCACCACCATCACCATCAGATGTATATAAATTGGCCACTCTGTCTAGGTACATTCGCATAGGTACATCTCTACCGCCCATTAACCATATATTTCTACCACAATCTGATGGATATAAATTGGCCTCGAAGTTTGGGCTATTCATTATTCTCGAAGTTTTGAAGTTTTGACTATCAACTATTTAGGTACATCTACATCTCTACCGCCCATTAACCATATATTTCCACCACCAGATGGATATAAATTGGCCTCGAAGTTTGGACTATCCATTATTCTCGAAGTTTTGACTATCCACTATTTTGTTTTAAAATATTTAATTTGATATAGTGATACTTGTACATTTCCACCGCTACAACTATAGATATAAATTGGCCTCGAAGTACTTGTTTTAAAATATTTAATTTGATATAGTGATACTTGTACATTTCCACCGCTACAATTATAGATATAAATTGGTCTCGAAGTTTGGACTATCCAAGAAAATTTATTTTGATATTGCTGATACCTATCCATTTCCACCGCCACTATAAATTGCATCGAAGTTTGAACTATCCATTAACTTATTTTAGAAAATTTATTTTGATATTCCTGATACTATACATTTCCACCGCCACAACCACCATCGGATAGATATAAATTGACTACCACAACCACCCTTTTGGCCAGATATAAATTGGTCTCGATGTTTGAACTATCCATTATCTTGTTTTAAGAAATTTATTTTAATATAGCTGATACACATTTCCATCGCCACAATCATCATAAATATAAATTGGGCCTTAATTTTTGGACGGCTATCCATTATCTTGTTTTAAAAAACTTATTTTGATTTTTCTTAAAGAGATTTTCCTTAGAGAAATTTTCCATAGTTTTATTATTTTTAGATTTTTTGATGAACAATCACTTCAACTTATCTATATCTAAATATATATAAAGGCTATTATTTTTAAATATATTTTTCAAACTTTTACTCTCAAAACTTTAGATGCTAAATATAGTAGTCATTTTAAATTAATTAAAAAATATTAAAATCATGTATTTAAATATTTATATTTAAGTTATTAATTAAATACTTATTAAATCATATATTACCCCTATATATTAATGCAAAATTCCCCTAACCTATGTGTCTTCGTATACTTCGTTTATACTTCGTTAGAGAAATAAAAAATTCTGATGGTTCGTTTGTTTATGTGTCATCCGAGCCTAATATTTATCTAATTTAATACTTCTCTTTTTATTGTATCTTACCCAACTTAATTCTTTTATTTTATTTTTTCTTATTCAATACTTTCATTTGATTCTCCTAATATAAAAATATAAACAAGTCATATATAATTAGTAGACAAGATCTAAATTAGTTATTTTAATAAAAGACAATCTACATATGAAATACTTTTAATTAAAAAAAGAATTATTATGAAAAAAATTAAATAAGTTTTAATGATAATAGAATTTAAAATAATTTTACTTTTGGAGTTTTAAATATTCCATATAGGTAAAATATGAGTTATTTACAATAATCTAAGTATGTAATTAAATATTAATAATGTATTCAATCTAAACATAAAAATATTAAATTATACTAATAATTAATAAATATTATTATACACCAGTACAATGCGACATGGGTTGAGAGTATGACATCTTTTAAATATCTCAAAGTATGTAACTAATAATTGTTAACGCATTTATTCTAAACATTAATATATAAAATGATTTAGTAATAATAATTAATAATATAGATATTACACTGGTTCAGAATGTGACGCCTTTTGAATTTTTGTAAGTATGTAACTAAGATTATTAATGAACTTAATTTAAACACCAAATACAAAGTTATTTATATTTATAATAATTAATAAATAGAATAGACATTTACAAGACACGGGTTGAGAATACATTATTTTAAATTTTTTATATTAAATTTAAAATTTTATAATTATCAAAAATATTTTTCATATTTATCTTTTGATAAGTCCCGTATAATACACGGGTATTGAACAAGTATATATTAATACAAAATCCTCTAATCAGTGTCTACTTCGTATGCTTCGTTTGGATAATAAAAATATTTTGTGATTCGATTGCTTACGTGTCATCCAAGTCTAATATATACATATTTTAACATTTTCCTTTTATTGTATATTGCCTAATTTAATATTTTCTCTTTATTATATTTACCTTAACTTAATAGTCTTCTTTTATTATATTTTGTCTAATTCAATAATTTTCTGTTATACTCCTAATATTAAAATATAAATAAGTCATATATAATTAGTGGAAAAAATATAAATTAATTATTTTAATTAAAAGATATATTACATATGAAATAATCTTAATTACAATAAAACTTATTTATGAAAATAATTAAATAAATTGTATATATAATAAAAGTTGAAATATTTTATTTTTGGAATTTTAAATATTTTGTATAGTTAGATTATGATATTTTTGTAATAAATTGAGTATGTAACTAAATATTAGCAATGAATTCAACCTTAATATAAAAATAATAAAATTTTACAATAATAAATTAATATTTATTAGACAATGGCACAATGCGAGAAGGATTGAGAGTATGACACATTTTGAATTTTTTAAAGTAAGTAACTATAATTATTAATAAAATTAATCTAAACTTAAAAATATAAAATGAGTTAGTAATAATTAATTATTATAGATTAGAAACGGGTTGAAAATGTGACATCATTTGAATATTTATAAGTATGTAAATATAATTATTAACAAATTTAATATAATGATTAAAATATAATATCAATTAATAATTATAATAATTAATAAATTGAACAGTGCACAAGTTGAGAACATATCCTTTCAAATTTTTATTTTAAATTTAAAACTTTTTAGTTTTCACAATTTTTTTATATTTATTTTTTTATAAATCCCGTGTAATACACGGATGTTAAACTAGTAATATATATATATATATATATTTAAATCTTAGATATAACTTATATATATCAATTAAAACCTACAATTAAGATAATCATTACCACATGCATACATATTTAATTAATTATAATATTGATTGGGTAAATTAAAATTAATATCTATGATTATTATCTATAACATTAATTAATATTTAAAAATAAAATATTTATGACTTGCATATAAATAGCTTTTAATATATTTATATTGAGATCTGAAATAAGTAAATTTATTGTTTAAATCAAATTATGATAAATTGAAATTAAAATTAATAAATTTTCACATATCTATAACTATATAATAAATAAGAAGAATAAAAAAAAGAATTATTTTCAATACTTTTATTATTACTAAATGCATGGTCACCATTTTTCTATGTATAATAAAATTTATTCCAAAGAAATTTATATCATGTTGCCCAATATTTTCTCTACATTGCTAATAAATTGCTATAATATTATATTTTAATTTATATTTATGCATGATAAACGTCTTTAGAATTAAACGCACGACCAACATATTTTATAAAGTCTTGAAATATCATAATTGATTTATACTAGTTTCTAACAGATTTAAATCGGTCTTAAATTATTTTTTAAATTATATATTAATGACAAAAATAATTAGATAATTTCAAGATAGAATATTGGTATTGACGAAAAGCTTTGTATAATATTTAATTTAGTATGTTCTAATATCTCAAAATTAAAAAAACTAAAATTTATAATAATTATTAAGAGCCTTGAATAATAATTATTTACTTTGCATTAAGTAACTTAAAATACAATTTAGCCTTCATAAATAATTATTTTGGTAAAGTGTATGCGTGTTTAATCATATTTTAAATAAAGAATATTAGTTTAAATTGTTCTTGAATACAATATATTCATCCTTGACATCAAAATGGTAAACTAAAAATTATACCCTCCATCAAATATTATTTATTTAAAATTAAATAATATAACCTTCATAAATAATTAATTTTTTTGAATATGGTAAATCCAATTATATTAACCATCTTTAATATCTAAATTGTGAAATTTGAACAATTTCAAACATATAATTATCATACTAAAAAAGATAATAATCTTCATTAATCATAATTGAATTAAACTTGAAGTATTTACTACACAGTCCCTGGTCAATTGTACTTTTTATTTCCATAAAAAAAAATTGTAAGTAAATATTACTTTAACCAATTTGTTTCTAATGTTCAACTATCTTTTTAATGGAAAAATAAAAGTAATCAATGGCTACATGTTTCCGTAAATATCCATTAAAATTCAAATATTTAAAAATGATCTACATAATATATATATATATATATATATATATATATATATATATATATATATAATTAAATATTTAATACTTTGTGTACACACTTTTCTTATGGGTGTGCCACTATTATACGAGAAATTCTCTAATAAGAAAATACAATGATTTGTTAATAAATATTTATTCAGTTGACAATTACAATATGATGACAAATAATAAAGAGGTATGATTTTATTTTTTACAAAGTTGATCATATAGTTTATTTTTTTCCATAATTTACTGACTGTTTATTTGATACGGCTTTGGCGATGCGAATATTGTACCCTTACATTTAGTAATGTTAGCGGACACCCACGTGAACTTATCGCAATGATCTCGAACAGGAAATATTTTAGTTAAAATCATAAAATATTTTTACCAGTATGTGAGGTAATTTTATGTGATTATATTTGAAAATAATTGTTATGGATTTTGAACAGTATTTAACAATAAGGTGATCTTTCAGTTAAAATCATAAAATAACTTTAATAGTACGAGGGGAGAATCTTATGTGATTATTCTCGGGAATAATTGTTATTTGTTTTAAATAATTTTTACCTACTGCTTCAATAGGAGAATAGCTAGATGAATACATGAGTGGTAGGTTGATTATCTAATAACCCAGCATATGCTCGTTTCCACTTGACTCAAAAGAAAATATTAAGAAATCTTAAAATTCAATGATTAGTTAACAATAATATTAAATATAATAATTTAATAGAAAAGGAACAATATTATAAACTATCAGAGGGGACTACGATCTGAGGCTGTAGGACTAACATACCTAATCATATATTCATTTTCGGGAAGACAATAGATTTAATATTTACTAAAATATTTAAATATTTCTTTCATTTGTCTAAGCATGATTGTAAACATAGGGTGGTAGTAGTCATAAACTTGTAAATTAACTTTTTGGTGGGGTTTACCATGCCACGTTATTGCCACGTAGACAATTAAAAAAATTAATAGTTTAAAAAACCTTTATGGGCCCCATAATCAACTCACATACTATATTTTTTAATACTCACTCTCTTTATTCAATATTCACTATCTATAAATTTTCACATTAATATTTACAAAAATATTTACTACAATTATATCATTATTAATGTTAATACTTTACTATTATTGTTTATTATTTAGTTTAATAGGTTAATAATAAGTTATAATTTAAATTATTATATTCCTTGACTTCATTGTTTTCTTTTTTACTTAACATCTATTTTTCTATATGAACGAACATAATTGATGAAAATATTATTAAAACTGATACAGAGGTACAATAATTTAACCTACGAAGAATTCGAATCAATTTATAAACAAAATATCAAATAACTAAACATATTAATTTATATTAGTTCTGTCCGTAGAGTGTCCATATAGGCTCAACCAAATCGGTTCGAAGTTGGTGATGTATCTCTCTATCACGTAATTCACTGTGGATACGAAGGTAATTTTGAAACTCTTGAGTAGGGCCTGGAATTATTTCTTCCGGAGGAGGAGACTCTTCATCGGACTAATTAACCACGTCATTTCCTTCATCCTCAATAATCATATTATGAAAAAGAATGCATGTATACATGATAAACCTTATGTTATCTCGGTAGTAAAGTCGTGCAGGACATCTGACTATTACCCAACGAGATTGAAGCACCCCAAATGCTCGCTCCACATCCTTTCTTGCAGCCTTCTGTCTTTTCTTAAACTTCTTTCTCTTGGAATCCTCGGGGCACAAAAAGCTTTTGACGAAGGTAGCCCATTTTGGGTAGATCCCATATGTTACTGTTACATAGTAACCTTTTTTATATGTTGTACCATTTACTATGAAATTAACATCTAGTGCATTTCCTTGTAGGACATTGTTGAATAAAGGTGACTCGTTAAGTACATTGATAATATTACACGACCCTGCAACACCAAAATAAGCATGCCATATCCACAAGTCTGCCGATGTAACTGCTTCAAGAATTATTGTTGGGACGCCATAATCACCTCTAGTAAATTGACCTTTCCAAGCGATTGGGCAATTTCTCCATTCCCAATGCATACAGTCAAGACTACCTAACATGCCAGTGAATCCATGTTTTTGTTCATGCATTTGAAAAAGACGTTGAAATTATAAATGTCATATGGACAATCATATTTAATACTTGATCGTAATTATTATATATATCGTTATATATATGGCAATGCATTTATTGAATTGTTATTTTGATTGTTTGTGATTATTCATATAAATGTTCCCATAGAGTTAGTGTTATGGTGAGATGTCAGTGATAAAACATTACTCTTAAAATAGCCCCAACTAATGATTATCAAGATTGGGATATTGAAAATATAATATATGTCGGCATGTGGTCTGCATCACATTCTTAGAGAATGCAGTTAGTCTCACGACTGGGAATAATAGTTATTCGTGATGGATACATGGATACTTTAGAGAGTATTGGTAAACCCTACTGATAAGTTATTTATTGTATGTCTATAAACTTATCAGTGTATAAAGCGTGTGATAATCATTTGACTTGAGCTCAATACACACCTTGTTTATTGAGTGATGTACTTTGACCATGACCAATGCTTGCACTCCTTTTCGAGGTAGATATGGCTTGTGTTGGGTGGATCGTGATGTAAATGAAGGTGGTAGTTGAGTCAAGAAAGAATTAATTCCTCGATTGGGATTTTGAGAGAGATCACTCATATCTCTATATTAGGTCGACTAAAATCATTGGCCAATGCAAGAGACATATTCAATATAGTAATTGAGTATGGTATAGTTGTCGACTAATAAAGATGAGATAAACTGATTAAGCCATTGAGATAGACACTTAGATAAATCTTAATCTCAATCGAGTGATTCAGAATGAAAGGAATTTCACCAAAATATTGTATAAAGGTTATAATTCGTTGAGTTCAAGTGTATGTTCTTTATATATTAAGTTCGTCCAACTAAGACGTTTAGGAGTTTTATTTGGATCATCATTAGATTGATGTCATATATAAAGGCCTATAGGGTCACACTATATGCGATTACTCTTCCGACTTAAGAGTGTATCAAGAAAGTAATAAATATTCAATTTGGGATTGTAATATTTAATTGTTAATAATTATGATGTTAGTTTCTATTTGATAGAAAATATTTAATTAAATTAAATTGAATTTACATTTAGTTATCTATGTTATATTAACAAAGGTACTTGGACCAAAAATGTTTTGGGCCCATGTCTTGGACAACCTAATCCTTTTTAGGATTAGGGTTCTCTTATGTACCTAGTATAAATATAACATAAAGTCATAAATTGACTATAAAAAGACAGAGAGTTTTAAAAAAAAATATCGTAACAAACCCTGATTTTGAGATTGGGAGAGTTCTTGAGCTTTCGTGGGATTATCTAGCTTTTTTCACGATAGCAATACACTGAAGTTGGATCTTGCAGTCGGAGACTTAATTGCGTGGATACCTTAGTGTTGAACTCCGATCTAGATTTACTGTAAGGTTTTCATGCTTTTATCTCGTTTATTTATCGTATAAATATATTCGTTCACAGGATGAATCTGTTGGATCTACAAAAAAATTTAAAACTTCCGCTGCACGAGCATGGTGTTCATCTCTACGAATCCAACAGGCGTAAGGTATCAGTGCCATTGGGTCTTCTTAAGTACCAAGCCCCAAACATGTCGATCACACATCGACAGAAGTTGACCAAACAATTAATGGCCGTTCTTTCAACCCTTTTCTTCCTGTTGCATCTCGTCTCCATTGAAAATAGTTAGAATAATTTTTCAACCCGTTAACTATGCGATGGAACAACACTGTTCGCATTCAAAATCGCCGTCGAAATATGCCATCATGAAATAATCTCTAACAAGGTGAGTGTAACCTTCTTCACGATTTCGGTCCACATAAATTCTTTGATTTCTTCTACCTGGAGAGTTTTGAGATGGCTGGAATCTATCTTCTTCTTGTTGAAGTAACATAATCATCATTCGATCAACGTCGTCTTCTGCATCTTCTACCATTTCATTTTGCCAGAAATCACAGATTTCAATTTCTCTCGGGTGACTTTGATCTTCAGACATTTTGAGAAAAAAAATGTGTGTAAAATGGAGAGTTTTAGCTTTGTTTATAGTTGACAACTTGGGATATATAAAAACATACTTGCAAGGGGAGAATAATTCGTGCGGTATGTGCATTTATTTACAAATTTAAATTAGTCAGCTGTATAAACTAGTTGGTGGTTGAATTTATATCATTTGGCATAGATCACTCCATTGTTGTAAAAGAAACTGTACTCATTAATTTTTGTAATAAATGTGGTATTAACATTGTAATAAACATTGTTTCATCTATTCAAAATTCCTTGTACGAAAATCTGCTTGAAATCTTTTTTCTTTATAGCTAATGAAAATCAACTAGAACTCATTTTAATAATGGAAAGTTAAATTACATAAATGCTACAATACAACACAAAGACCACCATTTTGAGAGGAAACACTAACAGCAACAACAAAAATAATGAAAATAACAACAATATAATAATAATAATAATAATAATAATAATAATAATAATAATAATAATAATAATAATAATAATAATCTACGTTAGCCCGCGTCTATTTGTAATTTCTTCAACTATTTTTATATGCCACTGAAGTTGTTTCTTTGTCATTCCGTTAGTATCCTTCATAAGGATTTCACAATCCCTATGTTTGACTCGAGTTCCGTTTGTTTTATCTCGGTTTCCTTTTGCTTAATTTCGGCTTCACTTAGAGATAGTTTTCCCATTTGATATTATTGCATCTCTTCCCATTTCACTAGGAGTCCTTGTTCATTTTCACTATTTGCAACTTTAGATTTGCCTTTTCTTTTAGCCTTTTGTTGCCCTATTGGACGAGATCGTCTTTCAGACTCGCCCTCAACATCTGGATTCGTTGAAGAAGAATGCATCCCTGATTCGGATGTCCTCATTTTTTTGTTAGCATGATGGCTAACTTCTTGTGGAGCCCATTTCTCAAACTCTTTCACAATCCTCCACACATGGTCGTACTTGAAGTTTTGTTTTTGCATTGAGATTTCCACAAATCATGTGTAGCAGCTAATATATCATCATCACTTTGACCACTTTTTCGATTGCTATAGAAATTATTGTACCAACCTGAAAACTTGTCAACATCAGGCATAATCTAATAATAATGTGATTGTATTGCTTTCCACTCTCTCACAATCATACCGGCAGGCCGATGGTCATTGTAATATTTGGTGACACGTTCCCAAAAGAGCTTATTTTTTGCGAATTTCCAACTTTCGAATCATTGCTAATAGTGCCCCAAGCGATTGCGAGTTTCTTCTCCTCCTCAATTATCCATGGCACCTTTTTTTTGTAGCGAGGAATCTCTGATTCTTTGTCATTCCCTTCATCATCCTCAAGGTTAAATTTTTCTAACCCAACTTGACTTGAGTGTAGTGGAAATTGGGAGCCAAATATTGAGTTGGTTGTTGTAGACTCTTTATCGACTCCAAATCCTTGTACACTCGCATGCATTGATTCGCTTGACGGCATGCTCGATGGTAGAGGTGGGGCTGAGAAAATACTTTAGGAGGATTTGACATCATAATTTGGCCACTCGTAGTTGCCAAAAACTCGGGTGAAAACGTGTAAGATGAGGCATTTGGAACAACATTTGGATGAATGAGGAAATTTGGAGAAAATTTTGTGGGATATGCAAATTGAGAATGTCGAAAATTGGGATGAGCATGGTTTTGAGAATTTTGGGAGCTCGCATTTTCTTCAGTATTTGAGACATTTGAAAATTTATTAAACGACCCAATAAAATTATCACTCATTTCAGATTCAGAATTAATTTGAGATGCAAAAGTAGAACAAGTTGAAAACAAATTATGAAGATACAGAAAACAAGCTAGGAAAGAAAAAGAAGAAAACAAAGAATTTAGCCATTACAAAAAGTAACATTAATTGAACTTTTCTTTTTAATATTCATATCCAACGGTAAAATCACCAAACCCACTAAAATATTGTTTTATTTATGATAATTAAAATATTCCTTAGTTTTTGAAAAGTTGGGTTGATGTTTCACAACTCAGCATATACTGTTCCAAAACAAAGCTGCGCCCACAATGGTAGAAAAAAAATCTCAAACCTAACTTTTGAAAGTATAAAGCCAATATGAAACTACCATTGCCACCGCCCTAATGAACGACTCGAATTTTGGTAGTAATTATTTTTAATTTTTATTGAATATTAATTGACATTGATATTATTTATTATTTGAGCACGATTGATTTTTCTTCCAGTGTTGTGATTATAATATTTCATGTTTCATATAAGAACATTACATTGTTGTATAAACTTTAATTTCTTATGTAGGCTAATGCTAGAAAATAAATTTTATTTATAATTCAAGATAATTAAGCCATTTAAGTATAATGTATGAGAGGGTGAATGATTCAGAAGAGTTTATTAAAAATTATTTTTCTATTTAATATGACTTTTAATAATAATATTTTGAAAAACAAAAAAATGAAAAATATGTAATTATCGATCAATTAATATTTTTTTTGATTCTACAATAAAGAAATGAACCATGTGATATCATTTAAAAATAAGAAAAAAAAAAAAACGAGACTTTATTAATTACGTATGCAATTGAATAATTCAACCGATTTATATAGTACAACAAAAGATCGATAGTATCATACATACTATTAATATTATACGATACATGTCAATAAAAATATGTTGGCAAACACTTGTGTTAATTAGGCCAGATTAACGGGTCATGACCCGATAGAACATCTGACCCGATACTATAATGTATTAGTTTTTGTACTGTGATGTATTGGTTTTTGTACTGTAAAGTATTAGTTTTTCATAAATCTGTGACCCGTGCTATGATTTATTGGTTTTTGTACTGTAATATTTTTGTACTATAATGTATTGATTTTTTATTATAATGTATTGGTTTTTGCACTATAATGTATTGATATAAAATTTTGGCCTAACGGATAATCTTTTAGTACGGCCTAACAAGAGTGTTGCCCAAATATGTTAGATGATAATTATATATTAAAATCAAGTGAAATACATTTTAAATGTGTAAAATGACATTATAAGATTTATTTTATTGTTATTAATTTTGTATTTTAATTTTTAAAATGACGAGAGGAGACAATTCCCCTCGGTAAAATACTGAGGGCACTGAGTTCCCCTCAGTATCACCGAGGGGAATTCTTTTCCTTTGGTATTTCACCAAGGGGATCCTATCCCCTCGGTATTTTTAAAATTAACAAAAAAATAAACAAATCAAAAAAATATATAATTACTGATCAACTAGTACCTTTTGTGATTCCAAAATAAGGAAAGTAATCACGTGGTATCTTTAAAAAAATAAGACTTCATTAATTACATATGCAATTGAATAACTCGATCGATTTGTATAATATAACAAAAGATCGATTGTGTTATACTATTAATATTACACGATACATGCCAATAAATATTTGTTCGATGATAATTATATATTAAAATCATGTGAATTATAATTTAAATGTGTAATATAACATTATAGTGTGTATTTTAATTTTATTAAAAAAGATTCTAAATATATCAAGGGGACGGAATTCCCTTCGGTAATGCCAAGGGTATTTTTTTTACCCCCAATAATACTTATTTTTTATTTTTTATTTTTTGTTATTTACCGAGGATATTTGATTCCCCTAGGTACTTTCGAGAGCTTTATATTTCCCTCAGTATTATCGAGGGATTTTTCCGCTCGTTATATATTCCCTTGAAAATTTTACGGCATTGCCTTCGGTAATAGTGGCGATAAACGTTGGCACCGATTTACTGAAGGTTTTACCGGGGTGTCGTTACCGAAAGTTTAATCCCTTGGCAAATATTGCCCTCGGTAAAGCTCTTGGTATTACCAGGACAAATATGCCATCGATAATCCACTATTTTTTGTAGTGGATTTTACTTCATACTTACCATATTTTGAATTTGTAATAGCATACATAATACAAATTTAGATTACTAATTGCCAAAACAATTAATACATCAAATTTATTATGATTTATAATCTTGTATGCAAAATTATAAATATACATACTATTTTGCAAGTTATCAATTGAAAGTCTGTGGGAATGGCAACTCTAAAAATATAATAATAAAAATATTGCGTACAAAGAAATATAAAATAATACATATTTAGTGATTTAATTGCTTAAAATCAATAATAATGCTAATATCCAATTAATATATTTATTCACCACGAGATTCGTGCATCGCACGAGTATAAATCACTAGTTTTTAATTAATATATAATTTTTATAAATTTCACTTATTATAAATCACATAATTCATACTATCAATAATTATTTTATTTCATATAAAATTAACTTAAAACATTATATTTTAAGGAACTTCTACGACGTCTTCACGACACAATTTCTCACTTAGTGGGGTGTATTTACAACCATTAGATCAATTTTCGACCTTTTAGATTAAGAGATCTATGGTTGTAAATGCAGGAGGGGGTAGGGGCATGGTACCTTTAAAGGCACCGTAGAGTTTTCCTATATTTTATTGATTTTGTGATTTTTGATAGAATAATATGAAATTTGATAGTGTTAGTATGAATATCACCTTAGACTTCATAATGTCTATTGCAATCATAATTTTGGTTGCATTTAGTATGAAATTTTACAAATAAGTAGCAATGTTGGTTGCAGCTAATATGAAACTTGATAGATAAATGACAATGATAGTATGAAATTAATTAGAGTAGTGTGGATTTTTACACAATTTTGGTTGCATTTAGTATTGAAATTGTATAGATAAGTATCATGTAGTATGAGATTAAATAGAGTAATATGTATTTTTATTTGGAATTAACTCAACATAATCTTAAATTTGAAAGATAAGTAGCAATGGTATGATGTAATTAAATAGAGTATTATGATAAGTAGTAATGGCAGTATGAAATTAAATAAGTAATGCGAAATTTTATTTTGATTAAATTTCCGTCCATCGAGAAAAGTAGTGTGAAATTAAATAGAGTCGTATAAAATTGAAACAAGAAAATCTTGGCAAATACTTGTATGAAACCGATTATTACCATGACCACTTGCCCGACCCGCTTGCTGCTCGTCCATCCGCCCACCCGTGATAACAACCCTAACTATATAAACAAAAAAAAAACACAACAATATACATCTCTCTCCGTCCACGCAAATCTATAGTACCCTTTCACCTTTCTTCCATAGCTTGTTCAACCATCTCCTCGTCGACCCTAGTGGCACAACCATTAGTGCCGCCGCCATTGAGAAAATCAAAATAGAAGTCGGATATCACATTTGAAACTCTTCTCAGTGCTTTTAGTGTCCCCAATTTCTTATCCAATATCCATTTATTTGGCTTGCAATCTTTTCACCATTAAACTCTGCCAGCGTAATTAAAAATTCTAAAATATTTTGAGCTTGAATGGATTTGATGGGGTATTTAATGCTCTTCCTCGATATCCAGAGGGCGAGGTTGATAATTGATTCGATATGGGCAGCGCGTCTGATGCACGCGCATGAATCCATGGTGAAAAGGTTATTTTCAAAGTAATCGTCGATTATATTAGACAAATCCCAGTTTCTTCAAATTTCAATTTTGTTATGGAGAATGACTTAATGACCATCCAATTTATCTCGAGAAGACACTTGGTGACCTCAAGGTCGTCGACTATGAATCTGATTGTTCGATCACGACGGAGATTTGTTCGGCAAAGTGATCTTGATCATGCAACTCGAGGCAGACAGTTTGGGAAAGGAATAAATCAAAATTTCTTGAGGGTGGCGTGATCGTCAATGGCCAGTTCATAGTGGACTAGGCTATCAGCGTTGTAAATTTGAAGGTCTATTGATTTGAAAATAAGTATCAGTAAAACGATGTTGCTTTCGGTGTTATAATCACCGAAACTAACATCAAACAGTTTCAGAATAATAAAAAGCAGTTTTAGAAAACTGATGTTGAGAACGATGTTAACAATTTCGAAACCAACATCACACAGAGTTTAAAAACGTGCAGCGGAATAAATATTAAAGATCAAGCACAACAACTTAAAATTATTTCACAAGTAAAAAATACTTGTGAACTTGGGTGTACAAACCCGAAAACTATATTACTTATCTTGTTCACGATCAATACAAAAAGATAAGAAGTAATATATGAAAACTAAAGTATCAAACACATGATACTAAATACTTGTCACCTTGATGAAAAGATCTTCTCCGTTGGTTACGGAACTTCGAAGAACTTCTTGATCTCGGACAGTGGCTCCAAGTAGCTATCTTGCTTGTGTTCTTCCTTGATGCTTTACGTCGCTCGTTCCTTGCTTTTTCGTGTGTCTCTTGGTTGTGGCAAAGATTGATTTGTCTTGTCCTTGTGTTGTCTTAAATAGATAAGTCCTAAAGTCCTAGTCTTGATAAACAAGGAAAATAAATCATAAACAAAATCTAAGAAACTAATTAAAGTCCTAATCATAAACTAGGAAACAAATAAAGTCCTAAATCTAGTTCCCTAATTTATTTTGAACCCAAGAAAGGTAAACAACTAAATAAAGAATTATTCCCAAGAGTAAAATCCTCAACAATCTCCCCTTTTTGCCTTTTTGGACAAAATACCCAAGACGTATGAAAATGATCAAAAGACTAAAAACTCCCCCTAAATTAGAAACTCCCCCTAAATGAAGTAAACATTGTTTAAAATAAACAAAAACAAACCACATTCACAGCATCGTCTTCTACATCTTCTCCCCCTTTTTGTTCTGAAAGCAAAAGAGCCTCAACAAATAATTTCTAAAGCGTCTGGTGCTGTGCAACCTGGTTATCTAACAAAGTAATCTGGTCTCGGACAAACGGAGCAGAAAAATGAACCATGTTGGTACTGATGTTGGAAATACCAGAACCAACACCAGACATGACACCAGCTCGAAGAGGCGCCAGGGTGCCTAAAGAAGGCAATCAGATTCTACTTCACGGAAACATCAACGGGGAATTCGACGCTCAGCAATCAAGCCCCAGTTTTGAAATCCCAAGAACAGCTCCTCAGCTTCACTCGCCAAGAACCTCGTGGAGATTGGTTCTATGTCTTCAATCTAGACGGCTTGAGACGGAGCCTCATCAGAGCTAGCAGAGTGGTCGGAGGCAAATATTGACATCGGTGCACTGGCAGATGGAACATTGTCAGAATCGAATCTTGGAGAAGAGGCAAGATTGTCTGCAGGGGAAGTTGGTTTCAATGACACAACACCAGAACCAACATGGGCTGACACGACAGCTTTGGACTTCTTCTTTTCTCTCTTTGGGTGGAATTTTCTTATTAGTTAGACACACAGTATGTTTCCGGAGCATTGCCGGGTGATGGTGAATTCGATATTCTGCAAGAGATTGAAAATAGCTACAAACAAAAAATCGAGTGTCGCAGGCAGTAAAATTGGGAGAAAGAAAAAGTAAAAACCTTAACTTTGTCAATATGGAAAAGTCGTAAGCAATAGATAAAAGAAAAAATAACTCCCCCACTCTTTCTCAAAATAAGACACACTATCTCTATGCTTAAATAGCCCACTATCTCTTATTTGGAGAATAAAATCACAAATCCCAACTATAAATTAAAATCGAGATAGAGTTAGATTTTTATAAACCATCACCATAGTTGAACAAAGCATTTGCAAAGCAATTTTTCACTCACCAAATCAATATCTTCTGTCCAACCGTCCGATTACAACTCCAATGAAACACGCGGTTATCAAGATTCTAAACAAGATTAAAAGAATTCAAGATAGACACGAACACAAAAAAACAGAACGCACAGCGAGGAGACATCTTCTCAAAGTATGAATGTCCTAATTGATGCCTAAAAAGATGACCTAAAAAGGTAAAAAAAAAATTCACATTATGGTTTTAGTGACTTAATCCGTATTGCTTTTCATGATTGGTGACATTATAACCAACATTGCCTCAGGTGAAGTCAATGGAAACTTACCCCTTAACCCAAGTTAATGACTACGTCAAAATTACTCAAGTATGTGAGATTTAAAAATTGGATCAATTTGTATCCAGATTTTCCTCGTCTTTTTAGAAATTTGAAGAGAAATAGCTTATATTCAACAATTGTTGTTAACACCTCTTGTTTTTTGACCTGGGAGAAAATCAGTTTTTGCGGGCAAGCTCCACAATCACCTTAGTCTTTTTGTCACCACTTTTATTACAACACAAGACTTTATCACATTTTCAACCAGACTTAATGCCTTTAGATTATGTTTGAGAAAAAAAATAAAAATACATGCAAAAGTATACAGATGTTGTGACTGATGTTGGTATGGTGTGTCACAACATCAAAACAAACATTGACTTAGACAATGCACATACCGAGATCTCTTCTCAAACAAGAGAAGGTCTCTAAATCTAATGTCTTTGTGAAGATATCAGCAAGCTGATTGTCTGTTCCTATATACTCAAGGCTAACTATCTTCCTCTCAACCAAGTCACGAATAAAGTGGTACCTTATGTCAATGTGTTTGATTTGTGAGTGTTGGACCAAATTTTTCAAGATATCAATGGCACTGGAAGTATCACAGAGCACAGTCAATATTCTTCTATGTAGACCGTAGTCCTATATCATTTGGTTCATCCACAATAGCTGTGTACAAGCACTTCCAGCTGCAATATACTCGGCTTTAAGAGCATCCTCTACTCGCTTGGGCTCTGTTTTGAAAAGAGATAAAGATTCTCGAGTTTTAAAACAATTAGTAAACAAGAAAAAAAATCTTACCATCTCTTTGAAATTTATTTGTCGCTTTCTTGTAGTTCTTTCATCGAGATCTCCAATGATTTGTCTCATAAGATGATTCTTCTGAATATTTGAGGGAATATTTCTCTGATGTAAGTCAATGGGTTCAGCTGGATCTTCCACACCTGAATTAGAATCTGATTCTGCAGCAGCTTGAGCAGATGTTGGGTGTGATGTTGTGTTCCCAGAACCATCACCGGTACCAACATCACTCGTTTCTCCAGTTTCAACACCTGCAGCTTCATCCTTGGTCAATCTTTCCAGCATCTTGTACCTGCAGAATACATGACCAATTATTTGGTAACAATTGTCAGAAGTCCTCTGACCAGTGAGGATACATGTACTATCCTCATCATAGACTTCACACTTTTCATGAGTGAACTTGACATTAAAACCACCATCGCACAGTTGGCTGATGCTTATCAAGTTCGTAGTTAAGCCTTCAACTAGTAACACGTTCTCTAGCTTTGCAAAACCAGGGACATGAAGAGTTCCTTGGCCAATGATTTGACCATTTTCACCTCCACCATATTTTACTTTTCCACCTTGTAATTTGACAATATTGGAAAGTAGATCTTCAGATCCTGTCATTTGCTTGGAGCATCCACTTTCGAAGTACAAGGCTCCAGGGACGTGGGATTTCAGGGAGGTACAGATCATGTTGCACTTGATATCATTTTTCTTGACCCAAACCTTTTTGAACCTGGTGTTGGTTTTCAGGAAACCAACATTGGATTCAGCAGTCAGCTTCGACCTTTTAAAATTAGTTTGTTTGCCAACAGGCTTCCAGCAGTATGGTCGTATGTGACCTGGTTCACCACAGTAATAACACACGTATTGTCTTCTTCTCTTCTTGTGGCGTTTGGTCGACTTCACCTTTTGACTTGAATCCGGCTTTTGAATATGCTTTTATCCAATCCCGTGTTTTGAACAATCCAGGATACTCGATCCAGAATCTCATCCACCTTGGCCTTGCCCCTGTTGAGGTTTGTGAGGGTTTCTTGGACTCTCTTAAAATTGTTCTTTACTCGTTCTAGCTCAATATCCTTTTTGGTGAGGGACGACTCCAATCAGACAATTATATTCAGTTTGTCATCCTTTTCCTGAGTCAGTTTATCCACCTCGATCTTAAGACCCTTGACTTTGAGTACTTGTTTTTCCCAACTAATAAATAATTGCTTATGCTCAATGCACAACTTTTCGTACTCGTCAAGAGACTCATCATCCTCTGTATCCATAGTACTTAGAAAAATAAGGATCAGTACTTAAAATGTTAAGTAACCCGATCTAGATGTCAATTGTAAAACTTGAAGGTATATGGATTTGAAAATAAGTATCAGTAAAACGATGTTACTTTCGGTGTTACAATCACCGAAACTAACATCAAACAGTTTCAGAATAATAAAAAGCAGTTTTAGAAAACTGATGTTGAGAACGATGTTAACAACATCGAAACCAACATTACACAGAGTTTAAAAATGTGCAGCGAAATAAATATTAAAAATTGAACACAGCAATTTAAAATCAGTTCACAAGTAAAAAATACTTGTGAACTTGGGTGTACAAACCTGAAAACTATATTACTTATCTTATTCACGATCAATACAAAAAGATTAGAAGTAATATATGAAAACTAAAGTATCAAACACATGATACTAAATACTTGTCGCCTTGATGAAAAGACCTTCTCTGTTGGTTACGCAATTTCGAAGAACTTCTTGATCTCGGACAGTGGCTCCAAGTAGCTATCTTGCTTGTGTTCTTCCTTGATGCTTTGTGTGGCTCGTTCCTTGCTTTTCCGTGCGTCTCTTGGTTGTGTCAAAGATTGATTTATCTTGTGTCCTTGTGTTGTCTTAAATAGACAAGTCCTAAAGTCCTAGTCTTGATAAACAAGGAAAATAAATCCTAAACAAAATTTAGGAAACTAATTAAAATCTTAATCATAAACTAGGAAACAAATAAAGTCCTAAATCTAGTTTCCTAATTTATTTTGAGCCCAAGAAAGGCAAACAACTAAATAAAGAATTATTCCATAGAATAAAATCCTCAACAAGCGTGGATTGTCCCAACAGGAGTAAATAAATGCATATTTTTTCTTCAATTTCAACCTAACAACCCAAGGTTTTCTATAAAAATATTTTAGAATCATGATTTTTTTAAAACTTGTTTAATGTGTGGAATTTAAAATTTTTTGTTGTTTGGTATATTTTAAGAGGTTTGATGTCAGCGAAAATTGTGAATTCACACTATTTTTGTTGATTACTCTTTACATGTGTACTGATATGTATTTGTTTATTGAGGTTTATTTGGAAGTTGCCAACATTGTCATTGCAGAGTAATCCAATTATCAAGAAAGCTCACATGTTCTGTTTTTGTAATTATTATTTTTATTATTATTAATACATATAATATATAACTAAAATCTTAATATACAAGTTTGATGCTCATACAAAAACCAATCTGGAGAAAGCGTACAAATCAATCGAGAAAGCTATAGTCATCATATTGACGGGTTAATAAATTCAATTTGCAAAAACGAAAATATAGGAGCTCCTTGTATTTCAAAATGATGACAATTTTTGCTCCTTTAAAGTTTGCATAGAGAATTAGTAATATCAATCTCCTTACAGACTTGGAGAAATTTCCCCACCACCGAACCTTTAGAATCACATTTAAATTTGAGAAAATTACCAAATTGGTTAACAGCTGTTTCAACAAAAACTATCTCAACTTTAACTAAAAACACCCAGGAACATTTGGTAGTCTCCGTCGAGTCATTTGATAACCAGCAACACATTCGACTATCTTCGCCACCCGATCATCCAAAGATATCATGGCTCTTAGAATTCTTTTCCAGGTATGCTTGGCATGGGCAACACACTCCTTACTATACCTGTATGACCACCGTGAAACACAACTTCCAGAGATTGAATTTACGCTTCCATACTTCACTGGAAAGTACCCGAATGTGCCAGCATTCGTGCCTCCAATTACCCACAAACGATCATCCTTAGCCGAATAATGGTAGTCAACAAAATAGTTAACCTGTCTGCAGTTAAACAATGATACTTATAGACTTTTAAGATTTTACCAATTACTTGAGCGCAAGTAATATTAAAAAAAAACAGCACATGAAACTAGAAGTGACGCACTTCCAACAATTATTTTTAAATAGAAAATTAAAAAAAATGTTAAACCCACATACAATTATAATTCTTTTATGAAAAATATTACAAATTATAGTAAAAGTATCACAAATTCAGGTAAATGTATCCTACAATATAGTTAAAGTATCACAAGATTATATATTTGTTTTTTCACAACTGTTTTTTTTACTATATGTAGTTAAAGTATCACTAAATGATGTTAAATTATCACAAAATATAGTCAATGAATTACAAGTTTCTAGTGTATAATTTCTATTTTTCACGTGTATATTTTTTACAGTAGGTACCACAAAATATAACTAAAGTCTCATAAATGTAGTTCAAGTATCACATGTTTAATACAATTTACAATAGTGGTTTAAAGTATCACAGGTCTCATTAAAAGTATGAACTTACACTATTTACAATAAAAATACCACTAATTTAAGTAAATTTATTGATTGATTATTTGATACGGCCTTGGCGATGCGGATATTGTCCCCTTACAATTAGTAATGTTAGCGGACACCCACGTGAACTTACCACAATGATCTCGAACAGGAAAATTATTAGTTAAAACCATAAAATAATTTTACCGGTATGGGAGGTAATTTTATTTGATTATTTTTGAAAATAATTGTTATAGGTTTTGAACAGTATTTAACAAAAAATGTAATCTTTCAGTTAAAACCATAAGATAACTTTACTAGTACGAGCAGATAATTTTATGTTATTATTCTTGGGAATAATTATTATGTGTTTTAAATAACTTTTATTAGTATTAACATTGAATGTATTTATAGCCTACTACTTTAATAGGAGAATAGTTTGAACGAGTTTAGCAACAATTAATTTTAATTTTTATTGAATATTGATTGTATTTATGTTATTTATTATTTTAGCATGATTGATTGATTGATTTATTATTATTTAATTTTTTTTTGTGTGTGTGTTGTGATTCAAATATTTCATGTTTCATATATGAATATTACTTAGTTGTATAAACTTTAATTTCTTATGTAGGCTAATGCTAGAAAATGGCTTATATTTATAATTCAAAATGATTAAACCATTCAAGGATGATGTATGAGAGGGTGAATGATTCATAAGAGTTTACTGAAAATTATATCTCTATTTAATATGATTCTTAATAATAACATTTTAACAAATAAAAATAAACGAAAAATATATAATTACTGATCAATTAGTGTTTTTTGTAATTCTAAAATAAAAAAATCAAGTATGTGATATCTTCTCAAACAAAACAACAACAACAACAAAACTTCATTAATGTATGCAATTGAATAATTCAACTAATCTCTATAGTATAACAAAAAATCGATCTTATCATACATATTATTAATATTACACGATACATGTCCATAAAAATATGTTAGATGATAATTATATATTAAAATCAAGTGAATTACATTTTAAATGTGTAAAATGACATTATATGATTTATTTTTTTATTATTAATTTTGTATTTTAATTTTCAAAATACCGAGAGGAGAGAATTTCCCTTAGTAAAATACCGAGGGCACTAAGTTCCCCTCAGTATCACCAAGGGGAATTCTTTTCCTTCGGTACTTCACCGAGGGAATCCTCTCCCCTCGGTGTTTTTAAAATTAACAACACACACACACACACACACACACACACACACACACACACACACACACACACATATATATATATATATATATATATATATATATATATATATATATATATATATAGGGGTGGGTTCAAATGGGAACCATGTCATTATATGCAAACCGGCGAACTAGTGCTTTTATTATATACCAGCAGTGTTTTTATTATACAATAATAATATTTTATTGATATTTTAGTTATATACACCAACAGTGCTTTTATTATACAATCATAATGCTTTTAATAAAATGAGGAAATACACAACAAAATCTGATCCATCCATTTAATTAGATCTAAGGCCCTTAATTGACCTTAGGTTCACATATAATAACATGGTTCTCATTTGAACCTAATCCTATATATATATAATTTTCGATCAATTAGTATATTTTTGTGATTCTAAAATAAGAAAAGCAATCACATGGTATCTTTAAAAAATAACGAGACTTCATTAATTACGTATACAATTGAATAACTCAATCGATTTGCATGGTATAACAAAAGATCGATTGTGTTATACTATTAATATTACACGATACATGCCAATAAATATATGTTCGATTATAATTATATATTAAAATCATGTGAATTACATTTTAAATGTGTAATATAAAATTATAGGGTTTATTTTAATTTTATTAAAAAAAAATTCAAAATACCTGAGGGGACGAAATTCCCCTTGGTGATGCCAAGAGCATCTTTTTACCCCCAATATTTATTTATTTTTTATTTTTCGTTATTTACCGAGGGCATTTGATTCTCCTAGGCACTTTCGAAAGCTTTATATTCCCCTCATTATTAACGAGGGTGTTTCCGCTCGGTATATATTCCCTTGAAAATCTTACATCATTGCATTCGGTAATATTGACGGTAAACTTTGGCACCGATTACTGAAGGTTTTATCGAGGGTGTCGTTACCGAAAGTTTAATTCATTTGTAAATATCGCCCTAGGTAAAGTTCTCAGTATTACCTAGGGCAAATATGCCATCGGAAATCTACTATTTTTTTGTAGCGAATTTTACTTCATATTTACCATATTTTTAATATATAATAGCATATATAATACAAATTGAGATCACTAATAGCCAAAACAATTAAGACATCGAATTTATTATAATTTATAATATTGTATGCAAAACTACAAATATACATACTATTTTGCGAGTCACCAATTAAAAATATGTGGGAACGACAACTCTACAAATATAATAACAAAAATACTGCATATAATAAAATATCAATGATTACATACTTAGTGATTTAATTGCTTAAAATCAACAATAATGCTAATATCTAATTAACATATTTACTCACCATGATATTCGTGCATCGTACGGGTATAAAGTACTAATTTTTAATTAATATAAATTTTTTTATAAATTTTAATTATTATAATTAACATAATTCATACTATCAATTATTATTTTATTTTAAATAAATTTAGCTTAAATTATTATATTTTAATTTCATATATTTTCGCGCTCTTAACAAATGTCGTTTTTCTTTTTAATTGTTTTTGTCATATTTCTAATTCTTCGAAATGCAAACATATGCAATTCTGACAAGTCAATGTATTCCCATTATTTACCACTAGCTCACCAAGGCACCAACACGTACTCTAGATTTTGAGCAAATGTTCATATTGTAGCCAAAATTAAGAACCTATATATTTTGACAAATACACCATTTAATTTATTACCCTTCCTCACTTAAATCCAGAACTAGGACAATTTATTAGGTGGACCTGGGTGCACCTTGCTGGGTGGACCTGGGTGCACTCTGTTTTACATGATGATATCTGACAGTTATACGTGATGATATGTGTCAAAAATTTAAAGTTTAGGGTTTACTTTTCCATTTTAGGGTTTAGTTTTTCATTTTTAGGGTTTAATATTCCATTTTAGGGTTTAGTTTTCCATTTTAGGGTTTAGTTTTTCATTTTTAGGGTTTAATATTTCATTTTAAGGTTTAATTTTTTATTTTTTTAATTTAATTTTCCATTTTATTAATGTGTCAGTTATATATGATGATATGCGATAGAAATTTAGGATTTAGAGTTTAATATTCAATTTCAGGGTTTAGTTTTTTATTTTAGGGATTAATTTTCCATTTTTAGGGTTTAATTTTTTGTTTTAGGTTTATTTTTTTAATTTTAGGATTTTAAATTTTAGATTTAGAGTTTCAATTACTTGTGATTATACGTACCAGTTATATGTGATAATATGTACCAGTTATATACGATGATAAATTAAATTACAGGTGAACCTTATAAGGTGCACGTGGGTCCATGGTATACTTTCCCTAAAATTAGGGGGTTTAGACGTGATTGGAATAAATATAAAATTGAAAAAATATGTATAAAAAATATATCCCGAATTTTGGGGTTTAGATGTGATTGTAATAAATATAAAATTGAAAAAAATATAAAAATATCTAAAATGACAAATAATTTGAAAGGAGATTAGAACTCTAAACAACAGTTATTTAGGATCGGAGAAATGTTACTTTATAAAGCAATCTCACGTCACACCGTTTGAAGTTGGACGAAATATACTAATTTTTTTTTTTAATTTTAAAAAATAGTTACCATAGGATAGGTTCTAGAAAATAATTATTAAAAAAAAAACTCTAAAAACTAAAATAACTTAAGCTCGAAAAAATTGAAAACTAAAAACAAACAAATCTAAAAAAATTAATCCCTAAAAATAAAAAAATTGACCAACACTGGAAAAAGGTAAAATAATTACAAAAAAAAAAATAAAAAAAAATACTAATAAACAATAAACAAATTTTGGGCTCCGTCTAGAAGATCATCAAATGGTCAGCCAGCAGTTTGTCTTTTTCATGCTTAGAAATTTGAAAGACGGACCATGTTGGAAAGCTTCGAAGACCTTTCTATGCTGCTTGATGCTGGCATTATCAATACACAGGTTCCTGTGCATACACGGTGGTTTCATTAACGAAATAGTGGAAATAATATTTTTAATAATTTAGGAATAGTGAAAATAAATTGTAATCGAATTTCAATAAAAAATTAAAGGAGTAAGTATTAGACTAGTTTGGGTCGAGGTACACCTTACCACACTCGTTAAGGTGGAACCAATAAACAATAGATTAACACGTTATTTTTCAAAATTTGACAATCATTGATATTTTCGTGTGCAACGATTAGTAATCTTGAACTATATGTCAATCCAATGTTCAATAATAGAAGAAAAGATTATAAAAACCAATTCTATGCTTATAAAATTTATTGCTGTAAACTATTTTGAAATGGACCATATAAAATAATATTTTTCGTAAAGCTTATATTTTTCAGTATAGGCACTAGAAAGAAAAAAAAAATGATAATAATAAGATTTTCACCGTTTGGTAATTTGAAGGACTTCTAAAATTGTTTATGTATTTTCCAAATTGTGTTTCATAAATATACGACAAGTAATGAGATAATCTTTCAACTTTTGGGGTTAGCTTAAGAAGATAATAGTATCAAATAAAATGAAGGCAGCCCTTTTATAATTACTAGCGTACTAAAGTAAATTAGTATCACTTTATAATTGACGGTTCAAATACGAATCATCTCAAAAAATACATAGGAGGCGGTTTATATAAAAAGTGCTTTAATTACTTCAACATAGGTAACGATTTTTCAATTGGAAACGTTGTTAATAAACACCATAAAAAGCGACTCCAATAATGATAATGTGTCTGATAGTTTGGGGATAAATATATTTTTATTGTTGTTATGAAATCATAAAAAGTAAGAATTCTAGTATAATAGTATTTCCTTATTATGGATATTGAGTATAATTAGAAGATTTTATCCCATCTTATGAAGGAATCCTATTAACAGTCTTAATAATCTTATAAATAGGGGATTCGGGCTCTTATTTCAAGTTTTAAGCTCTGATGCTTATCTCTTAGACCCTAAATCTCATGCTATTATTTCATAACTCCACCCCTCTCTCTCTCATGGAGCTCACATTATTCTATCTTTTCTATGGAGTAATTCTGCTATCCTCAATTATCTTGGGTCATGGAGCTTACAGATTTTATGGCTCTTCTTTAGGAGAGGCGATGTCCTCTTTAGGAGACGGGAACCATAGATTGGGAACACGTATCTGAACATGTCTCTTATCTCTTATCTTTTGTCTCTTGTCAATACAAAGAGGACACAGGCCTCACTTCTTACTCTACGTTGATTTTATCCTACGTTTTAAGCTCTCGCACATCTCTCTCGAACAATATCTGATTTAAGTATCGGAGGACTTACGTCAGGTCTGCCCGGTTTCGGTTTTGTTTTGTAGATTCGATCATGTCGCCAAAAGTTTTTTGAAGATTTCTTAGATCGGTGATCATATATTTAAGATCAGTACTTTCAATTCTTGAAGTACCAATATTTTTGTTCCCGTCACGCCATAAATTGACTCAAGGACATATTAGATTGGACTAATAAATATTACAAATGTCTTTGAGCTCCCAACCCTAGTACTCAATCTAATAAATGCCCTCGAGAAAAGTTGATCAACTCATCATGTCGTGCTTATTGCAATTCCCTCGCCAGTTTGTTGATATTTGTTCATAAAACAACATACTTGTTAAATATGCATCTAATAGTCATTATTAAAGACCATTTTGATTTTACTTTATACCTAGTAGAAAGTTCCAAACACGTGCGCTTATCATGGCTTTTTATTTTGCATAAGCTACATTATCTATTTCTCTGTGCAATTATCTTCTCCCGCGTAGATTTGTAACATTTATCGCATCCCTTGTATTTGACGAGATCGGGATCAACGACGATTGGTGATGCGTTAAGGATCATATTTTATTATATTATTCAATACATTTATTCTCATGGTTTGTCTTATACTAATATTCCCCCATGCGTTGTGCGAACAATTACAATTATTTTATGTGTAATCTTATAAAGTATTTATTTTACTATTTATTAATAATTTATAATAATTAAATAAATGATTGTATATGTATAAGTAAGACACACACACATATATATATATATTTAAAATATAAATATTTTTCAAATATCTCATGATAATCGAGAACGGGACCAATGCTAATTTTAAAAAGATACAAGCTATTCAGGACATGGATCCTCCACGAATCGCGAAAGAGATCCAATACCTGACGGGGTGATTGGCGACGCTAAATAGATTTATCTCTCGAGCGGCGGTGTGTAGCCTCCCCTTCTCCAGGGTTTTGCGCAAGGCCTCCAAGTTCAATTGGAATGCAGAATGCCAAAAGAACTTTGAAGAGTTGAAAGAAGCCCAGTAGTGACGTTATACTTATACATGTCTATAGGGGAATCAACAATAAGTACGGTGTTGTAAAAAAAGAGAGGAAGAGGCAAACCCCAGTCTATTATGTTGGTAACGTATTCAAAGGGGGAGAACTTCGGTAAGCCGAAAATCGAGAAAGGAGCAAATTGCCCTTGCAGTCACATCTAGACTACTAAGACCCTACTTCTCTACTCATAAAATAGCGGTTAGGACTAATCTACCGTTGAAATCAGTCCTTAGCAAGCCAGAAATATCGGGAAGGCTCATCAAATGGGTGGTTGAGACGAGTGAATTCGAAATAGAGTTCCAAAGTCGGGTAGCAATTAAGGTTCAGACTTTAGTGGACTTTATGCAAAAGATGACATGACCTCAAGAGAAGGATGGGTGATGGACGATATTGGTCGATGGGTTCGCGGTAAACGCTGGGTGCGGGGTCGAGATAGTTTTGATCAGTTCGAAAGGAGATGAAACGGGACATGTTGTCCGGTTAAATTGTGAATTTTTATTTAGATTAAATTGTCGTCCATCGAGAAATAGTAATGTAAAATTAAATAAAGTCGTATGAATTTTTATTTAGAAGAATGGGAAAAACTGAAATAAAAAAATAATTAGTAAGAATAACTTAGTACTCTTATATTTTAATTTGATTTAAATGAGAAATTAAAATTATATTAGATTTATTGGACAAAATATTTCCCAACTAAACATATAAAAATTGACCCTAAAAATTATAACAAATGTCACACCATCGCATTAGATCCTTATTAGTCGAGTTAATGCCCTTTACTTTGTGTTTCATTTAACATTACATCACATTACTAATCTACTATATAAAATATATTTTGATAAATTGCAGTTACAACATGGGCACTCTCATTTATCGATTTGACGAACACAACCCGTTTGAGGCATTCATTCTCATAAATCACAGTCACCTTTTGTGTGAATGCTTATTATTATTATTATTATTATTTTTGTAACACACTTTGTTTGTGATCTCTGCAATTGTTTTTATGAGAGTTTTCGAGAGTCAAATGGTAATTATTTTTTTTCGAGATTATTTGTTTTGTGACTAATCTGTAAATTTGAATGGAATATTTGCTTGATTTTATTTATTTTAATAATTGCAAACTCTTTATTTAATATCTTAGCTTCTTTTCTGCATCAAGTTTTATGCAATACTAGCTAAGCTAGTTTTATTAACTTTGTGTTATAACATATAATATTAATTGTTTTCTCATTTTAATTATTTTCACAATTTGATCAAATATCTTGTATATCTCCTATATATTTTAATATTTTTTCAATTAAATATCTTGTATATCTCCGATATTTTCTAATAAACTTGTTTAGAATACTTTAAATCATCTTTGAAATATGATATTTTGAATAAATCACTATCAATATTTAAAGGCATATAAAACTATAAATAATAGAATAATAAGAAACAAACATGAAACAAAATGAGAGTTTGTTAATACATTCCATTGATCAAATATAAATATTTTTATTGAATGTGCACAAAATACGGACTAATTATTTTCTGGTCTAAAAAAACAATATATTCGTTGAATACACCATACTTGGAAACCGAAAACACGTGGAAACTGGAAAAATGAGATAGAGTAAACGTTGGTTGAATAATCCGCCATCAAAATGAAACGCTTCAAAGACACAATTTAGTTAATTTGGTTAGTTAAATAACTCATTTATTAATCAAACTACACACATACCTTTGGAGGAAGGGCATACGCTTTAAAGACTAAATTTGGTTAGTTAAATAACTTATTTATTAATCAAACTACACACATACCTTTGGAGGGAGAACATTGCAGTCAGAGTCTAGAACATCAAATGTTTGACTTCGACAGAAGACAACGGAGATTTTGTTTATCTTTGATGAAGAAAATGCGTTACAAATAAGTAAATCTCACTATAACATTGTTTATCTTTGATGAAGAAAAGATTTTGTTTATCTGATGAAGAAAATGTGTTACAAATAAGTAAATCTCACTATAACATATTTATTATGTTGAAGATTATATTACCATTCTTTATTATTGTGTATTTGGCTTTGGGGCGATTATGATTTCGTGCTCATTCTTGTACATGACAGGTCACCTCACTATATATGCTTTGCTTCGAAATCATCTCTTCTTCAGGTTGAAATGATGAGGCAAAATGGTAAAATAGATTTTTTTATTTTTTTTTTCTGTGAAGCACAAGACGCTTCTCACAACCCGAAGAGTTGATTTCGAAGTAAATCTAGAAAGTGAGATGACCATGGATGAGCGCCTGAAATTCCCAAAAACAAACGCACAAATTATTGTAATAGAGATTCAACAAATAAATTTCATCAAAAAGTATCAAAAAAATAGAAATTTAATATAAATAAGTAATTCTAAAAATTTTGAAAAACGTTGAAAGATTTACTTATTTCTTCATCAATCAAGCACAACACGATCTCCGTCGACTTCTTGTCGAAATCAAATGAGTGATGTGTTTTTTGACGGCGCAAGAGAGTCTAGTGGTAGTGGTGGCTATGCAGAAAAACATATATCTAAAACATCTCCACCAAACTTTATACGAAGTATATCTGTTACCCTCTGTATTTATGGATATAACTTAGGTCTCGGAGTCTGGATTACACATTATTTAAGTATATCTGATACCTCACATTTACACCGCGCATCAGATAGATATAAATTAGGCCTCTGAGACCCTCTGCATTTACACTACCCATTATCTTGTTTTTAAAAAATTGTTTTGATTTTTCATAAAAAGGTATTACTTAATTTTTTGGATTTTTTTCTAAACGATAACTTCAACTCATCTATCTCTATCTTTACACACATACACACATGTACAAAACCTATCATTTCTAAATATGTTATTTTTGAATCTTTAGATATTATCATTACCGCATGCATACATATTTATTTAATTAATTATAAAATTAATAGGGTAAATTAAAATTAATATCTATCACATTAATTTACATATATATATATATATATATGACTTGCACATAAATAATTTTTAATATATGAATAAGTAAATTTATTTTTTAAGTCAAATTATGGCAAATTAAAATTACAATTAATAAAATTTACTATATCTATAACTAGAAGAATTTTTTTTTTTAATATTCTTATCATTTATAAATGCATGGTCACCATTTCTATGTACAATAAAATTCATTATTTATATCCCGTTAACTAATATTTTCTCTACGATGCTAAGAAATTGATATAATATTATATTCTAATTTATATTTATGTATGATAAACGTATTAGAATTAAACGCATGACCAACATATTTTATAAAGTTTTGAAATATTATAATTGATTTATATTAGTTTCCAACTGATTTAAATCAGGACTTGAAAATAGTTTTTAAATCATATATTAAATATAACAAAAATAATTAGATAATTTCAAAATAGAAGATCAGTATGGACGGAAATCTTTGTATAATCTTTAATTTATAATGTTTCAATATCTCAAAGCTCTAAAAGAACTAAGATATATAATAATTATTAAGAGCCTTCATAAATAATTCTTTACTTTCCATTAAGCGACCTAATATACAAATTAGCCATCATAAATAATCATTTGGTTAAGTGTATGTCTGTTTGGTCGTATTTTAAATAAAAAATTTAATTTACATTGTTCATGAATACAACAGTATATTCATCCTTAACATCAAAATGGTAAACTAAGAATCATACCCTCCATCAAATATTATTTATTTAAAATTAAATAATACAAAATAACCTTCATAAATAATTAATTATTTTGAATATGGTAAATCTAATTAGATTAATCATTTTTAATATTTAAATGGTGAAATTTAAACAATTTCAAACATATAATTATCCCACTAAAAAGATACTAATCTCCATTAATTATAATTAAATGGAAATTGAAATATTTACTACACAATCCCTGGACAACTGTACTTTAAATTTCCGAAAAAATAAAAAAAGTAAGTAAATATTACAAGAACCAATTGATTTTTAATGTTCGAATATTTTTTTAATGGAAAATAAAAAGTAATCAATAGCTACACGTTGTCGCAAATAACCATTAAAATCCAAAACTTCTAAAATGATATACACAATATTATATATATGTGTGTATGTTTACATATATATATAATTAAATATTTATTACTTTGTGTACACAATTTCCTTATGGGTGTGCCACTCTATTATACGAGACATTCTCTAATAAGAAAATACATTGATTTGTTAATTAATATTTATTCAATTGACAATTACAATATATTATGGAAAATAAAAAAGTGGATTGAGTTTATTTTTTACAAATTTGATCATGTAGTTTATCTTTCTCCATAATTTATTGATTGTTTATTTGATACGTATTTGTCGATGCGGATATTGTCCCTTACAATTAGTAATGTTAGCGGAAACCCACGTGAACTTACCTCAATGATCTTGAACAATAAAGTTTTTAGTTAAAACCGTGAAATAGTTTTTACTAGTGTGGGAGTTAATTTTATGTGATTATTTTTGAAAATAATTGTTATGAGTTTTGAACAGTATTTAACAAAAATGTTATATTTCAGTTAAAACCATAACTGAAATACTCAAAAGAGTTTATTGAAAATTATTTTTCTATTTAATATGATTCTTAATAATTATATTTTGAAAAATAAAAAAAATGAAATTATCGATCAATTAGCATTTTTGTTTATTCTAAAATAACGAAATCAACCATGTGATATCTTTAAAAAAACAAACAAACAAAAAAAAAATAATGAAACTTCATTAATTACGTATGCAATCTAATAATTCAACTAATCTATATAGTATAACAAAAGATCAATTTTATCATACATAATATTAATATTACACGATACCTGTTAATAAAAATATGTTATATGATAATTATATATTAAAATCAAGTGAATTACATTTTAAATGAATAAAATGACATTATAAGATTTATTTTATTGTTATAAATTATGTATTTTAATTTTCCAAATACCGAGGGGAGAAAATTTCCCTCGCTAAAATACTGAGGGCACTGAGTTGCCCTCAGTATAACCGAGGGAATCCTCTTTCCTCGGTGTTTTTAAAATTAACAAAAAAAATAAACAAATAAAAAAAACGATCAATTAGTATTGTTTGTAATTATGAAATAAAGAAATCAACCAAGTGGTATCTTTAAAAAAAAAAAGAGACTTCATTAATTACGTATGCAATTGAATAACTCGATCGATTTGTATAGTATAACAAAAGATCGATTGTGTTATACTATTAATATTACACGATACATGCCAATAAATATATATTCGATGATAATTATATATTAAAATCATGTGAATTATATTTTAAATGTGTAATATAAAATTTTAGGGTTTATTTTAATTTTATTTACAAAAATTCAAAAATACCGAGGGGACGAAATTCCCTTAGGTAATGCAGGGGCATTTTCTTACCATCAATATTATTATTTTTTTCATTTTTCGTTATTTACCGAGGGCATTTGATTCCACTAGGTACTGTCCAGGGCTTTATATTTTCATATGTATTATCGATGGGTTTTTCCGTTCGATATATATTCCCTTGAAAATCTTATGGCATTTGGTAATAGTGGCGGTAGATGTTGGCACCGATTTATAAAATAGTTTTACCGATGGTGTTGTTACAAAAGGTTTAATCCCTTAATAAATACTGCCCTCGGTATTACGTAGGGAAAATATGCCATCGGTAATTCACTATTTTCTTATAGTGAATCTTACTTCACATTTACCATATTTTTATTTTACAATAGCATTTATAATACAATTTGAGATTACTAATAGGCAAAACAATTAAGACATCAAATTTATTATTATGATTTATAATGTTGTATGCAAAACTATAAATATACATACTATTTTACGAGTCACCAATCGAAAGTCTGTAGGAACGACAACTTTACAAATATAATAACAAAATATTGTGTACAAAAAAATATCAATGAATACATATGTAGTGATTGAATTGCTTAAAATCAATAATAATGCTAATATCCAATTAACATATTTACTCAACATGAGACCGCGCATCACACGGGTATAAAGTACTAATTTTTAACTAATATATAATTTTTATAAATTTTACTTATTATAATTCACTTAATTCTTACTATCAATTATTATTTTATTTTATATAAAATTTACTTAAATCATTATATTTTATTGATTTTGTGAATTTTGATAGAGTAATATGAAGTTTGATAGTGTTATTTCACAGTGCACTTCATAATGTTTGTTGTAGACATAATTGGTTGCATCTAGTATTGAAATTTGATAGATAAGTATCAATGTAGCGTGAAATTAAATAGTGTAATATGTATTATTATTTGGATTAAATTCAACACAATCTAAAACTTGAAGGATAAATAGCAATAGTAGTATGTAATTAAATAAAGTAACAATGATAAGTAGCAATAGCAGTTTGAAATTAAATAAGTAATGTGAATTTTTATTTGGATTAAATTGTCGTCCATCGAGAAATAGGTGTGGAATTAAATAGAGTCGT
The DNA here is from genome assembly GCA_014905375.1 of Phtheirospermum japonicum. Taxonomy (NCBI): domain Eukaryota; kingdom Viridiplantae; phylum Streptophyta; class Magnoliopsida; order Lamiales; family Orobanchaceae; genus Phtheirospermum; species Phtheirospermum japonicum. Next base: position 176,165 of record BMAC01001230.1, read on the forward strand.
ATAAATTTTTATTTAGAACAATGATAAAATTTTGAAATAAGAAAATTTTTAGTAAGAAACTTAACTCTTATGTTGTAATTTGAATTAAAATGAAATTTTAAAATTAGATTAAATTTATTGTGACAAAATATTTCCCAACAGAGCATATGAAAATCGACCCTAAAAATTATAACAAATGTCAAATTATCGCATCAGATCCTTATTAGTTGAGTTAATGCCCTTTAGTTGTGTTTCATTTAACATTACATCACATTACTAATCTCCTATATAAAATATATTTTGATAAATTGCAGTTACATCATGGGCACTCTTATTTATTGGTTCAACGAGCACAATGTACCCTTTCGAGACATTCATTCTCATAATTTACAATCACCTTTCGCTTTTGAAAGTCTAATTATTTTGTGAAAGCTTATTAATTTTTTTTTTAACACCCTTTGTTTGTGATCTCTGCTATTCTTTTTATGAGAGTCTTCAAGTCGAATGGTAATTATTTGTTTTCGAGATTATTATTTGTTTTGTGGCTAATTTGTGAATTTGAATGGAATATTTGCTTGATTTTTTTTTTAATAATTGCAAACTCTTTATTTAATATCTTAGCTTCTTGTGCATCAAGTTTTATGCAATACTAGCTAACTATCGATTATTAAATCTCAATTAATTTATTATTTATCAACTAGTTTTATTAAGTTTGTGCAATAACTTATAATATTAGTAATTGTTTTCTCATATTAATTATTTTCTCAATTTGATCAAATATCTTGTATATCTCCGATATATTCTAATATTTTTTTTAATTAGTTTGTCAACTATCAGTTATCTTTATCAAATTTGTCTAGTACCTTATAATATTAATTATTTTCTCACATATTAATTATTTATCCATTGATCAAACATCTTATATATCTCCAATATAATCTAATAAAGTTGTTTAGAATACTTTAAATCATCTCGATGTTTTGAAAAACACGTAAAAATTGACCGATCGTATAGATATAAATTGACCTCGAAGTTTGGACTATCCATTATCTTGTTTTAAAAAAATTATTTTGATATAGGTGATACTTGTACATTTACACCCACAACCACAATCAGATAGATATAAATTAGCCTCGAAGTTTGGACTATCAATTATCTCACATTTCCACTGCCCAACCACCCTCAGATTAGATATATAAATTGCCTTCGAAATTTGGACTATCCATTATCTCACATTTCCACCGCCCAAACCACCATCAGATTAGATANAGATTAGATATATAAATTGCCTTCGAAATTTGGACTATCCATTATCTCACATTTCCACCGCCCAAACCACCATCAGATTAGATATAAATTGCCTTGAAGGTTGGACTATCCATTATCTTGTTTTAAAAAAATTATTTTGAATGTACACCGCCTTTGATAAATATAAATCGAGAGTTTGGTACTATCCATTATCTTGTTTTAAAAAACTTATTTTGATTTTTCTCAAAGAGATTTTCCTTATTTCTCTTATTTTTAGATTTTTTTAATGAACAATCATTTTAATTCATCTATATATATATAAAGACTATTATTTTTAAATATATTTTTCAAAATTTTACTCCCAAAACTTTAGACGCTAAATATAGTAGTCATTTTAAATTAATTAAAAAAAATATTAAAATCATTTATTTAAATATTTATATTTAATTTATTAATTAAATACTTATTAAGTCTCTTAGATATAACTTATATATTTCAATTAAAACCCAATCATTACCACATGCATACATATTTAATTAATTATAATATTGAGTGGGTAAATTAAAATTAATATCTATTATTATTATCTATCACATTAATTTATATTTAAAATAAAATATTTATGACTTGTATTAAATAGTGTTTAATATATTTATATTCAAATCTAGAATAATAAATTTATTTCTTAAATCAAATTATGACAAATTAAAATTAAATTAATAAATTTTACACATATCTATAACTATATAATAAACAAGAAGAATAAAAAAAAGATTATTTTAAATATTTTTATCATTACTAAATGCATGGTCACCATTTTCCATGTACAATAAAATCTATTCCAAGGATATTTATATCTTGCTGCCCAATATTTTCTCTACATTGCTAAGAAATTGCTATAATATTATATTCTTTATATTTATGCATGATAAACGTCGTTAGAATTAAACGCACGACCAACATATTTTATAAAGTCTTGAAATATAATAAATGATTTACACTAGTTTCTAACTGATTTAAATCGGTCCTATATCATTTCTTAAATTATATATTAAATGTGACAAAAATAATTAGATAATTTCAAGATAGAATATCAGTATGGACGAAAAGCTTTGTATAATCTTTAATTCAGTATGTTCCAATATCTCAAAATTAAAAGAACTAAAATTTATAATAATTATTAAGAGCCTTGAATGATAATTATTTACTTTGCATTAAGTGACTTAATATACAATTTAGCCTTCATAAACAATTATTTTGGTAAAGTGTATGCGTGTTTAATCATATTTTAAATAAAAAATATTAATTTAAATTGTTCGTGAATACAATATATCCATCCTTGACATCAAAATGGTAAACTAAAAATTATACCCTCCATCAAATATTATGTATTTAAAATTAAATAATATAACCTTCATAAATAATTAATTTTTTTGAATATGGTAAATCCAATTAGATTAACCATCTTTAATATCTAAATTGTGAAATTTGAACAATTTAAAACATATAATTAACACACTAAAAAAGATAATAATCTCCATTAATCATAATTGAATTAAACTTGAAGTATTTACTACACAGTCTCTGGTCAACTGTACTTTTTATTTCCATAAAAAAATTGTATGTGAATATTACGGTAACCAATTTGTTTCTAATGTTCAACTATTTTTTAATGGAAAAATAAAAGTAATCAATGGCTACATGTTTCCGCAAATAACCATTAAAATTCAAATATTTAAAAATAATCTACATAATAAAAATATATATTATATATATAATTAAATATTTAATACTTTGTGTATACACTTTTCTTATGGGTGTGCCACTCTATTATACGAGAAATTCTGTAATAAGAAAATACATTGATTTGTTAATAAATATTTATTCAATTGACAATTACAATATATGATGACAAATAATAAAGAGGTATGCTTTTATTTTTTACAAATTTGATCATATAGTTTATTTTTCTCCATAATTTATTGACTGTTTATTTGATACGACTTTGGCGATGCGGATATTGTACCCTTATAGTTAGTAATGTTAGTGGACACCCACGCGAACTTATCGCAATGATCTCGAACATGAAATTCTTTAGTTAAAACCATGAAATATTTTTACCAGTATGGGAGGTAATTTTATGTGATTATATTTGAAAATAATTGTTATGGGTTTTGAACAGTATTTAACAAAAAGGTAATCTTTCAGTTAAAACCATAAAATAACTTTAATAGTACGAGGGGAAAACTTTATTTGATTATTCTCGAAAATAATTATTATTTGTTTTAAATAATTTTTACCTACTACTTCGGTAGGAGAATAGCTAGATGAATACATGAGTGGTAGGTTGATTATCTAAGAACCCTGCATATACTCCTATCCACTTGACTCAAAAGAAAATATTAAGAAATCTTAAAATTCAATGATTAGTTAACAATAACATTAAATATCACCCTTATATATTAATGCAAAATCCTCATAACCTATGTGTCTGCTTCGTATGCTTCGTTTGACAAATAAAAAATTATGGTGCTTCGTTTGCTTATGTGTAATCCAAGCCTAATATTTACCTATTTTATTTTTATTGTATCTTACCTAATTTAATTTTTTTAATTATATTTTTTCTTATTCAATACTTTGCTTTGATTCCCCTAATATAAAAATAGAAATAAATCATATATTTTATTGTATCTTACCTAATTTAATTTTTTTAATTATATTTTTTCTTATTCAATACTTTCCTTTGATTCTCATAATATAAAAATAGAAATAAATCATATATAATAGGTAGATAGATCTAAATTAGTTATTTTAATTAAAAGGAAAACTACATATGAAATAATTTTAATTAAAAAAATTATTATAAAAATAATTAAATAAATCTTATTGATAATATAATTTAAAATAATTTTATTTTTGGAGTATTAAATATTCTATGTAGGTAAAATATGAGTTATTTACAATAATCTAAGTATGTAACTAATATAAGTAATTTATTCAATCTAAATATAAAAATATTAAATTATATACTAATAATTAATAAACATTAATTAGATACCAGTACAATGCGACGCGGGTTAAGAGTATGGTATATCTTGAATATCTCAAAGTATGTAACTAATAATTAATAACGGATTTATCATAAATATTAATATATAAAATAATTTAATAATAATTATTAATAAAATAGATATTAGACACGGGTTTAGAATGTGACGCCTTTTAAAATTTTGTAAGTATGTAACTAAGATTTAATGAATTTAATTTAAACATCAAATACAAAAATATTTAATATTTGTAATAATTAATAAATAGATTAGACATGTACTACGAGTTGGGAATAATTATTTTGATTTTTAATTTTAGATTTAAAATTCAGTAATTATCACAAATATTTTTTATATTTATCTTTTGATAAGTTCCGTGTAATACACGAGTGTTAAAAAAGTACATATTAATTCAAAATCCTCATAATTTGTGTGTCTTCTTCGTATATTTCGATTGGATAATAAAAAATCTTGGTGCTTCGTTTGCTTATGTTTCATCAGAGCCTAATATATACCTAATTTAATATTTTCCTTTTACTATATCTTGCCTGATTTAATATTTTATTTTTATTATATTTAGCCTAACTTGATAGTTTTCTTTTATTATATTTTGTCTAATTCAATAATTTTCTTTTATACTCCTAATATAAAAATATAAATAAGTCATATATAATTAGTAGAAAAAAATCTAGATTAATTATTTTAATTAAAAGAAAAATCACATATGAAATAATTTTAATTACAAAAAAAACTTATATATGAAAATAATTAATAAATTGTATTTATAATAAAAGTTGAAATAATTTAATTTTGAAACTTTAAGTATTCTGTATAGGTAAATTATGACATATTTGCAATAATTGGAGTATGTAACTAAATATTAGTAATGAACTCAATCTAAATATGAGGAAATAAAATTATATAATAATTAATTAGTATATATTAGATAATGACACAATGCGAGGAGGCTTGAGAATATGAAATATTTTGAATTCATCTGAATATGTAACTATAATTACTAACAAAATTAATTTAAATATAAAAATATAAAATGAGTTAATAATAATTAATTAATATAGATTAGAGACGGGTTGAAAATGTGACATTTTTTGAATTTTTATAAGTATGCAAATATAATTATTAATGAATTTAATTTGAACATTAAAATATAATATTAATTAATAATTATAATAATTAACAAATTGAACAGGGCACGGGTTGAGATACACGTTCTTTTAATTTTTTATTTTAAATTTTAAATTTAATAATTTTCACAAATATTTTTTATATATAATTTTTTTATAAATTCCGTGTAATACATGGGTGTTAAACTAGTAATAGTTTAATAGAAAAGGAACAATATTATAAACTATCAGAGGGGACTACGATCTGAGGCTGTAAGACTAACATACCTAATCATATTTCCATTTTCGGGAAGACAATAGATTTACTATTTACTAAAATACTTAAATATTTCTTTCATTTGTCTAAGCATGATTGTAAACATAGGGTGGTAGTAGTCATAAACTCGTAGATTAACTTTTAGGTGGGTTTACCATGCCATGTTATTGCCACATCAACAATTAAAAAACTTAATAGTTTTAAAAATCTCCATCCACAATCATAAACTCACAAACAAGTTTTTATGGGCCCCATAATCAACTCACATACTATATTTTTTAATATTCACTATCTATAAATTTTCACATTAATATTTACAAAAATATTTACTACAATTATATTTATTAATGTTAATACTTTACTATTATTGTTTATTATTTAGTTTAATAGGTTAATAATAAACTATAATTTAAATTATTATATTCCTTGACCTCATTGTTTTCTTTTTTACTTAACATCTATTTTTCTACATGAACGAACATAATTGATGAAAATGTTATTAAAACTGATACAGAGGTGCAATAATTTAACCTACGAAGAATTCAAATCAATTCATAAACAAAATATAAAATAACTAAACATTTTAGTTTTAATAGCAAAGTCAATCACTCGTCCTGTCCGTAGAGTGTCCATATATGCTCAACCATATCGGCTCGAAGTTGGTGATGTATCTCTCTATCACGTAATTCACTGTGGATACGAAGGTAATTTTGAAACTCTTGAGTAGGGTCTGGAATTATTTCTTCCGGAGGAGGAGACTCTTCATCGGACCAATTAACCACATCATTTCCTTCATCCTCAATAATCATGTTATGCAAAATAATGCATGTATACATGATATCCCTTAAGTTATCTCGGTAGTAAAGTCGTGCAGGACCTACGACTATTGCCCAATGAGATTGAAGCACCCCAAATGCTCGCTCCACATCCTTTCTTGCAGCCTCTTGTATTTTCTTAAACTTCTTTCTCTTGGAATCCCCGGGGCACGGAAAGCTCTTGACGAAGGTATCCCATTCTGGGTAGATCCCATATGTTACTGTTAGATAGTAACCTTTTGTATATGTTGTACCATTTACCATGAAATTAACATCTGGTGCATTTCCTTGTAGGACAGTGTTGAATAAATGTGTCTCGTTAAGTACATTGATATTGTTACGCGACCCTGCAACACCAAAAAAAGCATGCCATATCCACAAGTTTGCTGATGCAACTGCTTCAAGAATTATATTTGGGACGCCATAATCACCTCTAGTAAATTGACCTTTCTAAGCAATTGGGCAATTTCTCCATTCCCAATGCATACAATCAAGACTACCTAACATGCCAGTGAATCCGTATTTTTGTTCATGCATTTGAAGAAGACGTTAAAAGTATAAATGTCATATAGACAATTAGATTTAATACTTGATCACAATTATTATATATATCGCTATATATATGGAAATGCATTTATTGAATTATTATTTTGATTGTTTGTGATTATTCATATAAATGTTCCCATAGAGTTAATGTTGTCATTGCTATTGTGAGATGTCAGTGATAAAGCATTACTCTTAAAATAGCCCCGACTAATGATTATCAAGATTGGGATATTGATAATATAATATATGTCGGCATGTGGTCTGCATCACATTCTTATAGAATGCAGTTAGTCTCATGACTGCGAATAATAGTTATTCGTGATGGACACATGGATAGCTTAGAGAGTATTGGTAAACCCTACTGATAAGTTATTTATTGTACGTCTATAAACTTATCAGTGTATAAAGCGTGTGATAATCCTTTGACTTGAGGTCAATACGCACCTTGTTTATTGAGTGATGTACTTTGACCATGACCAATGCTTGCACTCCTTTTTGGGGTAGGTATGGCTTGTGTTGGGTGGATCATGATGTAAATGAAGGTGGTAGTTGAGTCAAGAAAGAATTCATTCCTCGATTGGGATTTCGAGAGAGATCGCTCATAATCTCTATATTAGGTCGACTAAATCATTGGCCAATGCAAGAGACATATTAAATATAGTAATTGAGTATGGTTTAGTTGTCGACTAATAAAGATGAGATAAATTGATTAAGCCATTGAGATAGACACTTGGATAAATCTTATGCTTAATCGAGTGATTAAGAATGAAAGGAATTTTACCAAAACTTTGTATAAAGGTTATAATTCGCTGAGTTCAAGTGTATGTTCTTTATATATTGAGTTCGTCCAACTAAACCATCTAGGAGTTTTGTTTGGATCATCATTAGTTGATGTCATATATAAAGGCCTATAGGGTCACACTATATACAATTACTTTTCCAACTTAAGAGTGTATCAAGAAAGTAATAAATATTCAATTTGAAATTGTAATATTTAATTTTTAATAATTATGATGTTAATTTCTATTGGGAAAAAAACTCTTTGCCACCTGTAGTTGTAGCGTTTTTATGATTTGCAATCTAATATTTTTTTTGTTGTTATTAACAACCCAAAGTATGCGGGTTTTGCTCTTTGCAACCTTCAGGCTATTTTTCATTCAAAAAATGGTTGAATCGAAGCACGTAAACCTCATGCCTCATTCTAAAAATATGAAAACATTGCCCAACATAATAATTGGTGATGAGGCATGAGGTTTACGTGCTTCGATTCAACAATTTTTTGAATAAGAAATAGCCTTAAGGTTGCAAAGAGCAAAACCCGCATACTTTGGGTTGTTAATAATAACAATAAAAAAAAACATTAGGTTGCAAACCATAAAAACGCTACAAGTACAGGTGGCAAAGAATATTTTTCCCATTTCTATTTGATAGAAATTATTTAATTAAATTGAAGTGGATTTTTATTTAATTATTTAAGTTATATTAATAAAGGTACTTGGGCCAAAAATATTTTGGGCCCACTTGGACAACCCAATCCTTTTAAGGATTAGGGTTCTCTTATGTACCTAGTATAAATATAACATAAAGTCATAAGCTGACTAGAGAGAGACGGAGAGTTTTTAGAAAACATCGTAACAAACCCTGGTTTTCAGATTGGGAGAGCTCTTGAGCTTTCGTGAGATTTCCTAACTTTTTTCATGATAGCAATACACTGAAGTTGGATCCTGCAGTCGGAGACTTAATTCCGTGGATACCTTAGTATTGAACTCCGATCTAGATTTACTGTAAGTTTTTCATTTTTTATCTCATTTATTTATCGTATAAATATATTCGTTCACATGATGGATCTGTTGGATTTACAAAATTTTTAAAAATTCCACTGCACGAGCATGGTGTTCATCTATACGAATCCAACAGACGTAGGTATCGGTGCCATTGGGTCTTCTTAAGTACCGAGCCCAAAATATGTCGATCAAACATCGACAGAAGTTGACCAAACAATTAATGGCCGTTCTTTCACCCATTCGTATGTACTCATTGAGAGAGTCGGGAGGGGCTCCGTACGCCAATTGACGTATAGTCGCCGTGCATATTTGAAAGGGTGATAACCCTTTTCTTCCTGTTGCATCTCGTCTCCATTGAAAATAGTTAAAATAATTTTTCAAGGAGTCAACTATGCGATGGAACAACACTCTTCGCATTCAAAATCGCCGTCTAAATATGCAATCATGAAATGTTGGATGATTGAGAAATAATCTCTAACAAGGCGAGTGTAACCTTCTTCACGATTTCGGTCCACATAAATTCTTTGATTTCTTCTACCTGGAGAGTTTTGAGATGGCTAAAGTCTATCTTCTTCTTGTTGAAGTAGCATAATCATCATTCGGTCAATGTCGTCTTCTGCATCTTCTGCCGTTTCATCTTGCCAGAAATCACAAATTTCAATTTCTCTTGGGTGACTTTGATCTTCAGACATTTTGAGAAAAAAAAAACGTGTGTAAAATGGAGAGTTTTAGCTTTGTTTATATTTCCAGAGCCTGTTGGATAATTTTTATGGATTCTGTCATGACAACTTTGGATATATAAAAACATACTTGCAAGGGGAGAATAATTCGTGCACTAGTGCAGTAGTTCGTATGTGCATTTATTTATAAATTTAAATTAGTCAGCTGTATAAATTAGTCGGTGGTTGAATTTATATCATTTGGCATAGATCACTCCATTGTTGTAAAAGAAACTGTACTCATTAATTTTTGCAATAAATGTGGTATTAACATTGTAATAAACATTGTTTCATCTATTCAAAATTCCTTGTACTAAAACGTGCTTGAAATCTTTTTTCTTCATAGCTAATGAAAATCAACTAGAACTCATTTCAATAATGGAAAGTTAAATTACATAAATGCTACAACACAACACAGAGACCACCATTTTGAGAGGAAACACTAACAGCAACAACAAAAATAATGAAAATAACAACAACAACAACAACAACAATAACAACAACAACAACAACAACAACAACAACAACAACAACAACAATAATAATAATAATAATAATAATAATAATAATAATAATAATAATAATAATAATAATAATAATAATAATAATAATAATAATAATAATTTACTTTAGCCCGCGTCTATTTGTAATTTCTTCAACTATTTTTATATGCCACTGAAGTTGTTTCTCTGTCATTCCGTTAGTATCCTTCATAAGGATTTCATAATCCCTATGTTTGAGCTCGAGTTCCTTTTGTTTTATCTCGATTTCCTTTTGCTTAATTTCGGCTTCACTTAGAGATAATTCTCCCATTTGATACTGTTGCATCCCTTCCCATTTCACCAGGAGTCTTTGTTCATTTTCACTATCTGCAACTTTAGATTTGCCTTTTGTTTTAGCCTTTTGTTTTAGCCTTTTGTAGCCCTATTGGACGAGATCGTCTTTCAGACTCGCCCTCAGCATCTGGATTCGTTGAAGAAGAATGCATCCCTGATTCGGACGCCCTCATTTTTTTTGTTAGCGTGATGGCTAACTTCTTGTGGAGCCCATTTCTAAAACTCTTTCACAATCCTCCACACATGCTCGTACTTGAAAGCTTTGTTTTTGCATTGAGACTTTCACAAATCATGTGTAGCAGCTAATATATCATCACCACTTTGACCACTTTTTCGATTGCTATATTGTACCAAATTGAGAATGTCGAAAACTGGGATGAGCATGGTTTTGAGAATTTTGGGAGCTCGCATTTTCTTCAGTAATTGAGACATTTGAAAATTTATTAAACAACCCACTAAAATTATCACTCATTTCAGATTCAGAATTAATTTGAGATGCAAAAGGAGAACAGGTTGAAAACAAATTATGAAGATACAGAAAACAAGTTGGGAAAGAAAAAGAAGAAAATAAAGAATTTAGCAATTACAAACAGTTGCATTAATTGAAAAAAAAAATTAATATTCATCTCCAACGGTAAAAGCACCAAACCCACAAATATTTTTTTATTTAAGATAATTAAAATATTTCTTAATTTTTGAAAAGCTGGGTTGATGTTTCACAACCCAGCATATATTGTTCCAAAACAAAGCTGCGCCCACAATGGTAGGAAAATTTTCAAACCCAACTTTTGAAAGTATAAAGCCAATAAGAAACTACCATTCCCACCGCCCAAATGAACGGCTCGAATTTCGGTAGTAATTAATTTTAATTTTTATTAAATATTAATTGACATTGATATTATTTATTATTTGAGCACGATTGATTTTTTCTTTCCAGTGTTGTGATTATAATATTTCATGTTTCATATAAGAACATTACATTGTTGTATAAACTTTAACTAGTTTCATACCCGTGTATTACACGGGATTTATCAAAAGATAAATATAAAAAATATTTGTGATAATTAAAATTTCTTCTATAAAATAGAAATTTCAAATGATGTATTTTCAACTCTTGTCTTGTACATGTCTAATTTATTTATTAATTATTGTATTATTAAATTCTTATTATCATGTTTAGATTCAACTCATTAATAATTTTATTTACATACTTATAAAAATTCAAAAGAAGTCACATTCTAAACCCGTGCCTAATCTCTGTTTATTAATTATTATTACGTTATTTTAATGTTTAGATTAAATTTGTTAATAATATTACTTACATAATTTGAAAACCTAAACGGATGTCATACTCTCAACTCGTGTCGCATTGTACCGATGTCTAATCAATATTTAATAATAATAATAATTTATTATTATTATTATATAATATTATTGTTTTATGTTAGATTTAGTTCATTACTAATATTTAGTTACATACTTAGATTATTTCAAATAAGTCTTAATTTACCTATATAGAATATTTAAAATTACAAAATTAAAATTATATTAACTTTATTACAAACACTACTTATTTAATAATTTCATATATTTTTTAATTAAAATATATCTTATTTAATTTATATTTTAATTAAAATAACTAACTTAGATCTTGTTTACTAATTTCATATGACTTAATTGTATTTTTATATTAGGAGAAAAAAAAGAAAAATATTGAATTAGACAAAATATAATAAAAGAAAAATATTAAATTGGGCAAAACATAATAAAATGAAAAGATTCAATTAGGTGAGATATGATGGAAGTAAAATATTAAATTAAGTAGATATTAGGCTCGGATGAAACCTAAGCAATCGAAACATCAGAAATTTTTATTTGTCAAACGAAGCATGCAAAGCAGACACGCACATATTATGCGGGATTTGAAAAATAGTAATATTTATTAAAAATACCAAAATAATAATATTAAAAATGGTACATACAAATCGTAACATTATTTGTTATGTTTTCACAATAAATAATTCTTACACACAAATCAGAACATTAATTGTTCTAATTACAGTAAGACTGATTTTTTACAATTAAGAATTTTTTAAGTTTATTACCATGAGTCACGAAATTAGTTGTGATGTATCAAGAACATTATTTGTTCTAATCACAGTAAGACATATTTTCATAATAGAGAATTCTCAAGTTTTTTTTTTTTAGTTTGAGTCACAAAATTAGTTGGGAAACCCATAGAAAATTGAGTTTGAAAAAATGTAAAACATACAACACCCGCGTGTTACATGTGAATATGTGATATAAAAAATTAAAACTTATGAGATACTAATAATTTTATTAAAAAAACGTCGTGCATCTAACTTGTAGTATATGTAATATTTCTTTTTCTGCGTAAGATACTACTTTATTCGTATAGATATATAATATGTATATCAATACATTATATTAGAATTAGATAAAGAGATTTAAAATATATTTAATATTTATTTTTCTAGGCATAATAATTATTTATTATTAAAGTAGTATTAGTATTATGTTATCTTTTTTGTTTGGTATAACAATAGTTTTTCATATATATTTTTAATGTTATTTTTCATTTATTATATTAGGATTAGATAAAAAAAATTAAGTTATATTTTCTATATTCATTTCTCTTTTGTAATAACTTTATATAACTCATGTTTTTTTCTTAAATAACTATTTAGAATTATAATAAGATTATTTCAACTTTTATTGTAAATAAAAATTAACTCAAAGTATATAGATTTTTTCTAATTAGATATAAATTATTTATATTTTTATATTAGAAAAATAAAAGTAAGACATTGAATTGGGCAAAATATGTTAAAGAAAATATTATAGTAGGTAACATGTAATAAAAGAAAAACATTGAATTAGGCAAAATATAATATTAGGAAATTATTAAATTAGGTAACATATAAATAAAAGGAAGAATACTAAATTAGGTTAATATTAGGCTAGGTTGACACCGAAGCACCAAATTTTTCCAAAGCTAACGAAGCATGGGAAGCATACACATAGGATAGAAGGATTTTGCATTAATACATAGGGGAGATATATTATCCTCCTATTTGTTAATTGTGTTGACACCTCGCTGAGGTGTCAACTTGAGAACAATTCAAATGACATGTGTATTTTTCATACATTTTCTAAATCTGATGTGGAATATTTGTGTGCATTCTATAAATTTATTTCCTTTTATGAAAAAATGTCTTGGGTATAAAATAGAAGATTTTTTTTCCAGGTTGACTAGGGTTGATCTCTCATCTCATCCGCCTTTTTCTCTCATCTCATCCGCCTTTTTTCCCTTCCTTCATCTTTTTTTTTTTCCGGCCGTTCTGTCCCCTCTCTTCCTGATTTGTCTACGTTCTTTATTTTCTGCGTTAACTGTCGTTTATTAATTCTGATTTTTTTGTTTGAGTTTTTTGTGGAGATTTGTTTGAGAATGCCTTTGTTGAAAAAATAAATAAATAAATATTTTTGTTTGTTTCAATTTTGCAGGATTTTAATTCTGATTTGTCTGCGTTCTTTATTTTATCTGCGTTAATTCTGCTTTGAG
>BMAC01001230.1:190147-207702 GCA_014905375.1 Phtheirospermum japonicum
AATATTAATTAAAGATATTTAGAATTAGTTTTAGATAAACATGAAAGGTTTATAGTTCACATCAATGAAATGATTTTGAAACGTAATGAATGATTCCGTAATAAGAGGAATATTATGCTTAGTTTATAAAAGTTTATAAGTTTGAAACATTCCCGAAATTATTATTAAGTATCCTAAATTAGTGCTCTAAATTAGTGAAATCAGAGAATTTGTTTTAGTGTTGATTGAATAATTTAACGAATTAGTTTTGTGACACCCTATTTAATTTTCTCATTTATTTGAATAATTTGATTACTAATTCTTATTATTTTATTTTATCTCATTTTGATATAGTAACTATTTTATTAGAATAATAATTGGTTAATGATATATGACTATTTTCTTAATCCAACATTGTGAGCCCATATTCTTGGATTCGATCAAATAATTATAGTCTATATTAAGTGGTTGTCAATTTAATCACACTGATAGGAAGATAAAATTAATTATATATACATAATTACTTATTTAAAATATTTTAATACTTTAAAATAATTGTGTGTTTAGAAAAAAGGAAATATTATTGAAGTTTATTCTTACAATATACATGGATTGTTTTCTATATAAATCCGTAATGTGATTAGGGATTATTAATTGGATGATTCTCCAAAAAATAGGAAGAGAATCAGAAATTGGCAATTATACCTATTTTGGATCTTGAAGTGGTAGCTTTCACTTTTCCAGCATCCTTATATTATTTTTCTATTTTGTCAAATATTACAGAATTACCCTTTAAGTTCAGTCTAATTACAAGAGATCGAAAACTATACAATCTAAATTTATATCTATTTTGGAACTTAAAGTGGTAGTTTTCACTTTTCCAGCATTCTTATATTGTTTTTTTCTATATGTCAAATATTACAAAACTATCCTTGAAGCTCAGCCTAATTGCAAGAGATCTTTGATTGCTTAAAACAGTGGTTCATTTTCTTCTTCATTACATGATGTGGTATTTACCAGGATGGTTGCAAATGTGTCCAGAATCTTAAAAATGCATCCTTTGAAATATCAACTACCATTTCTTGCAAAATTAATGAATGATAAAAAAAATTATTTTTGATGAATTTGTGGACTCATATATATATATATATATATATATATATATATATATATATATATATATATATATATATATAGCATGTTATAGTATTTACATGTGTATAATAATTTGTGAGATAAAAGCATTTATAGATCTGTTTTGTATATATTGGGCCTTTTTTCGATTTTATTTTTTCATATTTGACGACATAATTTTCCATTGTGATGTTCTTTTAATTCTTCGAACAATAATAATGGCCGAGAGGTGATCTTCTCCGATATTTTTAAAAAAATTTGTCCAATTGTTATCTTGGTAAGAAATCATATTCAAGTTATTATTTTCCCTCTTTTTTTTTCAGATTTAATGGGTTAGACTTTATTAAGCTTGGATTTGACTATAGCCTTGGTTCCTTTGTTTTTCAAGTTAATTTTGAAATTGGATGAATATCAGACACTAAGTTCTGCATTTAGATTATTGATTATTTTATGTATTAATTTCGCGAGCAGGTTTTTGAAACATTACATCTAATTGAGTAAACGAGTCCGAACCCGCCCAACTTTGAAACCGGCTAAGGAAATTGCACATTCTCAATCATTTTTTCCACCTCTTTTGCAGCCTCAGCTTCTCAAGCTTTTAAACCCCCATTCCTTAAGGATGTTTGTTCTTTTTCTGCACATGATGATGTTAACAATCTGATCCATTGATCTTTCTCCTCCCAGAACTACGTCATTTTGGTTTGCTGTCGTCGTGATCGTGAAGCTGGCGATGATCATGTGGGTTTGTGTCGGGCATGAGAACTAAAGTAGCATTTCTTTTTTTTTTTTTATTTTTTTGTTGGAGATCAAGTTATAAACAGAACTTGGTTGGGTTTATGAGGTTTTTAGAAATAAAAGGTGAGGAGAGAGAAAGGTAAAGAAATAGCAACAAAAAGTAGGAGGTATTGCTGAGAAATGCAAACATGGGGGCTTTTTCATGCAGGTTTTTATATATGCATACTACATACAGGAAAAGTTTGATGTGAGCATTAATTTTATATTTTATTTTATTTTTATGGATGTTATATGACTTATTGCATTTTGTCTTCAGTTAATTATTTTATTTATTTAATTTCTCTATGAAATTAAAGAATGAGTGAGATTTCGTACCCATATTTGGGTTTGTGTGAAGCTTCATTTATTTTAGAGGGAACTGATTTCTGAAGGATTAGACAACAAAAGATGAATGTTAAAAAAGTGGTTAATTTAGGCGAATGTTTGTCACTTTATATTACATATAATTTAATGTGTAGAAGAAAATATTTTCACCAATATCGAATGTTAGGAGGCAGGTTTTGAAATTATAAATTGATTTTGGCCTCTTAGCGTATGATTTTATTTGGATTTGGATTTGAGTAGTACATCTAATTGAGTTATTAAACTTGCTTGAAGAAGGTTATGGAAGTAGAGATGTTTAACGAGCAAGGCCAGAAGTAATGAAATAACTTTGAAATGGGCTCAAAACAAAAAATCGCAAAATTAAGAAATGAACAAAAGAATGTCAAAAGAAAAAACGAAGCTCATCTAAGTCCAACGATATAGATTTCGACCAAAAGAAAAAACGAAGATCGGCTAATTTTCAATCATAAAAGAATAAAAATTTTAAGTTGTGAAGACGATGATAATATTTTTAGTAAGACGACAAATATTTTTAATAAAAATTCTAAGCTGAATATTTTGTATCATTAATTAAATTTTTCTGATTTTTTTTTTTTGTTTTTATGTGTTTACTAGATATGCCCGCGTAAGCGCGGGTATCCAAACTAGTGTAGGCTAATGATAGAAAATGAATTTTATTTATAATTCAAGATAATTAAGCCATTAAGTATAATGTATGAGAGGGTGAATGATTTAGAAGAGTTTATTAAAAATCATTTTTCTATTTAACATGACTCTTAATAATGATATTTTGAAAAAAAAAAAAAAATATGTAATTATCGATCAATTAGTATTTTTTGTGATTTTAAAATAAAGAAATCAACCATGTGATGTCTTTTCAAAATAAGAAAAAAAACAACAACAAGACTTTATTAATTACGTATGCAATTGAATAATTCAACCGATTTATATAGTATAACAAAAGATCGATAATATCATACATACTATCAATATTATACGATACATGTCAATAAAAATATGTTAGATGATAATTATATATTAAAATCAAATGACATACATTTTAAATGTGTAAAATGACATTATAGGATTTATTTTATTTTTATTAATTTTGTATTTTAATTTTCAAAATGACGAGGGGAGATAATTCCCCTCGGTAAAATACTGAGGGCACTGAGTTCCCCTTAGTATCACCAAGGGTAATTCTTTTCCTTCGGTATTTCACCGAGGGAATCCTCTCCCCTCTGTATTTTGAAATTAACAAAAAAAAAAATCAAAAAAATATATAATTACTGATCAACTAGTACCTTTTGTGATCCTAAAATAAGGAAAGCAACCACGTGGTATCTTTAAAAAAAACAAGACTTCCTTAATTACGTATGCATTTGAATAACTCAATCGATCTGTATAATATAACAAACGATCGATTGTGTTATATACTATTAATATTACACGATACATGCCAATAAATATTTGTTCGGTGATAATTATATATTAAAGTCATGTGAATTGTATTTTAAATGTGTAATATAAAATTATAGGGTTTATTTTAATTTTATTAAAAAAAATCTAAATATATCAAGGGGACGGATTTCCCCTCGGTATTGCCAAGGGTGTATTTTTTTTACCCCCAGTAATACTTATTTTTTATTTCTTGTTATTTACCGAGGATATTTGATTCCCCTAGGTACTTTCGAGAGCTTTATATTTCCCTCAGTATTATCGAGGGATTTTTTCGCTCGGTATATATTTCCTTGAAAATTTTACGGCATTGCCTTCGGTAATAGTGGCGATAAATGTTGGCACCGATTTACTGAAGGTTTTACTGGGGTGTCGTTACCGAAAGTTTAATCCCTTGGCAAATATTGCCCTCGGTAAAGCTCTTGGTATTGCCAGGGCAAATATGCCATCGATAGTCCACTATTTTTTATTGTGGATTTTACTTCATACTTACCATATATTTGAATTTATAATAGCATACATAATACAAATTGAGATTACTAATAGCCAAAACAATTAAGACATCAAATTTATTATGATTTATAATTTTGTATGCAAAATTATAAATATACATACTATTTTGCAAGTCACCAATTGAAAGTCTGTGGGAATGACAACTCTACAAATATAATAATAAAAATATTGTGTACAAAGAAATATAAAATAATACATACTTAGTGATTTAATTGCTTAAAATCAATAATAATGCTAATATCCAATTAACATATTTATTCACCATGAAATTCGGGCATCGCACGAGTATAAAGCACTAGTTTTTTAATTAATATATAATCTTTATAAATTTTACTTTTTATAATTCACATAATTCATACTATCAATAATTATTTTATTTCATATAAAATTAACGTAAAACATTATAATTTAGGGAACTTCTACGGTGCCTTCATGGCACCATTCCTCACTTAGTGGGGGTGCATTTACAACCATTAGATCAATTTTAGGCTTTTTAGATTAATAGATATATGGTTGTAAATGCAGGAGGGGGTAGGGACATGGTACCTTTGAAAACACCGTAGGATTTTCCTATATTTTATTGATTTTGTGAATTTCGATAGAATAATATGAAACTTGATAGTGTTAGTATGAAGTTCACCGTAGACTTGATAATTCTTGGTTGCAGTCATAATTTTGGTTGCATTTAGTATGAAATTTGACAAATAAGTAGCAATGTTGGTTGCACCTAATATGAAATTTGATAGATAAGTGACAATGATAGTATGAAATTAATTAGAGTAGTGTGGATTTTTACACAATTTTGGTTGCATCTAATATTGAAATTTGATAGATAAGTATCATGTAGTATGAAATTAAATAGAGTAATATGTATTTTTATTTGGATTAAACTCAACACAATCTTAAGTTTGAAAGATAAGTAGCAATGGTATGATGTAATTAAATAGAGTATTGTGATAAGTAGTAATGGCAGTATGAAATTAAATAAGTAATGCGAAATTTTATTTTGATTGAATTTCCTTCCATCGAGAAAAGTAGTGTGAAATTAAATAGAGTCGTATAAAATTAAAATAAGAAAATATTGGCAAATACTTGTATGAGACCGCTTATTACCATGCCCACTTGCCAGACCCGCTTGCTGCTCGTCCATCCGCCCACCCGTGATAACAACCCTAACTATATAAACAAAATAAAAATAAAAAAACACAACAATATACATCTCTCTCCGTCCACGCAAATCTGTAGTACCCTTTTACCTTTCTTCCATAGCTTGTTCAACCATCTCCTCGTCGACCCTAGCGGCACAACAATTAGTGCCGCCGCCATTGAGCAAATCAAAATAGAAGTTGGATATCACATTTGAAACTCTTCTCAGTGCTTTTAGTGCCCCAATTTCTTATCCAATATCCATTATTTGCCTTGCAATTTTTTCACCATTAAACTCTGCCAGCGTAATTAAGAATTCTGAAAATTTTGAGCTTGAATGGATTTGATGGGGTATTTAATGCTCTTCCTCGAATATCCAGAGGGTGAGGTTGATAATCAATTCGATATGTGCAGCGCGTCTGATGCACGCGCAGGAATCCATGGTGAAAAGGTTGTTTTCGAAGTAATCATTGATTATATTAGACAAATCCCAGTTTCTTCAAATTTCTATTTTGTTACGGAGAATGATTTAATGACCATCCAATTTATCTCGAGAAGACACTTGGTGATCTCAGCCGACGACTATGAAGCTTATTGTTCGATCACGACGGAGATTTGTTCGGAGAAGTGATCTTGATCATGCAACTCGAGGTGGACAGCTTGGGAAATGAATAAATCAAAATTTCTTGAGGGTGGCATGATCGTCTATGGCCAGTTCATAGTGGACCAGGCTATCAGCGTGGATCGTCCTAACAGGAGTAAATAAATGCATAATTTTTCTTCAATTTCCACCTAACAACCCAAGGTTTTCTATAAAAATATTTTAGATTCTTGATTTTTGTTAACTTGTTTCATGTGTGAAATTTAAATTTTTTGTTGTTTGGTATAATAGTATTGTACCTGTGCGTTGCACGATAATTTTTTATTTTATTTTATTTAAAATAAAAAGAATTATTTAAAATGTATTAAAATATTTAAATAGGTAATTGTATATATGTATACGTAAATTATATATATCTCTCTGTGTGTATGTATATTTCGTTAAGAACCATCACTGGTTCTCACACCAAAGATGGTTTTACCATAACTGCTCCCTATATATAAATCATCTAAATATTATTTAAAGATCGAATAGTATTTAAAATGATATAACCTAATTCATAAAAGGATTGTTATTAGACGAAATATACTTTACAAATTATGATAAATTTCCTTATACACAACATTTGTAGTTTTGTTAACATGTTTATTCTCATTATCGTCGATCAATATTTGTAAATCTATACGATTGCTCACCCTTGATATAGCAACGTATAACTGACCATGGCTGAAAACAGGCTTCTTCAGGAAAATTCCAACGTGAGAGAGATATTGTCCTTGAATTTTGTTGATCATCATAGCATATGACACGATCATAGAAAATTGTTATCGTTGGAACTTGAAAGGGAACCTCGAATTGGATGGTGTGACAGTCATTTTAAGGATTAACAACAATTCACCTGCATTGCTTACTTGAGAAATATTAGCCTATACAATATGACCGTCAAGTAAACAACTAACATTACACAACACAATGGAATGATCGATATTTCTCAACAACATGAGTGGAATTCTAATTTTTAGTTTTAGCTCATAGAGGCAATCCATAAAATTTAATGGTATTTAGAAACTCTAGTGAGTAAACGTCCTACTATATATCAATGTTTGAGTCAGATTTGCATGCATTATCAGAGCTAAGATATACTTCACATTCCCCTTTTAATTTTATGACATCATATATTTATTAATCAAATCGACGACAACAAATGTTGGGGAAAGAATAGCCTGACCCTCCAAATAAGTGAAACATTCAGCAGTTTTTCCAAATTGTGGATATGTCCTCGCCACAATTGACAGAACATGGTCTCCATCATCTTTCAATAATAGATAACTTAGATTTCAATTTAAACGATACCTTCATTTGGTCCTCCAACTATTACATCTCCTATACTATTTATCAAGTTGAAAATATTCTTTAACTTGATACAATTGGGATCTGCATTGTGATTTTGCAGCACCACATTCTTGGTCTACTTCAAAACTATGTAATGAGTCCATAAATACGAATATTTGATCACTGTGTGAACTATGTCTGGTCTAGTACTTTTTGGAATAACCGACAAAATTTGATGAAAATCTCTACTCTCTACCAAGAATTATTATTTTGTTACCGAATGGAAGCTGTGTATTAGAATTATTTTGCAATGTTGTCATCACGTTTTTCAATGTTTTGCCCAAAGTTTCAAAATAATGGTTATGCATCATTGGAGTTTCGTCCTAAATAATGAGATGCGCATCCACCATTAATTTTGCAAGTGGAGTACCAGTAATGATCGAAATCTTAGTGGATATTAAAAGTAACCCTAAATCTAGAATGCCCATTTCTTCCTTTCGAAGAARAAGAAAAGTTATGTCATTAGATATTACATTAASAAAACYTCCACTAYTAGATTTAACAGTTGTAAAAAGCATCCTCTGTATCTATAGATGAGAAATACACCACTCTTGGTTAAATATATTGCATCCATTACTTTATCAATTTTGGCGGAATATAGTAAATTCTTACTAATGAAAACAAATCTACTTTTCTAGGTGTCAATTCTTTTGTTTTTGAGTACTAAAATTTTTTTTTTTTTTAGGAAACTAAACATAAGGCAAACTCCATGCTTCCAGATTTTTCTTATTTATCTCGAACCAACCTAAAACACACTATGGTGTTTTTTACTTGCGAGATCATTATCATTATACAATACATTATGCTCTTCTGGAAGATAAAAACTCAAACACATGATAGGTGGAGTTTTATACTGAATTTCATAAACTAGTATTCACCACGCCGCTTCGCGTGGAAAAATGTAATGACAATCATAATACATGTTGATCTCATCAATATTTTTATCCTCTACATCCTCACATTTGTTCTGATAGGGAACCTATAGTTATATTTATTACCCTATTTAAACAAATACTTTATAAATCTAAATTGGTTACACTATTTAGCATATAAATAAGCTACACAATWCAGTATAGAAAAAAATTATGTGAAACGACCTCGAGTGAACGCTAGTAAATGTCGTGGGCAAGACAACATGAGTACTAGCCATTTGCCTCACCTCATAACACTACATCAACAATCCTACTGTAAATCTCACTTCTTAATTTTTTTGATGAGTTCTAATGTACCACAATTTTGAATATTCAATAATTGTATATGCATCAATTATGAATTTTTGTATGAGTCGCCGACTATATAGAATAGTGAGTACCTCTGTGCCTCTTTCATGCAATCGGTGAGAAAAGAACTCCATCTGACTCACATATTGTTTACCCTTACCTTTAGGTTTTCTAGGTTCAGAAAAAGATATGTCTTCCCTGTGGTTGTCTTCGCCACATGGAAATAGTAATAGATAGTGTAGAGCAACATACAAAGGATGCAACTCGTTGATACGTTTCAAATTACCAGATCTCTTTTCTACTGCAATTCTCTTGCTATCACTTTGTGGATCAATATCACCAACAACTAATAGACAATTAGTTGATATTTTTACAATCAATTATAGTTGATGCCACGATGTTCATTCCACTCGATGTTGGTTTCGCACTTGTATTATTTTGCATGTATACTGAGATAGTAACAAATACATTATTTTAAGAAATCAATTCAAATCAAAAGTATTGAATCGTAATAATATTTGGTAAACAACACATTGATAGACAATAAAAGTAATATCAAATTATATTGTATTTTGAATTTTTGTATAACTTAATTAAATAAAGTGATCAATTTATTTTTGAGAAAACGTGATGAATTTGATATGTTGGATTCGAAATGAAAAAAAAATTAACAATTTTTTTTTTAAAAAATAACTCATAATGAAAATCAAAATAACATATAAGTGATTATATATATATTATATATATGTATATAAGTAATATTAATTCTTATAATTTTAATATTAATTAGAGTATCTATTCTAATTATGTTAAGAAGATTCCTACATAATTAAAAGAGGAAACTAATCCAATGTGGCTTTTTAATTAAAAAAAGAAATCAAATCATAATAATATTAAATAAGGAATCTATCATAATTATGTTAATTAAATTCCTACATAACTAAAAAAAGAAAATAATCCTACGTGACATTCCATGTATATAAGTATTTATATATAATATTAATTCTTATTATTTTAATATTAATTAGAGTATCTATTCTAATTATGTTAAGAAGACTCCTACATAATTAAAACAGGAAACTAATCAAAGGTGGCTTTTTAATTAAAAAAAGAAACCAAATCATAATAATATTAAATAAAGTATCTATCATAATTATATTAATAAAATTCCTACATAACTAAAAAAAGAAAATAATCCTACATGGCATTTACGTGGTATTTCACTCATATTTTTTTCTCTCTCCAGACCTCTGCTTTAATATAGATATAGATATAGATTTTAAGAGGTTTGATGTCAGTGAAAATCGTGAATTCACATTATTTTTGTTGATTACTCTTTACATGTGTACTGTTATGTATTTGTTTATTGAGGTGAATTTGGAAGTTACCAACATTGTCATTAGGGGTGTAAACGGGTAGGGTAGAGTGCGGGTACGGCTGTACCCGTACCCTACCCTATTACCCGATTTTTGGAATTGGGTAGGGTACGAGTATTTACCCGACGGGTATCGGGTACCCGAAAAAAATAACCAAAACAGCAAAAGCAAATGAAAATGGAGGAAAAATGTCGTTCATGCATCCAATTGTTTTTGCAGATCTCTGTTCTCATCTGTTATTGAAGACATTGTCTTTGCAGACATCCTTATTTCCTTCGTTGAATTCCAAAACGGAGGAAAAATGAAACTCTGTTCTCAGTTCTTGCCTCTTCAATGATTTCTATTGGCTCCAAGACTCTACAGAATTTGAAGGTAATTTATTATTTATTAAAAAATATTCATTGAAATAGTTTTTTATCCCCAGTATGTTGTCTAGTACTAGTTTGAAGGAAGTATCTTTTTTCTGCCACTAGGAGGATATCAAAAGAAAAAGAAGTCAGGAAAAACAGAGCACTCACTGGGGAGTTGCAAATCATTTATTTGATTACTTAAATGCCACTGTTCCAAAATTATAGTCGATCTCCACTATTGTCTGCCTCCAAGATTTAGAAGAAAAAAAAAACTTCAAATGAAAAATGAACAATAGGTGTTTTTAGCTTTTGGGTTCCTCACAGAATAATAATGAAATAAAGTATAATCGGGAAATTGGGTAGGATAATCGGGTAGGGTAATGGGTATAAAATTCGTACATGTACTGTAGCTAGCGGGCAGTACCCTCACCCGACCCGGTACCCAATTTTTGAGGGTAATACCCTACCCGATTCGTCGGGTACCTTACCCGTCGGGTAAAATTGACAACCCTAATTGTCATTGTAGAGTGATCCAATTATCAAGAAAGCTCACATGTTGTGTTTTTGTATCTATTATTTTATTATTATTAATACATATAATATATAACTAAAATCATGATATACAAGTTCGGTGCTCATACAAAAACCAATTTGGAGAAAGCGTACAAATCAATCGAGAAAGCTATAGTCATCATATTGACGGGTTAATAAATTCGATTTGCAAAAATGAAAATGCAGGAGCTGCTCGTATTTCAAAATGATGACGATTTTTGCCCCTTTAAAGTTTGCATAGAGAATTAGTAATATCAATATCCTTACAGATTTGGAGAAATTTTCCCACCACCAAACCTTTATAATCACAATTAACTTTGAGAAAATTGCCAAATTGGTTAACAACTGTTTCAACAAAAACTATCTCAACTTTAACTAAAAACACCCAGGAACATTTGGTAGTCTCCGTCGAGTCATATGATAACCAGCAACACATTCGACTATCTTCGCCACCCGATCATTCAAAGATATCATGGCTCTTAGAATTCTTTCCAGGTATGCTTGGCATGGGCAACACACTCCTCACTATACTTGTATGACCATCGTGAAACACAACTTCCAGAGATCCAATTGAGTTTACGCTTCCATTTTTCACTGGAAAGTATCCGAATGTGCCAGCAGACGTGCCTACAATTATCCACAAACGATCCTCCTTAGCCAAATAATGGTAGTCAACAAAATAGTCAACCTGTCGGCAGTTAAACAATGATATTTATAGGCTTTGAAGATTTTACCAATTACTTGAGCGCAATTAATATTAAAATAACAGCACATGAAACTATAAGTGACGCACTTCCAACAATTATGAGAGTAATTTTATTTGATTATCTTTGAAAATAATTGTTATAGGTTTTGAACAGAATTTAACAAAAAATGTAATCTTTTAGTTAAAACCATAAGATAACTTTACTAGTACGAACATGTAATTTTATGTGATTATTCTTGGGAATAATTGTTATGTGTTTTAAATAACTTTTATTAGTATTAACATTGAATGTATTTATAGGTGTGTTTTTTTCCCTACTACTTTAATATGAGAATAGCTTGAACGAGTTTAGCAATAATTAATTTTAATTTTTATTGAATATTGATTGTATTTATGTTATTTATTATTTTAGCATGATTAATTGATTGATTTTTTTTTATTTTTTTTTTTTTTGTGTGTGTGTTGTGATTCAAATATTTCATGTTTCATATATGAATATTACTTAGTTGTATAAACTTTAATTTCTTATGTAGGCTAATGCTAGAAAATGACTTCTATTTATAATTCAAAATGATTAAGCCATTCAAGTATGATGTATGAGAGGGTGAATGATTCATAAGAGGTTACTGAAAATTATTTTTCTATTTAATATGATTCTTAATAATAACATTTTAAAAATAAAGATAAATGTGAAATATATAATTACTGATCAGTTAGTATTTTTTTGTGATTCTAAAATAAGGAAATCAACCATGTGATATCTTATCAAACAAAACAACAACAACAATAAGACTTCATTTCTATAGTATAACAAAAAATCGATCTTATCATACATATTATTAATATTACACGATACATGTCAATAAAAATATGTTAGATGATAATTATATATTAAAATCAAGTGAGTTACATTTTAAATGTGTAAAATGATATTATATGATTTATTTTATTATTGTTAATTTTGTATTTTAATTTTCAAAATACAGAGAGGAGAGAATTTCCCTCGGTAAAATACCGAGGGCACTGAGTTCCCCTCAGTATCACCGAGGGGAATTATTTTCATTCGGTACTTCACCGAGGGAATCCTCTCCCCTCGGTGTTTTTAAAATTAACAATATATATATATATATATATATATATATATATATATAAAATTTCCGAAAGTATATTTTGTGATTCTAAAACAAGGAAAGCAACCACGTGGTATCTTTTAAAAACAACGAGACTTCATTAATTACGTATGCAATTGAATAACTCAATCAATTTGTATGGTATAACAAAAGATCGATTGTGTTATACTATTAATATTACACGATACATGCCAATAAATATATGTTCGATTATAATTATATATTAAAATCATGTGAATTACATTTTAAATGTGCAATATAAATTATAGGGTTTATTATAATTTATAATGTTGTATAAAAGATTTTTCAAACTATAGCTATAAAACATCTACAGAGAAATGAGACGGACATAGACAAAACTACAAATATACATACTATTTTGCGAGTCACCAATTGAAAATATGTGGGAACGACAACTCTACAAATATAATAACAAAAATACTGCATATAATAAAATATCAAAGATTACATATTTAGTGATTTAATTGCTTAAAATCAACAATAATGCTAATATACAATTAACATATTTACTCAACATGATATCCGTGCATCGCACGGGTATAGAGTACTAATTTTTAATAATATATAATTTTTTATAAATCTTACTTATTATAATTAACATAATTCATACTATCAATTATTATTTTATTTAAATAAAATTAGCTTAAATTATTATATTTTAATTTCATATATATTAACACTCTTAACAAATGTCGTTATTTATTTTTTTAATTTTTTTTTCTCATATTTCTAATTCTTCGAAATGCAAACATATGCAATTCCGACAAGTCAACTTATTCCCTGTATTTACCAGTAGCTCACCAAGGCAACAACACGCACTCTAGATTTTGAGCAAATGTTCAGATTGTAGCCAAAATTAAGAATCGATATATTTTGATAAATACACCATTTAATTTATTACCCTTCCTCACTTAAATCCAGAATTTCGGGGTTTAGACGTGATTGGTATAAATATAAAATTGAAAAAATATGTAAAAAAAATATATATCCAGAATTTTGGAGTTTACATGTGATTGGAATAAATATAAAATCGAAAAAAATATAAAAAAATATCTAAAATGACAAATAATTTGAAAGGAGATTAGAACTCTAAACAGCAGTTATTTAGGATCGGAGAAAAATTACTTTATAAAGCAATCTCACGTCACACCATTTGAAGTTGGACCAAATATACTTTTTTTTTTTTTTAAATTTAAAAAAAGAAAATTACCATAGGATTGAGAATTCTAGAAAATAATTATAAAAGAAAATTAAAAAACATAATAACTTAAGCTCGAAAAAAATGAAAAACAAAAACAAACAAATCTAAAAAAACTAATCCCTAAAAATAACAAAATTGACCAACACTGGAAAAAGGTAAAATAATAACAAAACAAAACAAAAATAATACTAATAAACAATAAACAGATTTTGGGCTCCGTCTAGAAGATCATCAAACGGTCAGCCAGCAATTTGTCTTTTTCATGCTTAGAAATTTGAAAGACGGACCATGTTGGAAAGCTTCGAAGACCTTTCTATGCTGCTTGATGCTGGCATTTTCAATACACACGTTCCTATGCATACACGGCGATAGACTGTAGTTCATCAACGAACTAGTGGAAATAATATTTTTAATAATTTAAGGATAGTGAAAATAAATATAATCGAATTTCAATAAAGAATTAAAGGAGTAAGTATTAGAATAGTTTGGGTTGAGTTACACCTTAACACACTCGTTAAAGTGGAAAAAATACCAGTAAATAATAGATTAACACGTTATTTCTCAAAATTTGACAATCATTGATATTTTCGTGTGCAAGGATTAGTAATCTCGAACTATATGTCAATTCAATGTTCAATAATAGAAGAAAATATTATAAAAATCAATTCCATGCTTACAAAATTTATTGCTGTAAACTATTTTGAAGTTGACCATATAAAATAATATTTTCCGTAAAGCTTATGTTTGGAGTTTGTAATTTTTACAAAAAGTTTCCGCACTTGGGCTCCAGCATAGGCACTAGAAAGAAAAAAAATGATAATAATAAGATTTTCACCGTTTGGTAATTTGAATGACTTCTAAAATTGTTTATGTATTTTGCAAATTGTGTTTCATAAATATACGACAAGTAATGAGATAATCTTTCAGCATTTGGGGTTAGTTTACGAAGATAATAGTATTAAATAAAATAAAGGCAGCCCTTTTATAATTACTAGTGTACGAAAGTAAATTAGTGTCATTTTATAATTGACGGTTCAAATGTGAATCGTCTAAAAAATACATAGAAGGCGGTTATACAAAAAGTGCCTTAATTAACTCAACATAGGTAGCGATTTTAAAATTTGAAGCGCTGTTAATAAACACCAAGAGACGGTTAACATAAAAAGCGACTCCAATAATGATAACGTGTCTGATAGTTTGGGGATAAATGTGTAGATTGCTCGTCGGCATGTGGATTGCATTGGATTAAGTGACCGGACTGTGGTTAAAGTAAGGGTAATAGTAATTTGCCCAAGGCTACTCTGGTGACGATTGAGCCGCTTACTGAGGATGATTTCGCTACTGGGCTGGACTTTCACTTATTCTGACATATATGGGGCCATGTAGCTAGGGACAAGAGTAGGCTTTTGCTGCGCTTTGATGATTTGCACACCAAGTGTTCAATCATTGTTCCAAGTGAAGTTTCATATACTCTCAACCCTCTCTTACTGTAATGGCTGCTTCAAATTTAGACAAATTTGCTAATTTCTCAATCATCCCATATTAGTTATTTTCTTTTTTCACCTAATTAAAAAAAAAAAAAGGTTTTTGTTTGACCATTGTGATAAAAGTTTCTTGGTGTCACAGATGTACTACTGCCTTGGGATAAGTTATCCTTGTCAAGTTCCGAGAGCAAGTGTGTTTATTTTTCTATCTCTAAATCTTTCCTTTTTTTTTTTTAATAATAATGACACTTTATGAGTTTGTTGTATCTTTCTGTTAGTGAAAAACATTACGTAGTTCTGTATCAACTGGAAGCTTCAATCCTCCTACATATATGCATTTACGTTGTTTCGGTAAGTGATTACCAGCTTAAATAATCTTTAAAATCACTTTTTTTTGTCCATTGCTCATACACAAAGTTCGCTACGATTTTGTGTGATTGGAGGTTATATGTCCCCTGTCAATGATTCATACCAAAGAAAAAAGAAAGGTATTTGGGATTTTAAAAAAATTCTTAAAAATTCTCAATATTAATTTTGTAATGCCTTTTGGATAATCATTGCACATTTTCAAGATTTATCGAGTTTTGGATAATTAGGTAAATTTTACTTTTTCAGTACCTTATACGTGCCGAAGGTCTCAAAGGTCCATCACAAGGTCAACATGGATGCGATGCCCAATTAATTTTTAACAATAATTGAAGTGAGGTGATATGTGTGAGAGGGATAAGACTTTAAGAAAATTAACTGTTAACAATAATTGAATTGAGGTGATGTGTGTGAGAGGAATAAGACTTTAAATAAATAAAGTATTTAGATGATAGTTTTATCAATAAATCTCGTAAGGATCGATATGGAATTATCAAGAATAATGACCAAACGACATGAAATTGAAAGTTAAGAAGTTTAGAATTAAATGAATAAGTCCTACAAAAATGGAACATTTTTGTATTTTAAAATTTTATTAAATAATCTTTATTAAAAATAATTTAAATAAAGATTAAATTAAATTATGATCCAAAATTTATAATTGGAGTTTTATAAAAGTGTGAGGTAATTACACTTTTACTCATTTATTTAACTAAAATAATAGCACCATTTTTAAAATACTCATTTTTTGAAAAATTAATTCTCATGTACCGGTGATCGAATTGAAAAGATTCTAACTTCAAAACTTAAAAAATGACAGTATATAATAATTTTCTTTAGGGTGTTGGGTCATTTTAATAATTATTTGGAATCAACTCCCTTTATTTCAGCTAGACGACAAAAATCGACTAGTAACTTGGGAATCAAAGTTCATAATGATGTAAATTAATTTCTAAAACTTTCAATTAAAATAAAGAATGCACATTCACGATTTTTGTTATTTAGCTATTTTCAAAATTATAGTTTGACAACAAAGTTTCTATAAATTAGTTTTAACGAATAACATAAATTTGATATTATTACAAGTTGGAAAAATTATTTGGGCTTCACGTGAGTATATACTAAATTTAGATAAAATGGGAATATTTATATTTTAAGGGAATGTTAATAGATTTTCTAAAATTTGCATTTCGACCCTCAAATTTTTTAAAACTGTGTTTTTACCCTTTAGGCGACAACTTTCGATTTTAAACTCGAATATTTATAAAATTTGAAACATAAGTCTAGAAGGTCTGTAAGAGTTTAATGTAGTCTCTGAACTGAGACTTTCATTTTTGGTCCAAAGAGTTTAGGAATTTGCAAAATGACCACTAAACTTTCTAGATTTTGCGACTTTCGCCCTAAACTTCCAAATTTTGTCATTATTCACTCAAAAGTGTAAGATCAGTTTAAGAATATAATAATTTTCAAATTTTTTTGTCCTTGTCCAATATTTTTACAATCATATTCTCTAATTTTTATTTAATTACCAAATGTAAATTTTAATCCATTTATTCTTGCACTTTCTTCTCATATCCCAAATATCAACACATAAACATCAATCAATATTTTATATGACATGAAAAATTTATGAATAAAATATCATGGTCATTTAATCACAATACATAAATACTTCTAATATAATAAATTCTTTTAATATAATAAGTATCATAGTCATTTAATCACATTAACAATTAATGCATAATTTAGCAATTGTCACTTCTAATATAACAAATACTTTTAATATATATATATATATATATATATA